>BSBM01000779.1:1932500-2532500 GCA_027924585.1 Larix kaempferi
TTCCCTTGAATCATTCACCTCTTAGGTGTTGTATAGTTATTCCATTGGGAAATACAAGAGTGGTTTAGCATACCTTTGGTTGTTGTTGGAGTTTCCATATTTCGCCCATCTCTTTCATTTTATTTTCATCGATATTTTCATGTTGTGATGTGAACTACACTAACAATATCTTGCAGTATCACTTTGAGGAATACCAAAAACCATCAAAAGGGGCTCCAAGGACCGAGGCCTTGCAACAACCTACAAGGATTATCCCCTCACCAAGTGGAAGAGTACACTTGTGCAATTTTTTCCATAATAGTTCTAATGGAGACCATGCTTATTTTTGTTCATTTCTTTTTAAACTAGGTGGTTTTATGCTAAGTATCTAATTATGGGTGTTTTTCACTTGTAGGAGAGAAAGTATTCCACCTATTGCTTCTATAATTTGGCTCCATCACGGCCATAGGACATTTTTTCTCATAGCCACACATTTCTTGGCATCTATGTCATGTTGATAGCGCGGAATCGACTCTGACAGTCATGCATATGTGCAGGTTATCAGTTCACAAACTGCGCTGCACCATTCATTGCGACCGCGTGGAAGTTCGGTGCATTACCTTCTCTACCCACGCATCTGTTCAATATTTACTCGCACTGTATGCATGGCACTCCCTTACTATAACTGTTACTACCCATTCCACCAAATAGTGAAAAGGGAGTACTCCCTACAGGTACATTAGAAGTTTGCACACTAGCTGTGCATTAAAACTTGTGAAGGGGTTATAACCTAGCATAAATGCAGTAGACAAGGCATGCATTGAGCCTACAAATGGCATAGAAGGAATGTTGTATAATTTCATTCTAGATAAGTAGCAATGGAATGTTGTATACTTTAATTCTAGATAAGTAGCAATGGAATGTTGTACAGTGCCATAGGCCACTTACCCATGTATATTAGTAGTATACTGTTCATCAATGCAACTATTCTAATATGCATAATACACAACCTAATTCTACGAACATAAGCATATACATCATTGAATAACATTATGTAAGAAATGACAATTCAAATACTTATCTTTGTTTGCTTGCTGGGTGGACTCCCTCTGAATCTTTGCAACTCCATTCTGATGTGGATTGTGAGAAGTTGTCAACTCCCTTTGAATATCTGCATCCTTGCAGAAACTATTGAAGTGTGCTACTTTGCTTTCTTGCAGGAACAACTGGAGTGTGCTCCCTCTTGATCTTTGCTTCCTAGATTACCTGTCCTTGAACTTATATCCATCCTTAATCACTATGAATTCTTATTAGTATCATCATTGTCTTATCCTTGAGGACTCATACATAATCACACATTTATTAGTATAATTTTAATACTATCAAAACACAATAATCTTAAACATGTATAGTCATGATCATTCACAGATAATAAACATTAGTATTCAAGGTTTCAGGGAAGTCTTCTTTTACTCATGCATATTCTTATTTGATCATAGGACTCTTCAGATTAATTAAATCATCAATGCATAAACCTGTGATTACTCAAACCTATACCTTCATGATTCTTCTGGTTAGTCATATCATCAATTATGGTAAGAAACATAATATGCATACAGCCATGACTATTCAAACCTATGACTTCATGAATAATCATTATCAACAACACAACTGTATAAGATCCTAACACAAGGTAGGATTCTAGCTTGATATAGGAAAAACATACTTGGATTAGCATGCTAGCTAGTTATGTCTAACATACCCGCATAATGTCTTTTGGTTCTCTTCAATGACTTGTGCTAGTAACCTGCAGGTCTCATAGGTTAACCATTGTAGGACCAAGTTATACATACATCGAAAGTAGATCTTCTATGTGATCCATGACAATGGATGAATCTTTGTCTTCATGTCACCATGATCATATGTTCTTGAAGTAGAACATGATTTGTCTTTCTTGGTGTACCTTTTATGTTAGCGAACAACATAAACCTCATACAACATCACAATGCATTAGTACATTCATAAGTGTCAAAACCTTAATCAATGGATATCTTCTATTAAGGTGATAAGACAAGTCTAGTAATTAATCAAGATTGTACTGTAATGATATGAAGACAAACATATGATAAACTTAACCATGAAACATATATGTAAGCCATACCTGTCAAGATTGCTTGTAATCTTCTTATGGAAGGCCTTAGCCTCATCTCCCTCTGAGATAGGAACTTCTTCACTTATGCAGGTGACCAATCCATCTTCTTCTAGGATTAACCCAATCCATTTGATTTGCAAGAACTGGACCTGAAGCTGGATTAGGGTTTGTCAAAGAAACCCCAAAAATTCAAACTTTGAATTTCAAAATTCTAAAAGGATAGAAATATGCGCCTTGATGAGCTGATCAAGTTGGTATATTCAGAATTTGAAAACTGCAAAGTTTCACCCCTCGAAATTGCCTTTTAGATTTACGGATTCACTAGGGAGGACCCTGAATTAGGGTTTGAGTTTCCCGGAGCTTCACCCAACCAAAAGATTTGATTCAAAGCTCTAAGCTTCGATTTTGCTGAGGAGCTTCCAGTCGTGGTCACAGATTTCAAAAATTCCAATTTTTGCAGAAGCCCTAATTTTCCCTCTTTCCGATCAAAGTCCTGAACTGGGGTTTGATCAAGCCTGGCCTTTTGCCCAACCAAAAAAATATGATCTTGGTCTCTAAATTTTTATTTTGATGAGTAGCATCCAGCTGTGGTTTCTGATTACAAAAATTCCAACTTTCTCCGAAGCCCTAAATTCCGGAAGCCATGAATGAAGGTGCTTAAAAATAATTCTGTTTTGACATAAATATGTACCTGATTGTTTCTGGTGTAACTCCGAACTTTTCAATCATAGGGGTCTGAAATTTTTTTTTGAGATAGCCCAACCTGTTATCTTTCCATCCCAATAGGTCTGACCTCAATTGGATTCTTTGAGAGAGAGTTATGCCAAGTGTCGCAACGTGACCTGTTTATGGGATAATACAGGAGAGCGAACTTGTACGGTGTGCCACGTGTCACTAGTTCAACTTCGGCCACTGAAAACATTTCTAGAGATATCTCGACTTGTTATCTTTTCATCTCGATAGGTCTGACCTCAATTGGATTCTCTAAGAGAGAGTTATGCCAAGTGTTGCAACGTGACCTGTTTATCGGATAATACAAGAGAGTGAACTTGTACGGCTAGCCCCGTGTCACTGGTTCAACTTCGGCCTCTGAAATTTTTTCTTGAGATAGTATAGTCTGTTTAATACCTGTCACTGTTTACGAAATTTCATTTGGAGCTTTCTAGCCCAATTTATGACCTTTTTCCCAAGGTCACCTGATTTTGACTCAGATCTGGAAAAGGCAGAAACCCTATTTTGTACAGATCATAAATCACAAAGTACAATGAATTAGAGGTTTTTCTTTGGACAAAAGGTACATGGGGATCTGATATTTGACCTGTAAAAGTTTCATATCCGAAAACTTCTCCAAAATGGATTTATAGCGAAAGTGCTACGATGACTGGTTTTTGCTATATCAAGCCCTAGCATCGTAAGTGCAACAAGTGTCATACATGCCATATCATGCCTTCTTTCAGGGTAGCTCTGATACCATGTTAAATTTTTAGAATTTACTTCAATCTGATCTAGGATCTTAACTGAGAGAACAACATGTACAACATACCAATCATGGACACAACAATGCAAGCACACAAGAGACACAGAGTTTACTTGGGGAAAACCATAAAGCTGAAAAACCCCAATAACTTCCTCAGAGATAGATAGAGCAATGATACAACCAGAATACAAGAGATAGTTTTCTCTTAGTAGCATAGCCTCCTCCTCCACAAGTGCGCCACTCTCCAAAGTGTGAGTGAGAGAATAGAATGTGTAAAATGAGAGAGACACACTCTCTATTTATACACTAACTTGACTTGACCTTTACTCAACTAGGTTGGCCTCAACTTAACCACTTAACATAATGCTGACTGGGCCGACCCCCACTAGGGTGGTCTAATAACCCTTTGACCCACATGGCCAACCCCCAATAGGGTGGCCTAATAACCCTTTGACCCACATGACTTATATAGGGCCGACCCCAACAAGGTGGTCTAATAACCCATCAAGTATAAGTTACGACACTTACAATATAGATGACGACACTTCCGTATAGAGGAATAATAACATATCTATAGGAATACAACATACATATATGTGAAATACATTCTGAAGTTACATATACATCAACACTATCTATTTCTCCTCTCCAGTAAGGAACAAGTCATCAACATAGAGAACCAAGATCAATGGATGGTTCTTCACAACATTGAAGTACAGGTTGGGGTCAGCTTCACTTTTAGAGAAGCCCAAGCTATGAAGATATCTGTCAATCCTTGAATACCAAGCTCTTGGGGCCTGCTTAATCCCATAAAATTATTTCTTAAGTTTGCATACATGGGACTCCTTCCCATGAACTACAAACCCCTCAGGTTGTTGTATGTAACTTCTTCCTCACTTCACCATTGAGAAAGGCAGTCTTCACATCCATCTGGTGAAGTTTCCAACCCAAAACTAAAGCAAGGGAAATTATGGTTCAAATAGTAGTGTACCTAGCCAAATGAGTGAATGTTTCATCATAGTATATCCCTTCTTTCTGTGAGAAACCACGAGCCACAAATATTGTTTTATACTTTTCAATACTTCCATCAATTGCATGTTTGATTTTATAAAGCCACTTGGAAGTTACTATGGAATTCTCATCGGGTTTAGGAACCAATTCCCACACACCATTCTTCATGATAGATTTGTATTCTTCTACCATGGCATCTTTCAGTACTTGCTTCTTTGAAGCTTCCTCATAGGTGGAGGGTTCTGAATCACTGATGTGACTGATCCGTGCTACATATCTTGAAAATATTTCAGCTCTCTTTCGATCTCTAGATGAGCCTGGAGGTGCTCCACGATTTTCTACCTCTTGTAGAATGTCTCAACACCGTGTATATCTCCTCTTAGCAGGAGGTTCATCAAGTAATCTTTCTATCAAATCTTCTGGCTCTTTAGGATCAAGTGGATATATGGACTCTTCTGGATTCTCCCTCTCAACATCTGAAAGGGGACAATCAGAAACTGGATCCTCCATCATAGGAGTATCATGTTCCTCCATGTCTAAATCACAATAAAGTTATTTGGAGTGCTCGTAGGAAGCCTATCCATGAAATGTTACATCTTTTCCGACTTCAATGTTTCTTTGTCCTGGAACATAGATTCGGAAAGCTTTGTAGGATTCACTATATCCAACAAATATTCCTTTCTTTTTGGATGGCTCCATCTTTGTCCTCTTCTCTTTTGGTACATGCATGTAGATAAGACAACCGAAAAATATTCAAGTGTCCAACATCTGGTTTTTCACTAGTGAAAACCTCTTCAGGAGTCTTTTCTCCCAAGATAGCATGAGGGCGTCTGTTTTGAATATAGACAACAGTACTGGAGGCTTCTTCCCATAAGGATGTGGGAAGATCCTGATCACACATCATGGATTTTATAGCCTCACATATTGTTCTGTTCTTTCTTTCAACAACCCCATTTTCCTAGGGGTTGTAGGGTACATTTAGTTGTCTTTTTATTCCTGCATGTCGACAGAAGTCATTGAAGTCATGGGACTCAAACTCTCCTCCATTATCAGATCTCAAAGCATGAATTTTCTTTCCTGCTTGATTCTCAACCAGTGCTTTAAACTGTTGAAACTTGTTGAAAGTTTCACTCTTTGCTTTCAGAAAATAAACGCATGACTTGTGAGAGAAGTCATCTATGAAAAGCGCATAATACAAATAACCACTCAAGGAGGGTGCAGACATAGGACTACATAGATCGAAATGAATCAAGTCAAGGATCCATTTGGATCTTTTGGTACTACTTGGAAAACTCTTCTTAATGTTCTTGCCAAGAGCACAACCTCTACAAACACTATCAAAATCATATTTAAATATGGGCATACCTTTCACCATCTTCTATAATCTAGGTAGCACTTTGAAATGGAGATGACCAAGCCTTCTATGCCACAACTCACACAGGCTAAATGTGTCATGGATCATGGCTTGAATGAGATTTCTAGAAACTTTGTATACGCCTCATAGATGCAGAGTTCAAATCTTCATGCTTAGAACACAAGAGCACTTTGTTGTCCATAGAGATAAATATGAATCCTTTATCTTATAGAACCGAAATAGACAGGAGGTTCTTCTTCAATCCAGGGACAAAAAAAATTTCATCCAAATGCAGTACATTTCCTCAATCCAACTGAAAGGAAATGGATCCAATACCTTTGATCAAATAGGTGGTATTATCTCCAAGCTCTACCTTACAGGAAAACTTCATTTCCTTCAGATCTGTGATAACACTCCTATATCAAGTCATGTGCTTGGATGCACCACTATCTACTAGCCATATCTCATCACTAGTGGTAATGGATCTAGAAAGGGCCGAGACAAGATAGTACTCCTTCCTCGTCTCTTGATCATCAGATGGATTATTTCTTGTAGGTTCATCTTCTGTAGCAGTAGAATCATGAAACCTACACTTGAGCTTTCCTCTTTGCTTTGCACGTCATTCTCTTGCATAATGACCATTCTTATTGCAATTGAAACATTTAACTTTAGACTTATCAAATTACTTGAAATCATTCTCCTTTTGATGAGAGAATTTCTTATGATATTTCTTATCTCTTTTCATCTGTGTTGCAAGAGCGAGTTTCTCTTCTTTGGAGGTAGTATACTTGCTCCGAATTTTCCCTTGTTCTTGTAGGAAATCATGCTACATTTTCTCAAAGTTAGGTTGCACTTCTCGACCATTTACCGCAACCAAGAATGTCTCCCATTAATATGGAATACCATCGACAACAGTCTGTATGAGAATATCATCATCGACCATCACACCAATGCTCATGAGTTGATCTCTTACTTAAAATATCTTTGTGAAGAAGGAATCCACAACCTCGTCCTTTTCCATCTGTTATAGGTCAAATCTGCACTTCTCCATCCGTGATCACATTGCCCTGTCGATCACACAAAAGGACACTATGGATGGAAGAGATAGATTGAACTTAGATGATTTACTGCTGAGATTACACCTCTTCAGCTGAAAATTATATTTTTTTTGCATATTTCATTAGAAGTGCGCTACTCTTATAACTGACAACCCGTGCATTTTCCTAAAAGTATGCAGGTTTCAATACTGACAACCCGCGTACATTTCTGAAAAGTTGTATGCGCGAGTTGCTGAGAGACCTAGCGGCACACCATGCGCAAGTTACCTAGTGTCATACCCGCACACATATTAAGATGAAATTGAAAAATATATTATGATTACGAATTGGGATTATTTGAGTTTAGTATTGTAACTCCCCCAACTTCCCAATTCAACTGCCGTGCGAATCTAACTTCCAGCCTTGTGCCATAAATACAAGGGGAAGCCATGAGGAATAGGACAATGAAGAAGAAGCTACTGTTACGCTGAAGGATTTTCTAAGACATTGTGAGGAGCAGGAGCCCAGGAATCGGTTGCAGAAGTGTTTAGACAAATCAGGTATATCTGTACTTAACCACATTGCTTTAACAATAAAAGGTGGAAATACCCTTCCCGTCCCAATGGAATGTCTATTTTATTGAATGTCTGATTTTGATTGATGTTAAATTGCTTTCAATTTCATTATAAATATTACAGTCAAGATACGCTGAGGAAGGTTGATTTGTTTTGCAGGTACATTACTATGGAAGATTGGGCAAAAGCTAGGACCAACCATCGTTAAAAATGTACTATTTTCAGAATCCTAATCTCGTTTCATTCATAGTGATTAGTGCAAAGGATAATGTATTTACCTGTCACCCCATGTAAGTTGGTAGTGTCATCTCCCCCGCTATAGGGTATATTCCTGCACAACAGAACTGGCGACTCCGCTGGGGAGCACCAGTTGTTTCTGCTCTGGGGAGCTTGTCTAGGTTTTTCTTCAGTTTTTACAGTCTGTTGGTTTTCTAAGAAATTTTTATAGGTCACTTTGCTCGTTCATTTTTCTTTGATTATTTTTAGTTTGACTGTGCAAAGCCCTTTTCATTGATTTCAGTCCTTGTGCGCCAGTCTTCTGTGCATACAGAAGCACACCTTCTGCCCCGTGCGCTAATTTTCTTGAAACATACCCGCGCACTTTTTGGTGCAGGCGCTGGTGTTTATACCAGGCAGAAGTGCATTTTTCCTGTAGGTCTAAACCTTTCACTAAGGTTTGGTTTCCAGGTTGTTTGGTCTATTGTTGGCACTTGGTTTGTCTTTCCTGATTGTCTTTGAGACATCTTTGTCTTGTTTTAGGCTTGCTTTAACCTCTTGAAATTCCTTTTGGATTACTTCACTTACCTCAGCACTTGCTTTAGGTGTCTTTTCTTCTTTTTAGGTATTTTAATCCTGTGTGCGACTCTCTGTTAGTCATAGTAGTGCACTTTTTTCCCTAGACGCGTGTTGCACTCCTACAGACCTGCGCACTCAACGCTTGTTGTCTGTCGCAATACCTACGCACTTTTACTGAGTTTTGCCTTACTTTTTAGGGTTTGACATCAGTTTGAGTTTTTGGGTGTCTTTGAAATATCTTTTGGTCTGGATAGCTTTTTGAGCTTCTATTCAAGTCGGCCTAAGTTGGTTGAAGTCTCCCTGTTAGCTTTTCCTTTTGAGTTTGTGTGGCGGTAGAGTTAATTTGGTTTGCTTGCCTACCCTACCTATTTGTGGATGCTTTTCTTTGGTTTTTGATGCTTAGGAGTAGCCTCTAGGTTTTTCTTTCCATTGCATTCATCAACTTTTCCTTTTGTTTCGCATCTTGTTCCAAATCTAGAGTTTTTCACAGCAACAACTCTATAGGTCAAGTCTTTGTCATTTTTGATTTGATTGCTTTAAGCCATTAAGTTTTTATCTTTACCCACACCCTCGGTAGATCTTGCTTGTTTCCTTTTTCAGATTCATTTTATTTTGCAAATAGAAGAAAATATCAAAAATTGAAAATTGGTAGCTTAGTTGTAAGATTTGTCATTATTGTTTCGAACTAGGATAGATCACTTTTCTATTTGCTTTGGAAATTTAAAAAAGAAAATTGAAAAAATGCTTATGCTTAGGATTTCCTATTTCTTGTTTTGAAAGACATAAATGAAAAAATAAGAGTTTTTGTGAAGTTTTAAAGCATCATTTGTACACACTTTGCTTTCTTTCATAAACCATACCACACACTTCACTACCCTTTTTGAGTAAAAAGTAGCCTCTAAAAGAAATTTTAATAAAATCAATTAACAACTTTTTCTTCTTAGGTTTACACAACATCAACTAGCTTAGGCTAGGGTTTCGGGGTAAATCACCTGAAATCGGTTTCAATACTCAATAATCGTAGTAAGACAATCTCTTAGGTAAACCCACTTATATCAAAATATCCTGGGAACGCTCTACTCAAACCAGAGTTAAGCATGAGGCAATGTGCGACTGGAACTGTTGACGATACCCCCTCACTTTCCTTTCAAACATAAATCAGAGCTGATTCGCATATGGGGGTCCATTAGTACTTTTAAGTGCTTTTGGATTTCGTGCTTTGATACCCTTCCCATGCATCTTGGCTAGGCTGACGACTGTTCCCCTAGGTATTTTTGTATTTGTGGTATCCTTAGTATCTTAACCCTAGGGCTCTTCACAGGTAGAGTGGAAGGCTATTTCCACTTCACCTCGGAGAGACACGGAAAGTAACCCTTTGCAGTAATCTCGGGAGGGTGGTTTGGTGATTCAAACGCTTGCACCTAGAGGACCTCCATTGGATGCCGTGTAACTGACCGTCGATACTCTATTAGTTTGTTTTGGGCCCTCATCATCCCAAACTTGCTTCTGAGAGTATTAGCTCTGTTTGCCTGGTTTTGATCTCTTAGGGCAGTTTTTAGTGATATGTTGTTTGCTCCCTAGTCGTTTAGTGGCCACTAGGTTTTATACTTAGTTTTCTTTTGTTATAGCTGTGGAGGACTTACCTCTTCGTAGGTATCGGAGGTTGCAAAAACTTCCACCACTCATTATGGAGCCTCCACCGCCACCGCGGCGTCAGAGGACTGATTCCTGTGGTTCATACAAACTTACGGGTGAAACTGAACCACCTGGAGAACCACAGGTAAGATTTCAGGATCAACAGGTCTTTTATACTGTTGAGGTTGAGGACTTAACTTACCGAGAATTTAACACTCCTTTCAACCCTCCTCTAACTAGACCAAACGACCCGTTACTTATAACTGTAGACTCTCTAGGCCAACCCGAGTATAGTGCGTACTAGTTTACCCCTAGTCATTCCATGACTAACCCAGGAGATGAGTTGGGATTTCCTCAAACTCCCACCATAGTAATGGTTATGAGAGTTCTCTCTTCTTCCTTTGTAAGCACTGCGGCACCTAGCTCTTCGCAGACTGCTTCTGCTTCGAGCCCGCCTTTTAGTTTTAATGCCGGTACTGTAGGTATGTCGAGCTCACAAGCTTCGACATTAGCTAATGTCTCTACCCCCAGTTTTGGACCAGCTAATGTCCCTTTGACGAGGATATCTGCAGTGACATTTACTCAACCTCCTGTTACTCAACAGCTCCAGGGCATACCACAGTATGCTCCTTCCACATATTTAATAGGATCAATCCCCACTGCATCGATGCCTATTATGGGTTCGTTGACAACACCATCCATTACAACTACACCTAGTTTTAACCCCTACGCAGGTTATAATGTAAATCCATCTAATATACATGCATGGAGCATCCCTTTCTCACTATTTGTTGGAGGGGGTGGTAACATTTTAAACCCACATTACGGAGGGGCTAACACACAGCCGCAATGGACGAGTGCCCTGGGAAGAAATCCTCTTTCTTTTGGGTGGGGCAATTTTAACAATGCTTTTACCTCACAACTAATGGCTGGGGGCAACCCCAACCAATAGTACACGAACTAGGTTTTGGGAGGTCCCCCCTATCGAATTCCTGCTTACCAAATGCCATCGACACGACCTCGTTTACCTTTTCTGGAAACTTTGAATTTTTCAGATCTTTCAAAACTTACTAACGATTTGGTGCGCCACAATCCTACATGGCCATTAGTTCCCACTAAGCTGCCTTCAGACATTCCAAAGTTTGAAGGTAAGACTGGTGAAGATCTTGGTGACCATGTCACTATGTTTCATCTCTGGTGCTCTTCTAATTCGTCGAACGATGATTCCATCAGATTGAGGCTCTTTCAGAGAACCTTGACTAGCACTGCAGCTAAATGGTATATTGAACTGCCTGCAACTGCTTATGATAACTTTTGGGGTCTGGATATAGTTTTTCTGAATCACTTTCAACTTCCTGTCTGGTATGATGCCGGTACATACTTTCTGTCAACCTTCAGGCAGAACAAAGCCACTCACTTATCTGACCATATTCAGGAGTGGCGACGGAGAAAGAGGCTCATTAAAGCCGACATCCCTCCAGAGTTCCTATTAGAGTGGCATATTAAATCACTCCTTCCTTATGTTTCTAAGGAAGTAGCAACTTTTGGGGTGTCCTTCGAAGAGGAAGCTATCCTCAGAATCCAACAACTCGATCTAGTATATGCTCAATCTGGGCTCTTATATGATATTATTCCCGACGCGCCGAGATCTAATATAGATCTAGGTAAACCCAAGCCTGGACCACATGCTGATGGCATCATGAGTTCAGTAGATTCTGTAGCATTTGAAGCTTTAACTAAGCAGGTTCACGCCTTATTTGTCAAACAGTCTGCTGCAGAAGAAACTTCAGTTGCAACCTCCTCTTCAGAAATAGAATTTGTACAACAAGTGTATACGAATCAAAAGGTCTCTCGACAGCCCAACAACAATAAAAAGAAGGGCAAGAAAGGGGAGGGGAACCACCAAAAGCCCAAGAACACAGAAAATGCCGAGGAGGGAAAAAAGGATAAAAAGAAAGTGAATTTCCCTTGCAAGTTATGCAAAGAGGACCACCTCACCCATCAATTCCCTTTGATGGAAGAAGCCAGCTGCCTTAAAATATCTGTTCCCTCATGGACAAGGTTAAGCTTTTGGCAACTCTAGTGCTGGGGGCACACCTCATGCCTCATCCACTGATCAATTGTTATATGGTTAATTCGGACATGCTTTTACTAACTCGAGCCATAAACTATACTTTGGACTCGTAGCAAAGAGACAAGGATGTTCCCGAATCATCTACTCCTCTCCACATCAAGAGACCAGTAGATTCACTGCCAAAGATTTCGAAAGGTGTCTTCAAACAGGATGTGCACAATTCTAACGCACGGGCTGCTCCTAACTACAATGTTGTGGAAGATTTACCCAAACCCCCTGTGCCATGTCCACTTTGGAAGTACTGCAGATTTCATTACAACGCAGTGCACTTCTCACAGCGATCGAGAGCATAGACTCATCCAATACGCTTGCTCGGTTTGATATGACTAATATCAAACCTCGGTTGTCGTGCCATGTCGCTCTCCAAATAGAGGTAATCCATGGTCCCAAGACCATTGGGCGAGCTTTTGTAGATGAGGGCGCGTCTATGTGCATAATGTCCATTTCTTGCTGGAAGGCTTTGGGCTCACCCGAATTAGCCCCCTCGAACACACTGCTTACCGCTTTTGATGGAAGATCATTCCATCCACAAGGATTCTTACCATCATTTGACGTTGAACTTGTGGGTAAGTTAGTGTCTATAGAGGTTGAAGTACTGGATGCTCCGCTTGACTACAATTTGTTGTTAGGTAGGAGATGGACGTATGCAATGCAAGCAGTGCCATCAACCGTTTTCCGAGTTCTAATGTTCCCTCATAAAGGCAAGATCATCACAGTTGATAAACTTTCATTTTCTCGAAAAAACAACCAGACTTCATTAGATTCAATGATTCCGTTGGTTGATGAGTCTCACCCAGCCACTGAGAGTTTAGGAGCAAGACTCTGTGGGTCATTAATGGGCACTTTTGACCTACCCGCTCCTGTTCATTTTATTGGTTATGAAGAGTGTTCATCGTTTGAGATTTTCATGGTCTGTCCAACGACGGATCCATGGATTCTCCCCACCGAATCAGAACCAGTAGTGCCTTTATTTGTTGCGGAAGTGGCCTACTTACATTCACAACATGCTGCAACAGAACATATTGTGACTCCATTCGTCTTTGTTGAGTCAGATATGGGCTATGCACCGTCATGGTTAGTGGACTCCATCCACTCTTTTGACTGTCTAGATACTGTTTTTCCCTCTGATGAGGATATTTTGGAAGCAATGATAGGCCTGTACCATCCTTGGGAACACATGCACCACAGGTCATATTTTCTTCCCGATCTGGATATAATAGAGAAATGAGAGTTTTCTATGAGGACCGGTGGTAGTGTTGATTTGTCCGCTATCCCTTCTACTTCAAAAGTTGTTTATGCCGAAGGGAATATAGCAAACATATCGAGAACTATTCCGATCAACATTTCCATCGAACCTGGAGTCATGGAAAACCTTTTCATTGGGGCAGATTGTTCTCCTGAGGAGATCACTTTGTATACCAATATGTTAAAGGAATTTCGCGATGTTTTCGCCTGGTCATACTAGGAGATGCCAGGCATCGACCCCACCATTGTAGAGCATGTCATCATAACTTATCCAAATGCTAAGCCAGTGAGACAGAAGCTTCGTCTAGTCCATTCTAGAAAAGCAGCAACCATTAAGGCGGAAGTTGAGAAGTTGCTCAAAGCCAGATTCATCTATCCAATTGCTATGACGGAATGGGTCTCAAACCCTGTTCTGGTAGATAAAAAACAAGGAACCAGTCGAGTCTGCATAGACTTCTAGGATTTAAATAAAGCTTTCCCGAAAGACAACTACCCCACATTGTTCATAGATTAGATCATCGATGCGTGTGTGGGCCATGAAATGTTTTCTTTCATGAATGGTTTTTCAGGATATAACCAGATTTAGATTAAACCTGAAGACCAACACAAGACAACTTTTATTTGTCCTTGGGGGACCTTCGGTTATCGGAAGATGCCATTTGGCCTAAAGAATGCTGGAACTACCTTTCAGCGTGCGATGAACTTCGCTTTTCATGATATCAAACACGTAGTGGAACCTTATCTTGATGATCTCCCAACGCGATCTCGCAAGAGACGGGATCATCCTGATCACTTGAGACTTGTGTTTGAATGGTGCATATATTACAAGATTCGATTGAATCCTAATAAATGTGTATTTTGTGTCGAGTCTGGACGTTTAATGGGTTTTATTGTGTCCAGTCATGGTATCATGGTCGATCCACTTAAAGTTGAGGCTATTGTAAATCTACCTCCTCCTCGAACTCTAAGACAACTTCAGAGTCTGCAAGGCATGTCCAACTTCTTATGACGTTTTATCATTAACTATGCCAAAGTTGCAAAAGGTTTCATGAGACTGCTCAAACAAGATACCTATTTTCCGTGGGATGAGGCTGCTCAGACTTCATTTGAGGCCTTGAAAAAGGCATTATTAGCAGCCCCCTTGTTGATCCTGCCAGACTATACGAAGGATTTCCTCTTATATATGGCTGCATCCGTATACACAATCGGCATAGTACTTGTTCAGGAGGATGACAAGCTTCAAGAGCATGTCATCTACTATTTGTCACGCGCCTTAATATCTCCTGAGATAAAGTATTCTTACGTGGAGAAGTTGGCATTAGCTGCTGTCCATGCTAATCAGAGGCTACGCCACTATATCTTATTGCGAACTACCACAGTGATCGCCGATGTCAACCCATTTCAATATGTTCTCACTCGATGTATAATCGGTGGGAAATTCAATAAATGGATTATGATCTTGCAGGAATTTGACCTAGTATTTCAATCCGCTAAGTCAAAGAAATCACTGGTTTTAACTGAATTGATCTCCGAATTTCCTAGTGACATAGTACACCATGAGGAAGAGTCATCATTCCCGGATGAACACATATTCCTTATCGTGTCCTCTAACCCATGGTATGGAGATATTTTGGTATATCTCCAGACTTTGAGGTGTCCCCCTGCTTTCTCTCGGGACAAACGACGAAAACTTAAAATTCATGAAAAGAACTATCTCATCATTTCTGACACTCTATACAGACATGGGATAGATTCCATTTTATGCCATTGTTTGACCTTAGAGGAAGCTGAAACAATGTTGAATGATGCTAACAGTGGAGCCTATGGGGGTCATCTTTTTGGGTTGGCAAAAACCCATAAAATACTGCGTGCTAGTTATTTTTGGCCCATGATCTTCAAAGATTGTGTGGAAGCTGTGAAACGCTGTCAGTGATGTCAATTTTTCACCAAAAAGATGAGATCATACCCATCTCCTCTCCATCCTGTGATTACAAAAGGCCCCTTCACCAAGTGGGGGATTGATTTCATGAATTGTAATCCAGTTTCGGCTGGAGATCATCATCACATCATTGTTGCCGTCGACTACTACACCATGTGGGCCGAGGCAATGCCTACTGTCAAAGCAGATGGATAAATGACTGCTTATTTCATTTTCAACCAAATCATTGCTAGGTTTGGTGTACCCAAAGAGATCGTTACAGACCACGGTCGACACTTTTAGAACAACATGATGACCGACTTATACACCATGTTAGGTTTTCGGAAGGAACATTCATCTTCGTTTTATCCACAAGTGAATGGTCAGGTCGAAGCGGTTAACAAAATTGAAAACCATTTTGCAAAGAACCGTTAATGCCAATCAAACCAGCTGGCACATCATGCTGTATCCAGCTCTTTGGGCATACCGAGCTAATGTCAAGACTGCCATCGAGTTCTCTCCCTTTCAGCTTGTTCATGGGATAGAAGCATCCCAGTTGAATGCGAGATTCCTTCATTGAAGTTGGTTTTCCAACTACTTCTTGACACTTCAGTCTTAGAAGAATGTTTGCTGCACCTAGAACATCTTGATCAGAAGCACCGTGATGCGCTCATAGCAAACAAAGCACATAAGAATCGAGTTAAAGGTCAATATGATAAGTTAGTTAAACCTAGGGTTTTTCTCGAATGAGACCTTGTTTCTCTTTATGACCAAGACAAGGAACCCTTAGGAGATGGCAAGTTTAAATCAATGTGGCTCGGTCCTTACATGGTCTCTAAGGTTCTAAAGAAGGGTGCTTATGAGTTAACGGATTATGAGGGTAATAAGCTGTTGGAGCCTAGAAATGGGCTCTACTTGAAAAGTACTACGCTTAGGCCTCTGTGCTTTTTAATGTATTATAGTTGTACATTTTGTAGAGTTAGCTTTTCTTGTGGTTGTCGTTACGCCTTATGTGTCTATTGCTTTGTGTTTCAGATGTCGACTGAACAATTTATATGATTTGCTGATGGCGCTAGTCGCCACACCTGTCAGTTGGCTGCAGTTGCTTGGGTTATTTACTCATCGACTGGTCAGCTGGTCCCTTTGAGAGGGGCTTGTTTAGGTCCCACAATGAACAATGTGGCTGAATACAGTGCGGTCATAGAGTTACTAAGAGATGCTCTTTCCCAGGGCATTTCACATCTGGAGGTAAGACTCGACTCCCAGCTGGTTGTGTTTTAGTTAATGGGTGAATATCAAGTTAGAGATCCTATTTTGCTACGTCAGTTCTTGCGAGTTAGGTTACTTGAGAGACAATTTGATTACATTACATATCATTATATTCCAAGGAACTTAAATGCACTAGCTAATTCATATGCAAATTACGTTTTAGATTGACATCTACATCATACACATCCATAATAAACAATTCACGCATAAAGATAAGAACACACATGTAAATAAAGTTGATATTGTATATATAAGCCGTATCAAAAAATACATGAGGGTGATTCCATGAAGATGGGTAACTCTTTTTGGCCAAATATGACGGTGAAAAATGGAAATTTTACCCATGTATTAAATTGAAGCCCTCAAAACTCATACTTGCCACATGAATTTTGACATGCAGTTGAAAAACGAAATGTAGATAATTATGTTTACTTTCCAATGATATTTTTTTTCGAAATATACCAATGCCATATATCATGTCGAATTTTCATTTAATGAAACGTGTGTACTTAAAAATTTGAAGAGCAATTAACAAGTAGTTTGTGTTCATGCACAATAAATTAATGTTAAAGTAATAATTTTAAAAAATGAAATATGTGAATATGATCTAGACAGAGTGCACCGGGGCTTATATATTTTTCTTTTAATTTTTCTTGAAAAATTATATTTATTATTATTTTTTTAAACTTACCAATGAATATTTAAGTCGCATTATGCACACATGTGTGTGCGTGCATGAAATCTTTTGATTTTTTTACATAATTTTCAAAACTAAAAATACCCTTTTAAAGATGACGCGTTTATCTGGGGCTTGTGTATTTTTTCAAATTTTTTGGATGTGTATTTTGAATGTTGTGGATATATCTTTGAGCTCAATCGAAGTTGTCGGCATGGTTTTTTAGGGCAAGTTTTAGTAGAAATTTAAAAACAAAAGACATATGAAGATAAAAATTCGTAAATTTTATATATCTGGATAGAGGATTCGTTGACGAATCCAATGGTATCAAGTCCGCTTATTAATGATCATTTAATGACATGGTTTAACTCTGTGGAAGGCAGACAAGCATTCCATTCTGCAGGGAAAAGGGCTCTCGGCCTGTATTTTAAGCCCTCGATCGAGCTTTTTTAAATCCCTCGATCGAGGGCTTAACAGAACCCTGATCGAGGGTTTAACAATCCCTCGATCGAGGGTTTAACAAGACCTCGATCGAGGTGTTGTTAAACCCTCGATCGAGGTATTTGCTCGATCGATGGTTTGACAAATAGGCTCGATCAAGGGTTTGTTTGTGTAAAAAATTATATATATAAACCAACCGGGGAAAAACCGCGAAAGGATTTGAAAACAATTAATGTTGCCAACTACCCTTCCCTCATAAAAACATCAACAAACCTGTATATAACTAGTAAACAATGATTCACAAACAACAATTTACCTCATTTCTAGTTTTTTTTTCCATTAGAGCTTTGTCAATTTGATCTTGTTGAATTAGAGATTTGTCATTTTCATATTGATAAATTAGACCTCATTAGACATGTAAGATTTCTTTGTAAGCATAATTCAATATTTCATACTAACATTTTGTTGTTTGTTATAACAATTTGAAAAAAAAATTGTTTGTTTTCATTGTAGATTGATTCATGTAAGATTTTTTTGTAGGCATATTTCAAGATTTCATACTAACATATTGTTGTTTGATGGGGAATTAAAAAAAAAGACAAAGAAAATATGCTAGACAACAAAATGCCAATGAAGAACGTGAGTACAATAGAGAACGAATGAGACAACAAAGAGCAAGGTTGAGAGAAGAAGAAGATGCACATTTGGTGCAACAAATTCCAATGGAGGACAATCAAGGTAAATTATTGAATTACATGTTATCATTATTTAAATATCATGCTACATAATTTACAAAATTAGTAACAATTTTCCAATAAATTTAACTAAATTTCATAATTTAATTTGTTTCATATTTATTTGTAATTATATTCTTATTTATTTCATCAATTTGTTATTTAAATTTCAAAGTTTGCAACAATTTTTATGTTAAATGAACAATTTTCAAGTGGCTTTAAACAAAAGTTAAATTAGAACAATTTTCAAATGAAACATGTAAATTTAGATTCTATTTTCATGTTAAGATATGAACATATTTTTAACTATTTTCAAATTGTTTCAAAGTTGCTTTAAAACAATTTTCAAATTATTTCAAAGTTTGCTAACAATTTTCAATTTTATTATCCAACAATTTTCAAATGAAATGTATGTACATATTAATTATTTTCAAATTTCTAAACTTTACTAACAATTTTCAATGTTATTAGAATAATTTTCAAATTAAATGCACACTTAGACACTATATTTTCAAGTTAAATTGTACATATTTAACTAATTGCAATTTTTTAAGTTACTAACAATTTCAAGTTAAATGTAATTTCAATTCTTGTTTTGTTAGAAAAATCGATTTCAAAACAAATGAATGAATATTTTGAAATTTACATGTTTGATAGTTATGTATTAGTTAAAATTTATTCAATTTGAAAACAAATGAATGAATATTTTCATAGTTATGGTGGTTGGCAATGTTTTCATAGTAATGAATATTTTGAATACAAATGAATGTTCAAAGAGCTATTTAATTATAATGTTTACTTTAAAAAAAAATTCATCTATCACATATATTTTTATTTGCATAATATGACATATCACCATGATAAGATTAATGATTCGAATCATATATTTTGTTAGGACAAATTGGAAATAATTAAATTTGCAATGTTTGCAACCTTGCATTGATATGTGAAGCATTATTGATAAAAAATCCTTAAAGTGCAATTTATGATAAAATTACAATTTTCATTTAAATGTCTATTGTTGAAATTGCAAAATCATCAACTAATGAAAATGTTATTTTGCATTAAAAATTATGAATTTCTCCTCAATCATATCACTACAATGTTTTTAATTAAATATCGTATTCATCTCTAAATCAATGTTTTTTTTCCCACATTTAGAGTATAATAAGTATGTTATGATGGGTAGAAAATCAATCTTAAATTTTTATTTCACGTATATACAACATGGGATGCATGATGTTGTCCTTGAAATTATAGGGTAGAAGTGTTGTAATCATTTATTCTTTGCATGGTGATTTGCAATTTGCATTTTAAATATTTATTTATTTATAAATTATACCATAAAGTTAAAATAACATTTTTCTTGTAATGCAAAAGTAAAATGGACATAAATTGCATAAAGAAAATTTGCCCACAATTATATAATGTGATGATTGTAAATGATATTAATTTTTATGCCCACAATAATTTTTATCAAGTTATTAATAATTGTCTTGACTTAAATATATATATTTGATTTTCAGGTTACTAGCAATTTTAAAGTTAAATGTACAAGTTACTACAAATTTCAAGTTACAAGCAATTTCAAATTTTACTAGGAATTTCAAACTTTACTTCTATAACAATTTTCAAGTTTAATTAAGTTAGCAATTTCAAGTTACTTGAGCAATTTCAAATTTCAAGTTACTAGCAATTTCAAGTTACTTGATGTTAAGATCCTAGTGGGCGGCCTTCACTAACACCTCGGGGTTTTGGTGTAACGGTTCGTATCATTTGGTATCAGAGCACTTTCTTAGGCTCGTTGGGTGGAATTTCTGCCATTTTTTTTTCGCATCTATTGCAAGTTCGGATCTGGGAATAATCCATGTTCGCTTAACTGTGGGAAGTACTTGGGCATAAGACCTAAAATCCATTGTGAGGAGTACCACAAGAACCCCAAAGTAGCTGGCCCATTGAGAGGACCTGCCAGCTAAAAGGGCAACGACCCCTACTTAATTGACTAGTTTTTCCCTGTGAGGTAAACCAAGAGCTGTTGTTTGTGGCCAAGCGGTTATCAGTTTTACCTGAGCCATGGAGTGAGGGGTACTGTCCCAATACGCAAGCCGTCAGACAGCATTGGTGGCCGAGTGAAAACCCTGAACCGTTAGGAAGCCGAACATACCTGGGGTCCATATCTATTTTCAGCTGAACTGTTGTCGATCACTTCCGTGCCGTTTCAGATCCAACGTCGGCATTGTAGTGTTCGTCCGGGGCTCGTACGACGCAGAGGGGACACCACCGTATGGGTGCACATCCAGCCCAGAGTCTGGAATGCGGAGCGTGGTGGGATGTTAAGATCCTAGTGGGCGGCCTTCACTAACACCTTGGGGTTTTGGTGTAACGGTTCATATCACTTGAGCAATTTCAAATTTCAAGTTAATAGCAATTTCAATTTTTACTTAGAACAATTCTCAAGCTAAATGTATTAGTTGGAAAATTCAATTCACATGCAATTTTCAATTTTTCAATTTCCACATCAAATTTCAAGTTACTAGCAATTTTAAAGTTCAATGCACAACTATCAAGTAACCAATTTTCAGTTTGTTAATTTACATGTTATGTAGGGAGAGATTATGGTCAGACATCACATCATGGTGATCAAGAATCACATGATCCTGATCAACCATCACATGACACCTTTCCCTCTCACATTGAAAATATAATTGGAGGTTGCAGTGGGGTTGGAAGGGGTGAAAATTTTCTAGAGGATTGTGCAGTTGTTTCTGCACAAGAAGAGATTGAGAACTCGATCCCTGGTCGGAGAGTTAGAGAGCATGTCAATAACATAATCAAGTCATATTTTGAACAACATTCAACGATGGCACAAGCTCAAATCCTACATGGGTTGATAAAACACAAAAAATTGAAACGTGCCACAAAGTTGTTGGGTTTTCAAGATGTTAAAACAAAAAAGACATGCGCGAATGCAATAGAAAATGTAAGAACTGCATTATCTTCATTTGGAAAATCAAGAAACAATGATACCTGAGCTGCTCGTATGGAAATTACAATGGCTGTTGTGGCACAAAGCACCTCAAGAAATTGAATGGTATCAATAATGGCATCATTGCTCAATGTTTCAAAAAGAACATTGCTCAAATATACTAAATTCAGGGCCCGAATAGATGAAAATGATAAAGCTGCTTGTTGGGCTCTTATTTGTAGGGAACCCTATCGAGGTAGGATGGAAACAGGCATTAGAGAGAAGGTGATAGAGTTTTGGGATAGCCATTCTCGTGTTATTCTAGATCGAAAGCATGTCCTGCGACAGCGTTTATCCAGAGGCATTTATCAGGAGCATTGTAAGCATGTGATGGAGATGACAGGAGTTGCATTTTACGATGAATTCCAAGAAACCAATCCTGGTGTTCAAATATCATTTAGCATGTTCAACAAATTGAAACGGTGGTATATTAGGGCGAATACAATTCGCGACACTTATTGCTGTCGGTACCCACGTTGAATTTCAACTATACTATGATACATTTCTGGAGTTTTGCAAAAGGCACTGGAACGGTGTACTAGCTCCTCACACAGTGCGAGATTTTATTTGTATGATACTATGCAATAGGAATCCTGAACATGTGTTTTTCAATAAGAGGTGTGTACGCGGGAGAAAATGCCATGAATGCGGTGATTTGACATTGTTCCATAGGAACTTTCCTATCGATCCAACACACTATGGATTGTCAGATATCACCATTAGGTGGAAGAGGTACGAGTACATCACCATGAATCCAACATCTTCTTCATCTGTGCCATCCAAGAGGATCGACTTGCTCGATGATGAGATTCATGTTTCAGATTTCATGGAGAAGTTTCAAAGTCAGATTTATAAATACATAAATCACTCCCATAGGTCCAAGTAGCAAGCTTTAGAATTCAAACATTCCCGTGAGGTATTTGAGCCGGGCACAATCTTATAAGTGGTAGACTTTGCAGAGAACTACACCTTTGCTCCTCAGAGAGAGATACAAAGTGAGTACTATCACTCCGACCAGGTGTCTATCTTCGTACATGTATTGTACAAACATGCTCAGGAAAACATTGATGGTAGGGATATCACTCCTTAGTCATGTGAAGTGATCAAGGAGTACCATTTTTATGTTAGTGATGATCATGAGCATGACACATTGTTCGTTCAACACTGCTTTGGATTGATTTATGATTCATTCAAACAGAGAGGCGTATCATTTACTAAAACACTAGATTTGGTCAGATGGGTGTGCAGGGAAATTCAAATCGGCACGCTCATTTGATTGGTTGAGTCACCTTCACAAAGAGATAGGAATCCGACACACCTGGAGCTTTTTTGAGACAGGGCATGGAAAGGGTGAACATGATGGCGCAAGTGCATGTGTGAAACAAGCACTTCGGAGGTACCAGATGAGTCATGGTGCAACCCGACTCAAATGCTCCACTGAAGTAGTTAATTGGTGCACACGCCATTTGGAACATCAAGGTCGCAAACAAGCAAGGCCGGTGTGCAGGTAATAAACTCCAAACTCAATTAATAAGCTAATAACATTCAATATCATAATTTCCAAAAGAACACATGTACTCGATAGGAATTTACATATGACAAACTGAATTCCATGTAGGTTCTTCTGGGATGTTGCCGTTGGAGATGTTAATAGATCCATGCCATGGTATTGTGACACCATCCCTGGTACGAGGGAATTGCATTTTGTTCGAAGTAAAGATATGGGGGACATATTTTCCATTGAAACGAGGAAGTATGCCTGCTTTTGCGATTTTTGCATTGATGCAAATGGATGCGGGCTTGATCACTGTGAAAATGATTTATATGTCAAACCATGGAAATATGTATCTCTTAATCCAAAGGGCCCACATCCAATTCCAACATGGCAAGAGATGCACACTGAAGAGGCAATGGTCTCATTAGATCATGATCGAGTTTCTGATATGGTTAGGGAAGGTACAAGAGTCTTCATTAAGTTAATTAGTTCATTATATCTTACACATATACAAATGTTGTAGAAATTTGCACGTAGGACATTTGAGTAATATTTGTAATGTATCTTGCAGGTTATGTATTCATTGTCATTGCACCCCTCCACAACCAAGAAAATGTTGCATACTATTTGATGTGGTGCATGCAAATAAAGAGTAGGTTGGTGCGACCCTACCAAGATGGGGACTTCACATACTAGACTGGAGACATGGTTCTAATGGGACACTTTTTTGAAAAAGTGAAAAAACAGGGTGCTCACATTATTTACAAAGATTTTATGCTCGAATATATATCATGTCAATACAGTCATTTGGTGGTTGCAGCTCGGATACCTCTAACATAAATCAAGGTGAAGAGAGGTGATCCAAAGAGATGGAAGATGACAGAAGCTGACCATGATCGTATTATGGAGACTTGCATTCCTATAACCCATTGGCCAGATGAATGAGTTACATGTATGCCACTTGCATCATTGGCATAGTTTTCATGTTGTCTTGTGTAATATTTTTTTGGAGATTTTTGTGGAGGTTGTTTTATAAATGTATTTTTGTAGATGCTTTAATGTCAAGAATACAAATACTAGATGGGAGGCTTTTGTGAAATTTGGGTCATGGTGCTCCAATATGAATACACTTGAACATGTACATGTTCTAATTTTAAATTTTGATTTCAAATACAATTGTAATGTAATTGAGAATTTAAAATACATCTATACAATGTGGAATTGTAAAATTTAAATTTTGAATTGTACAATGTATTCTAATTTTAAATTTTGATTCCAAACTTGCAAAATTTTATACATTATAATCCAGGTTAAACCAAAATCAATAAACTTATGTATTTTACGTTTTAGGTCACTAAATAATTGCTTCAACTAAGTAAAATTCCTAATGGCCAAAAGTTAATTTGTATTTTCATATTTATAAGTATGGAAATCATTTGAAATGAGTTTGGGTACCTTGAAAACACATTGAAAACACATAAGTATCATAATTTAGAGTGATATATCAAATTCCATACAAAAGGTTTGGGTGTTGTAGAATGATATATATAAATTCATATACAATCTTTAATATATAACTTAAGTCACTACTTTATTGGTGCTTGGATCTCTACAACTAAAACACAAGCATAAAGGAATTGAAACACAAGCAAAACGGAATTGAGAGATAACTACCGTGGTTAGCATGCAATGCATGCCCACTTAATTCAATTTAGGA
Source organism: Larix kaempferi (assembly GCA_027924585.1). Classification (NCBI taxonomy): domain Eukaryota; kingdom Viridiplantae; phylum Streptophyta; class Pinopsida; order Pinales; family Pinaceae; genus Larix; species Larix kaempferi. The sequence goes on from BSBM01000779.1 coordinate 1,957,170, forward strand.
GTATGATGATTAAGGCATACATTGTTTATGCAATTGAGAGTCCCCACACCTTCAGGGAAATTTATATCGATCTAGACTTGATCCTTAAACCTCTAGACTCTTCTATGTCCCTTGTATTCATATGTGACAATGCTCTATATAATAGATACTCAATGTTGTCACCTACCTTGAACTTGAATTTGGTGACCGATTACCATTTTGTGCAACATTCTTTAATATATGAATTTAGAAAATTTTGGGCATTATAATTATTGTTTGGACCACACATTATTATATTGATAACCTAGAATTTTTACTATTTAGGACTATTTTGTTTCCCTTGATTGTTCATAGTCTATCATTGAATCTTCAACCAGAGGTCTCATACATACCCATGTGTGGTATATATGTGACTCTTCCTTAGCTATATTTTTTGGGACGTGACTGCAATCAATCCATAGTTTTGAATTTTGCTTACTAAGGGAAATGAAGGGCGCCAAAACACTCCTTCAATTTGATTTCCTTCCAAAGCAATTGATTGATAATTAGATTGACCTTGCTAGTAGAATTTTTACATTCGTGGGTGACATTTAGTTATGGTGATTTGGTGGTTGAAAATATCTTTGCTTGACACTTGTATGGCATCCACATAATTCTTGACTTCATTTGTTATAATCTTGTATCATGGTGAACTATGTACTTGATGGCATCAAGTGAAAGCCATGATGAGATGAGGATTACATCGTCCATATCATCAAAACGATTAGTAAGGTTTTGTCATAAGTAGTTGGGAAGCATAGTCTCACAAAACATTATTTTGTTTGTTGATGTAAGCATTCATTAACTTTACATACTCGCATTCAATAAAACGTTATTTTGTATGTTGATGTGAACATTCATTACTTTACATGCTTGTTTTTAATAAACATTTCATTACTTTTGTTGCCTAAGTATTTATTTTGTGAGACATATAAATTGAAATAATGGTTTATCTTACCTTTCTTCGTATAAATCAAAGTATATGAACTTCACATTTTGTATAATCAAAGTATATGAACTTCACAAACATTCACTATAATTTCTAACCATCAAACCTTCTCAATTTTTGGATTACATGCATAAAAAACACTTTGAATTTTCAATTGAAATTACACATTAAATTTGAGATTTTAATCTTAAATTGTAATTGAATTGGAATGTGTAAATTGTAATTGAATTGTGATGTGTAGACAACATAATGTAATTGAAATTTCAATTTTTAATTTCAAATGTATTCTAATTTTACATTTTGATTTCATTTATGCAATTGTAATGTAGTTGAAAAAGAGCTTTTAAATTGTAATTGATTTGGAATTGAAATTACACATTAAATTTGAAATTTTACATTGTAATTGAATTGGAATTGTAATTTCAATCTTAAAACATAATGTATGTATTCAATTCTAAATTTTCGAAGATGTTTTGTAATGTAGTCAAAATTTGCATTTTAAATTGAACTAAATTGTAACTACACATTAAATCTACATTTGAAACGACAAAACATAAATTTGTAACTGTAATAACTATATCCAGATCTAATATAAAAAACAATCGATTTCAAATCAAATACAAAATACACATCAAGACATCAATATGATAAAATATAAAAAATATCCAAAAGTCCATATCCAAAGTCCATATATGATAAAAGTCCATGTATAAACGATATAAATCCATATCCAAAACATGAAAACGTATACATAGATCATCCAAACACATGAAAATATATAAAATATGAAAATATCCAAAACATGGAAATGTATAGATCATCAACTCATCGGCCACTACCCCCACGAGGCCTGTGATCGTCCCTTTGACTGCCCTCGTGTGCAGCAGCCCGCTGCTGTCTCTGAGACTCTAAACCCTCACGGAATTCCTCCATATCCATCGTGTCAATGGTGATATCCAAGATCTGGGTAGGAATACGGGTAGATGGCTCTTCATCAGGACCATGTACTCGAGCTACATCCCAACCATGTGTGAAATCCATTGCAGCATTGACACCCGCCTGTAGCGATGCCTGTGTAATATGCCATTACATGTAATAAGTTAGATTTATTAAAAATTAAAACTAAATTTAACATAATTTAAAAGCTATCTGTAAAAAATTGAAACATAAAGTACAAAAATCAATTACTAAATGTGACTAAATAACATGAATTGGAACATAAATTAAAACTCACATGTGTCTCTAAACCCGGCTCATCAGGACCTTCGTGGTCCTCATGTCCATAATCAGGATCTACCTCCTTTCCTTTGCCCTGTACAATTTGAAATTCATTTGAAGTTAAGATCTACAACATAAAATCTCGAAAATTAAGAAATAAAACACAAATTATTTAAACTGAGAAATAATATTCAAACACAAATTAAATTGGAACATAAATTATAACTTACCTCGATTACTGTCGTCTGCGGGTGGGGACGAGCAGATGGACCAACCGATGGCTCGCTACCAAAGAGTTGATCCATGAATGGGGTCCCCTGCATGGATCAATAGAATACAACTCCCTTAAGTATTATTGACCATTCAATTTGCGACATTGATATGATGTAACATGAAGAACATATATACATAATTGTACAAAAGTATACCTGTCCTGTAGCGACACATCTACGATATAACTGAAAGTACGCATCTCGCGCTGACTCAGCATACCGCAGTAGGGTCTCGCCATCGAAACTCCTGAGCATGTCACTAGATACATACTCTATCTCTAGCTCTGCAGGTGGAGGGGGTGGTCTAGATGCCTCTCCATGCACCGCAACAATAGCACTGCCCATGGCAGTGAACAATGACTCTGCAAGGTCCTGTCTAGACTCTACAACAAGCTGGGATGATTGTGCCACATCCCTCGACCTGATAACCATCCTGTCTGGAAACGGTACCAACCTCGGAGCAGGTGCCACGAAGGCAGGGTCTCTCCGAGCTCTAGGACGTTGGTAGGAGCGTCCCCTACCAGCACCATAGAACTGGGACCCTGTGCTAGTGTAATTCGGGTGCATGTCCAAAACAAAATCTACATAAACATGTTTTTCAAAGTACAATGGGACCTGGTCATGGTGGGGGAACATGCCCCACGCTTCCACGAATCCATCATATAGATGTGGTGCAACGATCTCCAACTTAAACTCCCTACGTCTAAGCGGTTGACCGGGGGCACGGTCACGAGGGATGTCGAATAAAGCACCCTTGATGTCATGCCCTCTTATGGCGACTTTGACATCCTCCCATTTGTGGATCCCAATGACACCATGTCTCCTCCTCTAGCATGAATGTCGCCAAATGTCACTGAGAGGTCCTACCGTCTTGTAGAGGGCCAACGTCTCATCAACTGCTGATAACATCATCGACAAAGATTGCCGTGTGGGAGAATCCTCCCTCAAAGTGAACACACATGAGCTCACCCACTCTCGCTGGGAAATGATATCAGCGAGATTGATCTGTGCGACCTCATCATCGTACGATCCCCCTGATGGGGCACCTGCGATCCAAACCAAAACACAAATGTTACTAAAAATATATATTATAACTTGCAGCTGAAATTCAATGCATTACATACTAAAAATTTACAAAAAATGTGCTAGCAAAAAATACGCACCTGATGCACTCGTGTCTTGTTGCACATCCTCCTCCTGGGGATCCACATGTATGTCGTTGGGATGAATTGACACACTATCTCTCCTGCTTCCGCCACTAGTGGCAGCCAACCCCGGCCTGGCATCACTACTCGTTGAACGAGAGCGTTGCCGATGGCCGCCCTGTCGGGCGACGTCAGATTCTCTCGTGCTTCGTGGAGCACGATGCACTAAATCTCTCTCTTCAGGACTATCTGCATCACATTTCAATTTCTAATTCTAATTTTCTTTCAAATTCTATTCCAAATTTCACATTTCAATTTCAAATTTTCTCATTTCAATTTCAAATTCTATTCCAAATTTCACATTTCAATTTCAAATTCAATTCAAATTCAAATTCAAATTTCAAATTTCAAATTCAATTCCAAATTCAATTTCAATTCCAATTCAAATTCAAGGCCACCACTGGACTAGAGTTTGCTCCTATTGATCCTCAACCATTGAGTGAGAGGAAGGTTCCTACAATCATTGTTTTAGATTTTTGGATTCAATTTTGCAAGATTTATTTTTTCGGATTTGGTGTTTGATAGAGCTAAGCGAGTTATTTGAATTGTTGAGTGAACTAAATGAATATAGCCTCAATGTTTAATATTGACTTCTGGAAATGATATTTACGCAAGTTGCATTAGTTTAGATGCCTAGTTCTGCATATATTTTGTTGGCATCTCATAATTTTATAGACACCCCAGATTGATAAGTACAAATCTAACTCATGGCAATAGAGAACTTGGTGACAACATGGTTTTAGTAGCATGAAGGCATACAAATACATGATTAGTTTTGCATTGGAATTTTCTAAGTAGGGTGTGTTTTCTATAGATTTATTTCATTTGAATATAAATGGTAGAGTAGTTTTTAATTATTTCAATTTCATTTGGTGGTGCAGTAAGAACCACCCCATCCACTAACCATTGGAAGGATAAATTATGAAGGGATGCATATGAAGGAGGAAAAACAAGTAGAGTTTCAGGAGCTAAAAGTCTGAGGTTTGCATATGAGGATAATTTTTTTCTACTATGATTTTAAAGTTGTAGATTTCAAAATATAGAGAGTCACCATATTCATGAGTATGCTCTCTTCCTATGTCTAGTTGTGATTTGGAAGATTAGAAAAGAAAAATATGGATACAAGTCTTTATATCAACTTGTAATTCTATTGTCGGGGTTTTCTAAAAAATTAAATCCATTTGCAATTCATGAGTGCATGATCTTTTGATGGGACATGTTTATAACGTCTAGTTCTAACACATTATGGAGAAGGTGATAAGCTTACCCCTTGCAAGGTAGTGGGCTCAAAACCTTGTAATGTCTACTTTGACTTGACCATCTACAATATTTTGTTATAAATTGCCACTTAAAAACCATATTTAAGATCGAAGAGACAGGTATAGAATATTTTTTGTGGGGTGAACTCATAAATTCACCACATACACACTCACCAAGAATATCACATACCTAGATCAGATTTAGGGAGAACATTGTAATTTTTTAATTTTGACTATCATATTCTATCATCTTGACTATCATATTCTACGGGGGAATCGATTTCAATATATCATTTCATACCTGTCAAAATGCACTAAGGTACCTTGACACTCATTTTCATTATTGGTTAGTTGTCTCACGTTGGTTAACACCATACGTCAATGGCCAATAATCCATGATTTCTTCCCATGCTTGAATTTAACAAAATCATTCACATGGATAGAATTGTACCAAAGGTTCGGATATGAATGAAGACTGCATGGTTTCATATCACTAACACCAACTTGCAACAATGTTCCACTAAATCAAGATCCACATCTAGAGTTCAACACCAATAGAGTAGTTCTAGCAATAAGAAGATTTGGGTGAATCCACGAATGTGGTTCACCATTTTGGGCGGATCGAATGGGAAAAGTTTGTAGTTCTAGCAATAAATATTTTCTAGTTCACTAAATAATGGAGGAATTATTTTGTATTGTTCATGACCATTTTTTTGTGCATAATTTTCTCATAATGATTGTACTTGTTTGAATAATTTCTATGTTTGTAAAAACCATGGTGGCCTAGGCTATGATCCCAAATCTAGTAAGAATGAATTTCAAATAATCATGTGCATGCCCAAAATTCAGGAATTTTATTTTCTTGCAAAGGATAGACCACATGCCTTCATGAGAAATCCATGTATCCCTCTTTGACCACTAGTCCCAATATTTTTTAATAACAATCATAAAGCTATGGTCAAGGGACTTAAATGATAGAAATAAAATAATATTCTTTCATTGTATTTTCCTTATAAATAATAAGGTTGACAATATAATGTTAGGTAATATGAGCTTGTTCTAAGAGGACCTATAGTCATCCATTGCCAATTTCCAAGGAGCATTTCTGTAAGTTTTATTTGTCTAGCCATTTTTATAATTTTTACATTTTAGAAATGTCCATATTTTTAAAAGGTGTTTTTATTGTTGAATTGTAGTTTGTATTCCACAAAGATGGTGGAAAAATCTAATCCAAACACATGTAGTCTAGTCCAACAAAATGCATTTGTAGTGGCTTATATCATTCAAAGATATCATCTAATAATGTTAGGCCACCTGATGTTGGGAATTTTTCCAAGCTAACCATTATGGTTCCAGGCCAATTTATCTTCATTGATGCTCACATTGTGGACATACTTTTCATGGCCTAAGAGTGGATCCTATTTAGGACAAATTGGCAAGTTGGTTATGGTTATGATTAATAATATATGATTATATATTATTAATATTCATTTTTTAATTTTTTATATTATATTATTAATATTAAATATTATTTTTTTTAAATAAATTAAGTAAAAATTAATAAATAATATATGATTATATATATTATTAATATTCATTTTTTAATTTTTTATATTATAATATTAATATTAATATATGATTTTTTTTTCAATCTTCTTGGCACTCTCGGAGGATTGAAAAAAAATTGGCAGCATTTATGCTTGTAAAAACAAATTTTAAAATAAAATCGGTAGCATTTATGCGGTGAAATGCTACCGGTTGATATATAAACAAATTTACATACCAAATAATTTTTAAATAAATAAATGCAAAATAAATTTAAAATCCTAAACCTATTTCAAATTTCAAATAGTTTTGGTTTTGTTTTAGGTTCAAATGGTTTTTTTTTCAATCCTCTTGGCGTTCTCGGAGGATTGAAAAAAAATGGGTAGCATTTCTGCTTGTAAAAACACATTTTAAAATAAAATCGGTAGCATTTATGCGGTGAAATGCTACCGGTTGATATATAAACAAAAATAAATCAAATAATTTAAACAAATAACTGCAAAATATCTAAAACCCTAAATCTATTTCAAATTTCAAATGGTTTTGGTTTGAAATGGGTTTTTGTTTTAGTTAAATAAAATGGTTTTTTTTTTCATTTAGTTTGGTTTCAATGGCGATTTTCAGTTTCAATCTTGGTTTAGTTTCAATGCCTACATCCTAACCATTTCTAGAAAACCAAATTAAAACTAGATTTGATCAAAAACACAAATTTATACAACAAATACAAAATATATTTTTTTTTTAAATAACAAAAAAAATGGTGGAATTCTACCCACCTGGTGGAATAGATGACATGATGGCGTCCGTGTGGGGAGGTGGCGTCACTGTGGGGAGGTGGCGTCGGGCGTGTGCTCGGTCGAGGTCCCTGGTCGTTGCTATTTCCGTCTCTGTCAAGCCATTGCACAAAACAGGGTCGGCCGGGCCCTGTTTTGTTTTTTTTTCCCTGTCACATACCCTCGATCGAGCAAACCCTTGATCAAGGGTCAAACCCTCGATCGAGGGTTTGCTCGATCGAGGGTCTGTCAAGCCACTACACAACTGGATGGGCCCTATTTTGTTTTTTTCCCTGTCGGATCGAGCAAACCAAACCCTTGATTGAGGGTTTGCTCGATTGAGCGTCTGTCAAGCCACTGCACAACCGGTCGGGCCCTGTTTTGTTTTTTTTCCCTATCGAATCGAGCAAACCCTCGATCGAGGGTCTAACCAAACCCTCGATTGAGGGTTTGCTTGACCGAGGGTTTGGTTAGAGGGTTTATAATACCCTCGATCGAGGAATTTTTAAACCCTCGATCAAGCATTTAAAACCTCGATCGAGGGCTCTAAAATACCTCGATCGAGGGTCCAAAAAATGAATTTTCCCCATGCGATCCACCAAAAATGGTGAACCACATTCGTGGATTCACCCATGAGTTTGAGTCATAAGTCTGTCATAATGTCATAATATACAAAAATGGGCTCGAAGGCCTAAAAAATATACATAAATATGTCCTTTTCCTATGGAGAAGTAGGGGCCTCATCTGCCTCTACCATCTCTGCCACAGCCTCTCTGTAGCAGATGACTCTCCTAGCTACTTTCCTCAGTAATCGAATCCATGCTGGGGGCACACCCACAACATTCTCCTGCATATCAAGCGGCATCCGCTCGATCTTGAATGTCGGAATGTCATGAGTCAATCGACTCATCTTCCCCTCTATGTTCAGCTGCTCCTACAATGACTGGTTGTACGAAGGCACGAGGATGTCCCTCAGGACGCACCGGCCCAACATCTGCATAAGACATTTTTTTCAGTATTTCAAACTCATTTAAAAATCATATATATAAAATGAAAAAATTAAATAATTTTTCAAAAACAAACTTACCTATCTCTCCCCATGTTGATCCTGGTGGAAGAGCCAGCTCAGGATCATTGTAGAAGTCTATACTCGCATGAGGGAACTGCTCAAGAGCTGGTACCTTCCGGTCCCACCATGCCCATAAATCATCCTCATGATAGCAGAAGTTGCTCTCGCCATCACCTTGGCATAAGAAGATTTCTCCCCAATGAGACATAATATGCTCACGAGGATTGAGTGGGGGCAAGGCCATCCCCAGACTCAATGCAGGTACCCTTTCAAAGAAAAAGGTACAAAGTATACTTCCGTAACCAAAGTTCTTCATCCTCCCGGTTTTGCACCCGAAAAGTTAAAGTTTCATGTTTGGCAGTAAGTTAGAACACCAGTCATACACTGTCCCTCGCAAGCATTCCGTGCCCACATGCATATAGTTCCTCGAAGCAAGGTGTTGCATTGCACTTCCTCCCATCCGGTTCAGAATACTCAAGATGACTTTTAGTGGGAAGCTCGCAACAGTGGAAAGAAGAACTTGGCTACCGGTCTTTTCAGTACCCGCCACACAGTAGGTATTGATATAGTCTTTCACAGACAAGGCACCCACATTTCGAGAGGAACCTTTCTGATTCACTACATCTCCCCTTCGAGAGAGGCCCGTAATGAAGTAGATGTCATCAATAGTAAGTTCTAGAATATCCCCTTGGAGATTGAACACTCCAGCATTGGCATCCCAATACTGTACTAACCTTTCTAGCAGTTGGATTTGTGCACGCATGTTGGCCGTTCGATAGAATTTTAACAAACCGCATCTTCTTAATGTATGTAAGGTCAATGAATCATTCAAGCATGTTGATCCATCTCCTCATGTTCCCTTTCACGCCATACAAGCACCATCAAGCCAAGCAACCATTTAAACGTTGGTCATTTTTTTTTATTTTTTTCCCTATGTCTTGTGGTGTGCGCTACTGTCTAAGATAGACAGTAGCGTCTTGAACGTTACTGTGTTTAAGGAAGACTAGCCCACTTTTGTCTAGAGCTCTAGTTTCCTTCAAAACCAGCCGTGCACATGCACAAACGAGTTTAAAACATCAATAAAAAATGAACTTGACCAACAAAAATTAAAAACTTTGCATGTAAATAACTTACTTGGTGAAAGCGGAAGTCGGTTTGGTAGCCCGGTTTGGTCGCAATGAGCAAAAGAAGTTTGAAGGTTTTTCTCCACACCTTGCCCTAAAAATTGAAATGGTGAATTATGTTTTTAAATTATTTATAAAATTTGTTTTTAAATATTTACCCACTTTCCTACATGTGGTATAGTTTTAATATTTAATTCACTAATATCTTTTTGAGTTTTGGTGAATTAGATGAAGTGTACATTGCAGATTTCACCACATTTTTTTATCAAAGGTGTGTCTTCTTCATTTACATGTCGGATTAGGTATGGAACTGTCTAGTATTTCATGTCATCGAGATGGAATTGACCAACAAAAATTAAAAAATTTGCATGTAAATGAAAGAGCAGGATGAAATAACTTACTTGGTGAAAGCAGAAGTCGGTTTGGTAGCCCGGTTTGGTCGCAATGAGCAAAAGAAGTTTGAAGTTTTTTCTCCACACCTTGCCCTAAAAATTGAAATGGTGAATTATGTTTTTAAATTGAAACTATTTATAAAATTTGTTTTTAAATCTTTACCCACTTTCCTACATGTGGTATAGTTTTAATTTGTTTTAAATATTTTATTTAATTCACTAATATCTTTTTGAGTTTTGGTGAATTAGATGAAGTGTACATTGCAGATTTCACCACATTTTTTTGTCAAAGGTGTGTTTTCTTCATTGAGATGTCGGATTAGGTATGGCACTGTCCAATATTTCATGTCATCGAGGAAATTTCTTTTTGCGATATATCACTAACTTGGTTATCTAGAATTCTGTCATCTGGTAGGTCATGAACTTATGATTCCTAAAGTTGTTTTAAGTCATTTTTAAGCTCTTGTTTGACTTATAAAAAACAAACAAGATGGCTGAGCATACTTGTTCTCTTCAGACTCATTAAAGGAATTGAAGGAACATCCGCTTAAGTATAAGTTTAACCCTTTTCCGGACTTTTGCGGATTATTTACGAAAAAGGAATACTCTAGTCATCCGTGGCTAGAAGAGTTCTTCTCTCATTTTTTTACACTTTTTCGGGTGAGGAGACTACCTGTATGAAAAAGGACTTTTGGAGTCTTCTTTAGGGTTTCTAGACTCTCTAAACGTGAAAACACCAAACGAGCATTCACCTACTCGGGCTCGATGTGAAATCCATGAGAAGGTTTATAGAGGATTGTTTAAGTTTTTCAGACTCTATAAACAGGGAAACACCAACGAGCATATACCAACCTGGGCTCGATACTAAAATACACGGGTAGGTGTATGGAGTTATTGTTTAAGTTTTTCAGACTCCTTAAAATTGAAAACACCAGCGAGCAAGAACATATCTCAGTTCGATATTAAAATACAGAGATCAGTATTATAGAGTATTCGTCTATCTTTTCTTCGAACTCTGTAAAAAAATGAAGAAAGACTATTGAGTTTGCTTTCTTGGACTCATTAAAAAAACAAGAAGGATATTCTTTTGACAAAAATAATAAGGGAAGAGAAGGGTATTGCACATCTTTTCAATTTCAAAGGCAGCCAGTCAATCATATCCTTGAACACAACACTTATTTGAGTCCATCATTCAGTTGGGTTTTAGTTTTTGACCTTAGGGTGAACTTGATCTCAGAGTTTTTACTCCTCCGGTTGGTTATTCTTCCAATCATATGGAGAATATGCTAATGTCTCCTACATTGTAGGTTAATATCACTTTCCCCTTATGTTAAAAGCTGCCTAAGTCACTTTGTGTCATGCTCATTGTTCAAGGATAAAGCCTGTTTCAGCCATTCTGCAATTACCTTGACTTCATGTGTCGACCATCCTGGTGTCAGTTTGTTTCATCTTGTTACTTGTCCTACTCCAAATCAGCTCAAACTTTTGAGTGTTCCTTGTGTTGGATGATGGAGGATGCATTAAGGCCTTCCTTTCAACGGAATTCTTCCCATCGACTTCAACTCATTATGCTCTAGGAACGAAGTTTAGAGTTTTAGTTAGTACCTTGGGGATTGCAGTCATCAGTGGCAGTTTCCCTCGCTATTGGATAATGGGAATACATTAATGTCTCTTATTCGACGGGTTCTTCAAGTGTTCGACTTCAAGTCCACTTATTCACACTTGTTGGAACGTACTAGGTACCCTAGGCCCCATTATAATTATCGATGGAAGTCCTCGCGTTTGTTAACGGTATACATCAATGACCGGTAATAAAACGATACCCCCCATGTTCGAATCCAACTCATTTATTCACATGGTTAGGGTTTGTACCTTGGGTTGTTTGGATGAATACCTTGGGACTCTGATAGCATCACTACATTCATGTTATCACCCAAGCTGCACAAGACTGATCCACACTCATTTTCGGCTCTTCATGAGACATAGATCCAAATTGTTGTTATGGCTATGATCTCTTAGCTTTGACATGGATCCATGCTTGTATTTTAGTGGCCATGATATATATACATCTCCCAGTTTTGTATTGGAGATCATGTTGTATCACACCGAACATCTATATGATGTCAAGATTGTAATTCCTCGCTAAACTTGATCGTTGTTTTCAGGTACTTTTGTGACTTCGTTCTGTGGTTTCTTGTTCCTCCTCTGACTTGAAATTATAATGTATTTCGGCCATCGTTTCCCTCTGAGCTCACACATTAGGGTGCATCTGTTATAGGTCAAATATGCACTTCTCTGTCCGTGATCACATTGCCCTGTCGATCACACAAAAGGATACTATGGATGGAAGAGCTAGATTGACCTTAGATGATTTACTGTTGAGATTACACCTCTTCAATTGAAAATTATATTTTTTTTGCATATTTCATTAGAAGTGCGCTACTCTTATAACTGACAACCCGCATACATTTCTGAAACGTTGTATACACGAGTTGCTGAGATACCTAGCGGTGCACCATGCGCAAGTTCCCTAGTGTCATACCCGCGCACATATTAAGATGAAATTGAAAAATATATTAAGACTACGAATTGGGATTAGTTGAGTTTGGTATTGTAAGTCCCCCAACTTCCTAATTAAACTGCCTCGCGAATCTAACTTCCAGCCTTGTGCCATAAATACAAGGGGAAGCCATGAGGAAGAGGCCAATGAAGAAGAAGCTACTATTACGCTGAAGGATTTTCTAAGTCATTGTGAGGAGCAGGAGCCCAGGACTCGGTTGCAGAAGTGTTTGGACAGATTAGGTATATCTGTACTTAACCACATTTCTTTGACAATAAAAGGTGGAAATACCATTCCCGTCCCAATGGAATGTCTATTTTATTGAATGTTTGATTGTGATTGATGTTAAATTGCTTTCAATTTCACTATATATATTACAGTCAAGATACGAAGGTTGATTTGTTTTGCAGGTACATTACATTGGAAGATTGGGCGAAAGCTAGGACTAGCCATCGTTAAAAAGGTACTATTTTTGGAATCCTAATCTCGTTTAATTCATAGTGATTAGTGCAAAGCATAATGTATTTACCTGTCACCCCATGTAAGTTGGTAGTGTCATCTCCCCCACTATAGGATATATTCCTGCACAACCCCATCTTTAGATTTCAAAGCTTGTTCTTCAATCCTCTCTTTTGACTGGGCACCTTCTTCTCATAAGGATTTTTCAAAGTGTCGAAGAATTCCTTTGCGGTCTTCATTGGAGTAATCATGGGCATCAAGTTGTATTTCATGGAATCATAAATGATTTTCTTTGCTTTGGATTGATTCTTCTTGAAGGTAATGTGCCCTGCATTAGAAGTAGTCTCTTCAATAACATTGGATACACATCCATCCAAATCATGCTCTTCTAGGATATTCAGGATCCTGGCCTTCCAAGTATTGAAGTTCGAAGTTCCTTAAAGATGACCTTCCGGTCTCACTGAGATTGAATCCATTGTTCTTCAAGTACTGTGCTCACTTACGATCTACGTAGGCTCAAGCTTGATTGTTGAACTTATCTCTTTCACGCCCTGAGCTTTGATACCATGTTAATTTTTTATCTTTAATTCAGAGCTGCAATAATTCTTGAAATCAAATAACAATCATACACATAAGAAATCACATTCGACACATGAATTTACCCCGTGGAAACTCTCTATGACTTGAGGGAGAAAATCCCAACAAAACCTTCCTTAGTGTATTGATAGATAATAGATAATGTATTTTACATCAAGCACCCCCGATGCAATTACAGAGCAAGAGAAAGATAAAGAAGAGAGACTCATAATAATATCCCGCACAAAGAGAAGTGCATTTCCTCCAAGAGAGAAGAGAATTCGCTTCACTTGAACTCATAAATCCTATATAACATATTTATAGTTTCTTCTCATGCATCATCTTCTATTTTTATCTTTTGACTTCAGGATGAACTCAATCTCCATCTAGATGCATCAATATTGCATGAAGAAGTGTGCCCCACTTCTCATGCAATGCATTAACTCGCTAAGATGTCTCTAGGATGAACTCACCCCTTAATTGAAAGTTTTCCCACTTAGTTAGGTGGCTAACTTAAGTGTCGTCATGCAAGTGTTGCAACTCAAGTGTTTCCTTTTAGTTTAACATAAGTGTCGTCATGCAATAAAAATTAGCTAACTAGATCTTCTTTGTTATCACTTAGTTAACTCTCTTAACTGATTCTTTCTTGTTGACATCACTGTAGTGATCAATTCAAGTTCTCCTTTGATTTACCAAAGTCTTCACTAAAGTTTAACAATTTGAATTCTCTCTTAATTAACTCTTTATATGCAAATCAAATTCTCTCATATCTTATCACATATTATCTTTATCTCTTGTCTTATCTGCATGGTCCACATGTGCCATCTTAATTATTATATCAAATATACTAAGGATATTTTCCCAATGATGTGATCATATTGTTCTACTATCGTTCCAAGTGGTTATATGCTAAATTAATTCACTCTAGAGGTGGCCAGTATCTAGAGGAGGATTAATAGATTCAACTATGGTTAGTAGTACATTGCACACCATACAAGATTCGATATGCAAAGCATCACCTCAACACATGAGGCACCACCTCAACACATGAGGATCTGTCTTGACACACAAGACCTTAGCCTTGACTAGCAAGATTGTACAACATCATCACTTTGACATTCAAAGCACTAGCCTCAACACATGCAGCGTAACCATTTTGAGTCCATATCAAGATTCTTCTCCAAGTTCCTTAAGTCCAACTCAGGATCCTATAAGGCACTACCTCGACACATGAGGCTCAATCTTGACACACAAGATTGACCTGGAGAATGACTCATGATGTTGCAACTTTAACATTCTTTCCTTTCTTGGTAATGAGGGTGCTAATATGGTTTCACTTTTGATGATTTCCCTTCATTCTTTATACCCATACCATCAATCTTGCTTTCAAAGATGATGGCATCCTCTATACTCTATGCTTGGTATTTGATTACTCCAACCTTTGAGATAATATCATCATATTGGAAATGTACCTCGTCAAGTTGGAGTACAACTTCTTTCGTATTGGAAATGTACCTTTTCAAGTTGGAGTACAACTTGTTTCATATTGGAAATGTACCTCGTCAAGTTGGAGTACAACTTCTTCCCTTATTTTCTGGTGACTTTCTTCAATATTGTCTTCCTTCTCCTTTTGAAGTTGCAATTCTTACATCCTTCTTCGATTCTAGATTGTATTTCTAATTTTACATCCTCATTATTTAAGTCTTCTTCAACCTTCTTGCTGATTTCCTTCAATTCTTTTGATTTTCTCTTCATCTAAGATCCTCGTTTTCCTTGATTTTGGTCATCCTTCTTTTTTAAATTATTCCCTTGCATCATCATTTTCCTACTTTCCTTCCCATTATTTTCTTTCTTCAATTTACCAACCTCTTTAAAGAGTGATTCACTAATTGATTGCATCTTGGACAATGTAATGACCCTTGTTAGGAATTTTATTAAAATTGCAATTTTCCACTTTTTTCCTTAATTCGACCTTTGACTAGTTTCGATCTCTAGGTCCCAAATTTGCCTCAAATGATCCCAAATCTTCTGAGAAGGTATATGAATGATATTAGAACATAAATATGTGTTTCAGGGATGCCTTTGTACCTTTAAAACACTTCTGCAAATACTCTTTCAATTCTGGTCAATGTAGGTAACTTTACTAGTGATTTCCCTTTGACTAGTATTGGTCTCTAGGTCTCAAATTGACTCCGAATGCCTTCAAATCTTCAAGGAAGGTTTATGAATGATATTAGGGATTGAATATGATGTTCAGGGATAAAATATAGCCACCAAAAGACCTCTGCAAACTCTCTTAAGATTCTGGACCAAGTATGCAATTTTACTAGTAATTTGGGGTTCAAATCCCCCTAAGGTAAGTACTGAAAATGGCTTCCCAAATGCCTCCAAAACCACTCAAATTTATGAACAGAGGTATGTAATGTGTTAAGTATGTTATTAAGGTCTCATATGCACCATTAATGGTTTATTAAAACTTTTCTCACCCTCTCCCATTCAACTGCAAAAATCACCAATTCGACCCTTGGGGAAATGGCACTATTTCTTCTCCCAATGCAATTAAACTGAGTAAAAATGCTTCAAATGCTCAAGTACAGTACATGAAACTTGTAGAAGACATCCATGGCAGTATATTTATCACAAATATATCAGAGAATCATCCATTCATTCGAAATCATCATCAATACATTGGCTCACAACAAGGTAGTGGGGAAATGACATTGTTCTTCCATTAAAAATGAGATTTATACATTTATACTTGGAATTTCGACCTGAAACTTCTTGGAGATGCAGAACAGAGTATTTACTTCATATTACAAAAGAAATGGAGCATTAAGAGCTTCCCCAAAGAGTACAATAGCTCACCAAAAACGCCCTCCCTCAAGGATCAAGAATATGCCATCAAAACTGGAAATGGTTGAAGGAGTGAGCTGCAATAGAAGAAACCATGAGCTTCCCTGTAGCTTACACCTGCAAATAAAGACTCCATTAAAGCTCCAAATGAAAGGTCTGAATGTCCTTTCCAATTACCAACTTGGATGGGAATCTTTCACCCTCGAAATTGGCTAAGGCAAGAAACTAGTCATCCACTAGCTCTCCCTCTTCACAAATGCAATTGCAAATTCTACAAATGATCAAAAGCTATTCTCATACTTCATTTCTACATTTTATAACCAACATTAGCCTTCTAAGGGTCGAAATCCTCTCAATAGATTCAATAGATTTTCATTTAGGAAATATTCCACATTTGCCACTTGTCTCCTAGTTCCAACCTTCCATCTTCTCCCAAATTCGATTTTGAGTCTCTTTGGCTTCTCCCACTCCCAAATTCGCCTTCTTTGAGCCTATTTTTGGGGCTGACATGTCATAGTGGTCAGATGTCAGAGGTCAGGTCTGCAATTTGTCATAGTTGTCATAGATGCTCCATCATTGGTGTCATAGGGCTAGGGAATCTAGCCCAAGTGTCCACAAACTTCCACTTTGACTCTTTATCTTCCATGGAGGTTACCAATCCTTCCAAATTCGACCTAAGATGCTCAATGACATGTGTTATGACTTACCAACTCAACCAAGAGTGTTCACATTCCCATTAATTCGAATTTGCAAAAGAGAGATACCATGTATTATGAAAAATCAAACTAGTGTGGGTCCCACATCCTCCATATGTCTCCAAAACCATTTGTCACTTAGGATTTCTCTTGAATTTATTTATTCACTCTATTTACTAAATACTTGAACCCTTCTAATGTCTAAACATCATTTATTATCCCCCTTATTCCAAATCCCAAAGCTTCCACCCCAAACCTAGGAAACTAGTAATTTTCCTCCTTGGCAATTATTTGACCCTTAACACCAATTTTACAAACTCTAATGAATATGGCTAATGTGATTAGGCCATTGTGACCCAATTCCAAATTTGGGACATGACAAATCCTCCCTTCCCAATATTGCTTGTCCTCAAGCAATTTCAAACAAGGGTGTTGAAGAACCTGCTTTCTGTATAATTCTTTGAAGTTGCCATTGAATTGCCAAACCTTGAGTCTTTGGGTTTCCATGAAGATTTTAGAGAGGAACCACCATGCTTGCTGCTGCACTACTCTGATAAAAATCACTTTATTAAGTGGGAAATCCATCTCCCATACTTCTTGTTTCCCCCCAAAAATTGAAACCAATGAGATAAAAATTATTCCAGGGTCCCATTGCTTGTATTGCACCCCAACAATTAAGAGTGCTCTCCAACCTACACCATTAGATAAGAGGATTCCTGGATCCCATTTTCTTGTATGCATTCTTCCAAACATCATGAGTACCAAATATATATCATCAAAGTACCTAACAACATAATGAAAATGTACATCAAGGATATGCTTCATCAAATAGTCATGAAAGTGCTTATACCTCCAAGCAAGTAGACCACCATTTTCCAAGTGCATACAAGCTTCAAGTGACCAATCAAATCTGCTCCAATGACATAGGTGAGGATCCCATGTCCTATAATGCTGCTCCAAAAGGATGTGATATGCATCAAAATATTCAGCCATGTATTCTTTCATCCAAGAAGTGAATGAAGAATCTCCACTAGAATCTGAACCAAATAATGAGCAGAAAAAACAAGGAGACTTCAAATGACTCAAAGAAGTCTCACCCATACATCCATGAATGTGAGAATCATAAAAATGTAACAAAGTATGTGGCTTCCAACAAAAATGTTCTCCCATCATAAATCTATTCATCCAAGTGTTGGATGAAGTTCCTCTAACATCAAATGAACCCAGTGTTGAGCAAGAAAAACCATGAGTATTCAAGTGACTCAAATCCATATCATAGGTGCATCCATGTAGATGTGAATCATCATAAAGTGACAAATTATGCTGCTGCAAATGTGAATATGAATGTGCTCCAACCATGTCATCATAAAAGTTAAATATAGGAGTTCCATACTCCTCATGTGGCACCATCAAAAAGAACCCTTTCACCCATACTTCATTGAGACTAATGTTGCAAAACATGGAATTGTAGGATGTAGGAGAATGAACCAAATCACCCAAATGATCAAAAAGTACAGAATTTTCATCATGGGAAGGATCCATATGGGTAGTATCATGAAGCTCCTTCAAAAGTGTGAACTCTTTGTCATATTTTGGTTCCAATGTAGAGGAATCATGCTCTTCTTTAAAAATTGCATAACCTTCATCAAGAGGCAATTCAAATTTCTCTTCCACCACATCAAGTGTTTGGATCTCTTCAAGTTCATCTTCAAACACATCAAGAACATTCAAATTTTCACATTTCTCATGATCCACCATGTCATGAGAATCCTCCAAACAATCTACCATTTGACAATCTGAAACATAGGAGGAAAAACAAGTATCTTGCAACTTTTCAAGAAGTTGCTCATTTTGAATGGTGAGCTTATGAATATCCTCATTATTCTTCAAGTATGCATCATGTAACAATTCATTAAGCTCAAACAAATGGTTTCTATCAAAAAGCAAAGACATGAAATTACCTTTGATGTGGCACATTGCTCTTTGAATCTTCTCCATGTCTTCAAGGAAGGATGTTTCCTCCAATGACGTAGCTCTCCAACAAGAATTTGACACCAATGCTTGAGTGTCATGGAGAATGCTGAGGGACTCTTGGATCTTATTTTCATCCATCTTTAAGGACCCTTCAAGAAAATGAGGCTCTTGCAAATGAACCTCCTCATCTTCTTCAATTTTGCTTGGACCAACTTCATGAAGCTCAAGTGGTGATGGGGAAGTTGATCTTGGTTCTTCTTCAACTGCTACAAGGTCTTCATTATCATGCTTAATGAAACTTGTACTTGTAGAAACACTTTCAAAAGTGATCTCTATGTCACCAACATAGAGGTGTGAGCACCCATCAGTAGGTACTCCTTCATAGTTTAAGCATCCATCAGTAGATGCTCTTTGGTTCATGTCTAAGCTAGAAGGTGTCTCGAAATGATCTTCCATATTTTCAATAGAATCTTCTTCATGATCTTGTGATGTCTCTTCCTTTTGCTCCTTCAAGCAAGCTGATGCATTTTTCCCCTTGGTTTCCTTAAAATCAATAATTTTTTCCACAAGTTCGATAGAAAACAATTCGAATCCTTCCTTAAGTTGCTTGGTCATATCTTCAAATATTGTTTTCATAATTTTTATATGCTCCTCACCATCATATGAGGCTCCCTTTTCATCCCTAGTCATAGTTTCCTCAAAAAATTTGCTCTTCTTCTCCTACTTTTTTTTTTCTTCAACAAAAGCACTTTCGGTTTCAATATCTAATGGTGGTACCTGAATTATTGTCCTCATGAATATTATACCACATCAGGTGCCAAGATCATGCTCTGATACCCACTGTAATGACCCTTGTTAGGAATTTTATTAAAATTGCAATTTTCCACTTTTTTCCTTAATTCGACCTTTGACTAGTTTCGATCTCTAGGTCCCAAATTTGCCCCAAATGATCCCAAATCTTCTAAGAAGGTATATGAATGATATTAGAACATAAATATGTGTTTCAGGGATGCCTTTGTACCTTTAAAACACTTCTGCAAATACTCTTTCAATTCTGGTCAATGTAGGTAACTTTACTAGTGATTTCCCTTTGACTAGTATTAGTCTCTAGGTCTCAAATTGACTCCGAATGCCTTCAAATCTTCAAGGAAGGTTTATGAATGATATTAGGGATTGAATATGATGTTCAGGGATAAAATATAGCCACCAAAAGACCTCTGCAAACTCTCTTAAGATTCTGGACCAAGTATGCAATTTTACTAGTAATTTGGGGTTCAAATCCCCCTAAGGTAAGTACTGAAAATGGCTTCCCAAATGCCTCCAAAACCACTCAAATTTATGAACAGAGGTATGTAATGTGTTAAGTATGTTATTAAGGTCTCATATGCACCATTAATGGTTTATTAAAACTTTTCTCACCCTCTCCCATTCAACTGCAAAAATCACCAATTCGACCCTTGGGGAAATGGCACTATTTCTTCTCCCAATGCAATTAAACTGAGTAAAAATGCTTCAAATGCTCAAGTACAGTACATGAAACTTGTAGAAGACATCCATGGCAGTATATTTATCACAAATATATCAGAGAATCATCCATTCATTCGAAATCATCATCAATACATTGGCTCACAACAAGGTAGTGGGGAAATGGCATTGTTCTTCCATTAAAAATGAGATTTATACATTTATACTTGGAATTTCGACCTGAAACTTCTTGGAGATGAAGAACAGAGTATTTACTTCATATTACAAAAGAAATGGAGCATTAAGAGCTTCCCCAAAGAGTACAATAGCTCACCAAAAACGCCCTCCCTCAAGGATCAAGAATATGCCATCAAAACTGGAAATGGTTGAAGGAGTGAGCTGCAATAGAAGAAACCATGAGCTGCCCTGTAGCTTACACCTGAAAATAAAGACTCCATTAAAGCTCCAAATGAAAGGTCTGAATGGCCTTTCCAATTACCAACTTGGATGGGAATCTTTCACCCTCGAAATTGGCTAAGGCAAGAAACTAGTCATCCACTAGCTCTCCCTCTTCACAAATGCAATTGCAAATTCTACAAATGATCAAAATCTATTCTCATACTTCATTTCTACATTTTATAACCAACATTAGCCTTCTAAGGGTCGAAATCCTCTCAATAGATTCAATAGATTTTCATTTAGGAAATATTCCACATTTGCCACTTGTCTCCTAGTTCCAACCTTCCATCTTCTCCCAAATTCGATTTTGAGTCTCTTTGGCTTCTCCCACTCCCAAATTCGCCTTCTTTGAGCCTATTTTTGGGGCTGACATGTCATAGTGGTCAGATGTCAGAGGTCAGGTCTGCAATTTGTCATAGTTGTCATAGATGCTCCATCATTGGTGTCATAGGGCTAGGGAATCTAGCCCAAGTGTCCACAAACTTCCACTTTGACTCTTTATCTTCCATGGAGGTTACCAATCCTTCCAAATTCGACCTAATATGCTCAATGACATGTGTTATGACTTACCAACTCAACCAAGAGTGTTCACATTCCCATTAATTCGAATTTGCAAAAGAGAGATACCATGTATTATGAAAAATCAAACTAGTGTGGGTCCCACATCCTCCATATGTCTCCAAAACCATTTGTCACTTAGGATTTCTCTTGAATTTATTTATTCACTCTATTTATTAAATACTTGAACCCTTCTAATGTCTAAACATCATTTATTATCCCCCTTATTCCAAATCCCAAAGCTTCCACCCCAAACCTAGGAAACTAGTAATTTTCCTCCTTGGCAATTATTTGACCCTTAACACCAATTTTACAAACTCTAATGAATATGGCTAATGTGATTAGGCCATTGTGACCCAATTCCAAATTTGGGACATGACAGACAACTCCTCGCCTTTATTTTTGAGTTCCTCTTTTGTTTCTTTCAATTCATCTTGAGTTTCATTCATTTCAATTTTTGAGTCCCTGACCCATAGTTTTGAGAAGAGTTCTTCAAATACATCCCATTTACCATTTATTCTAGTATTTTTATCAATACTTATCCACCTCTCTCAAGCTTCATCATAAAATTGAAAAATCTCCCCAAAAGAAGTCTTACCATTTTCCCTTATCCTTCTAAGCCGATCCATAGTATTAATTTCAACTTATCTTCATCTCCATTAAACATAAGTATTTTCATTTTTCTTAACTGATGTCCAACCAAAACCCTCAACTTCTAATCCTCAATATATTAAACATAATATCAAAATTGAATAGTATATTTTTCCAACATATTTTATGTGTTTCCTCTTTCCAATGGTTTTTGAATCAACTAAATCATATCTTCCATTCAAAAGTTATGTCAATTTCAAAATAGGATACCTTTTAAAACTTTAATGTGAAGATAGCCTTGCTCTTTGAACTTCCACCTAAAGTAACTCTAAAATTTAAACCTCTATGAGTTTGAAATTATGTCTTGTAGTATCCTGGTATGTCGTCTCTGTAATTTTATAAGTTTGATCAAATTCTAATGAACATAGAAAAAATTATGGTAACTTTCCAAACATTGTTTGTTTTTGTCCCTTCCAAGAGATATAAATTGTATGGAATGCCACGTGTTTGAATTTCTGTTCTACTTCTGAAATATTTTCCATAATTATTTTGGTTTTTCCTTGTTTTGATGCAACTACTGGAACTAAATTTGGAGCTATAAATATTCAGATGTAACATTTTTACTCGGAACACCTATTTAGGACTATTTTTTGGACTAATAAAAAACCCTAACTTCTATAGATTGTAACTTTGAACTTATAGCGAAACTGAATCTGAAATTTTTACCATAAGTACTTTGCTATGTTTCCACAGGCCCCTGATAATTTTTCTATTTGAAACTTTTCAGAAAACATGTTATAGTGAAAATGTTGAGATGAATCATTTTGAAAGAGTGCAAGCCAAGGATTGAATGCTCTAAAACCAAATGTTATGAAACAAATCCTTAAAATAGCATAATAAATCAAAGTACACACCATGTACATCAATGTTATTGTGGAGCAAAACTCCAATATGGATAAGAGAGATGAGTAACACAATAAATCCACAAATACTAGGATAACCTTCTCCAAATACCCCAACACATTCATACATCCAATTCACATCTTCTCTCAACAATCACTACATGACCGATATGTATGTACATATTCACTCATTGAACATGTGGTCCCTTCATTGGGTCGACCACTATTACCTATACATTTAATTCATTATGTATACATTTAACCCCATATATGCCCCCCTTGGGTCATAACGCACTTCTAGTAACAAAATTGAGATCTCCCGCCACAATTACACATTATTTCTTTACGATTTCTTTTCCCAAAAAGAAATCATCCTATAATACTTTCCTATTAGCGTATGGACCATAAATATTAGCTGGAAAGTAGGTTCCGATATCCTATGAGAAAATCAAGGTATGTTCACACATGTCGAACACCCTAAGAATAATATTCACACACGCAAATCAAAGATCATACATCAATGCATATGTGGTTAAAACCCTCGAAGAGGGAACCAATCCATGGCCCCAACCAGTATGGCCACTTGAGGCAATATATTAGTGCAAGAAAAATTAAAATACATGAACATATCTCACAATCAATTATTGACAAATTACCCTCCATGCTCTTTAAATAGAGCTCATGGACCAATATAGTGTTAAGTCACAAATCAAGTGTCATTAATATCAAGGAGGTGTTGGACCCATCAGATCACTCACCATCGAATTAGTGAATTACAAAAGCACACTAGTGAAATGTAAGTTTTAAACCCATGTAGAGAAGCAAATAATACAGATTCTTTTAAGAAAAACAAATATTACACCACAACATTCACACATAGTACACAGAGATTTACCCTGGAAACCCTTAACTGGGAAAACCAACAAATCTTGGAGCCACAACCCCTATTTTTCTCCTCATTTATTATGAATCTCTCACAATACAATATAGGTATTTCGCAACATCCAATACCCTAATCCATTAACCCAGATTAGTAAATAGACCCCAATCCCTTAACCAGGATTAAATTACACATTTTTAGAAAAATCCTCAAAAATAACCGAAAACAACCCAAAAAATTTGGGCTCGCTACGCTTGCCACGCTCGCCCAAAAAAATCACAAACCGTGCCAAAAAAAAAACCAAGAATAAAGGCCTAAAAAATTAAATATAAGCTTTATAATAAATTTTGCTTACCTCTAAATCGAATCACTAAAAATAAACGATAATATCTTTGACAAACATAAGGTGTTTTGCACAAAATTAAAGGCACTCCAAGCTAGAAAACAATGTTCCGGACATAATGGAGTGATTCTCTCAAAGCAAATATGGTTAGAAACAATAGTAATCGGAATTCTTTTGTTGCATGCAATGACACTAGATCTAGATCTAGATCAACACCGGGAGTGAATATTAAAGAGAGCTCTGATACCATGTGAGAAAACTAGGGTAGGTTCATAGAGGTCAAACACCTTAAGAATAATGCTCAGCCACACAAATAAAAGATCAATACACCAATGTATACATGGTTATAACTATCAAAGAGGGAAATTGTCCATGGCCCCAACCAACATGGCCACTTGAGGCAATACATTAATACAAGAAATAATAAAATACATGAACATCTCTCATAATTTATCATTTAAAAATGGCCCTCCATGCTCTAAATAGAGAACATGGACCAATTGGGTGTTAATCCACAAATTAAGTGTTGCTAATATCGAGGAGGTGTTGGAACCATTGGATCACTCATGTGTAGGACATGATTATGGCCATTGGATTATGGACACTGATGAACCACACTAAAAGCACACTTTAATCTAATATTATGGACCAAGTTGACCTTAACTAACTACTAATGTCTAAATATCCTAACATCTCCATAGAATGTAACTTGATCTATATATTTGTAGGAACTAAGGAAGATTTTATTCATTGCAAAGAATGATTCCAAATAGTCACTACTTCCTAGATCAACCATTGGCAGATAGGGCTACAAAGTTTTGGTTCTTCATAAATCCAAATAGATCACCTTTAATTTCTCTCCCTCAACCATAATCTCTTGGATGTTTGATTAGTCATTCTAGGGCTTGATTTCTATGGGTGAACCTAAAGTTATCATGGTTTAACCTTCCTTGGGAACATTTCCGCTCTAAGGCCTCCCATTATAGTTTGTTGATTTCCACTCAAAATCTCTTTCTTTAATTTTTTTAGCCAAGTTTAAAAAAGATTTCCTTTGTAGCATTGTATGGATTTGACAACCCCATCAACTATATTATTGAAGAATTTGGAATGAACTATAAATGAATATCACACCTTTAAGAAAATAAGGAACCTCTCAAGAATATATATATATATGAAACAATCACACTTTTTCATTTAAAAAAGAAACACAAAGATACATGTTGTATGTGCAAGATAACACTAAAAAAATGCCACTCCTATGATACCAACAGAGAGATGAATTCTCAAAAAATGGAAAAGAAAGAAGTCCATGGACGAAAGTCCTTATACAATATTTTCAAACAAAATGGGCATTAAAGCTCCCATCAATTGTTACTAAAATGTTAAAGCATTATAACATAAACATACTTAAAACAACCTGTCTTGCCGTGACCTTATCTTGGATTCTCAATACTTTTGTCGCTCCATCCCCTACAAGGACAAAGAACCTGTCATTGTCCCAGTCGTGTTTGCAGCTAGGGGATATCAAGGAGTAAGAATAGGAGAGCACTCATCTTGGGGTGGGCTTCCTACTTATATGCTTTCAATAGTTATCCTCTTTGCACTTGGCTACCCAACGTCTACCATGGGCATAATAACTATTATACCAGAGGTGCATCCTTCCCGGTCCTCTCGTACAAGGGAAGAACAAAACCATCAATATTTTTACCATGGATTGACTACTTGGCTTAGTCATATACGGAGCATAATAATGCTAGAGAAGAAACACCATCACTATCTTCCATGTTTTACATCTCACTTATAGTCATGTCCAAATGTTTTTTCGACAAATCATCAACTTGACCACTAAGCTCCTATGAATGTGAGAATAAGAGATCACTGTAAAACTTTTTTCCATCATCTTCACTTGGGAAAACAAAGGTTGAAGTCTCAAATTTTTCATGTTGATGTTTCCCTTTACCCACTCAATGACCAAACTGGAGTCACCAAAGATTTAAATATTAGATATACCTTTAACAATGGTTATTTACATTAACAAAGCTAGGGAATTCCATTTAAAAAAAGTATTGATTCCTTCACCCAATATAACATTAAAGCACAACTTGTGTGAATCATACCAGTATAACACACCACTAACTCCAAATATTCTTGGAGTACCTTGGCTGCCTCTATCTAAGAAAGCCCAAGGTTTACTTGTCAACCACTAGATTTGTTATTTTCCTGGGAGCATTAGTCCTTCTAACATACCAAATGCCCAAATATGTGCACTTTACTTGATGACAAACCTAGAAGGAAGGGGTTTCCTTATTTTGTAATAAACTAGTATTCCTTGCTAAACATACATTTGATGACACAACAAGAGGAAATGCTTTGTGATTCTTAAGCAGTGGCTACTAAAACTAGTGTTTCATACAAGGGATTCATCATGCCAGTTCCCCTACTTTCCTGCTAAGGAGAGTGTAGATGACTATACCTTTTTTACAAAAGGACACTTGAATAGTGAATGATCAATAGTTTCCCATCACGTTTACAAAAAACACATATGCACGGTCCCATTCTTGCTCATCTCTACAATATATCTAAGTGTCATAAACTTAGATAGAAAATCCTCAATGCAAGAGAAATCTCTATGATTTAAAGCAATCAATCAATTGTCCATTTGATGGGCTCGAATCTCTTTGTGTTTACCAAATACAATTTTGAGATTTTTCCTAGTTGCATTTAGAGTTTTGATCCCTTGTTGGTGAAACTAAAAGTCTTTGTAGATTGAAATCCCTATCAATCCATACACTGAATCATTTTTATTGTCCCATTTGGATTCCTTAGATGCATCATCAATGGGGGCAGTTTCGATTCCCAATGTAACCGGTAAAGTCCCTTACTTATAAGTACATCTCCCATACGAGATTTCCATGAGAAGTAGTTAGTATTGGTAAGTAGGATCTCACTTGGATTAGCCATATTACAATTTCTAATAAATTTGACTTTAAAAGTAAAAATTGACTACTCGAATAGAAAGGGATTGCAAAATTAAGCACTTTCAAAAGAAATGAGGATTACAAGGTAGTTTTTATAAAAACTATGTTACAAAGAGATGAAAACTATAAAATTACAAAAGTAGACACCACCAATGTGTAGATTAGCACGAAAAATTAATTGAAAAAAAAATACACCTCAAATGGACTCCAAAATACAAAGTTATGCTTGTTTGAAAATCACATGCAATTTCCAAATTGCCAATGGAACTGTCTTCCAAGAGTGATACATGGTAGGTTGTGAGAGTTTAGTGGAAACTAACTAGATTGCTGATGTGGAAAAATCTTGACTAGGCAATGTGATGTGGTTGTTGAGATGGCACCTCGATTTACATGCAAGGTGAGTGGGTGCCTCAATTTGCATGTTAATGATGTGGCACTATCTCGATCCAAGTGCAAGTGAGGTGGAAATTTAAGTGTACATGCTAGTAATGTGGTAGTGGCATGTTGGTAAACATGGTGGTGATGTGGTAGCTTCAAACTTTATGTTGTTGATGTGGAACCTTGTCGTTTGCATATGATTACACATACCCAAAAGAAAGATTTATGAACCTTCACAAATCATCCAATGTTCCCTTCACCAAAACTTATTTTTACAATTTCATTTAATAAGGGACAGAGGGTGAATGTATGTTGCAAGGCATAGTTTCCAAGGAGAGAGGGCGTACTCTCCAAGAGGTATCCTACGTGGAGTTTCAAACATTCACCTAAGCGTAGTCTCCACCTCCAAGTCTTCTCATGTGAACTTGGCGTTTAGAACCTTTTGTGAGGCCGTGGTCCCAAGGTGAGTATCCAAAGTGTATGCTCCAAGGAATGCAAGGGGCTTGGGGAGAATGCAATGCATAGGTTGAGAAGACCATGCAATGCATATGCCAAGGAGAAACACACATTTGGCCACTTCAATGAGGATTTGTCACATACACCAAGATAAACAGGATGCTAAGTTTCCACAAGCTTGTCGACAACAATGAGAATCATGGGATTGAGAATGCACACTAAGATACCTATTCATAATGCACAACAAAACCACAAAAACCACAAATATTGTCAGAAACTTAAATAAATTGAGAAATATTAGTACTTGGTTAGCAAAAGTGGAGTGAGATGAGATCAAACACGCTAGGTCTATTTCTGATTTGTTGAGATTGCACAAAGTGCAAAGAAGAGCATGCTTAGATCAGTGGGAAGAACTACAAACTATGCCAAAAAAATAAGAACAAAGGCGTAAAAAAATTTAAATATAAACTTTATAATAAAAAATTTATACCTCTAAATCGAATCTTCGGAAAGAAACACTAATATCTTTGACAAACGAAAGGCGTTTTGTATGAATGAAAGGAATTCCTAGTTGAAAACAATGCTTTGGATGCAATGGATTTGTTCCTCTCAAACCAAAAATGCTCAGAAGGCAGTAATCAAAATTCAGGGTACATTCACACAGGTCAAACACCTTAAGAATAATGCTCTCTCACACACATCAAAGATCCATACATTAATGTATACATGGTTAAAACTCTCAAAGAGGGAAGCAATCCATGGCCCTAGCCAACATGGCCACTTGAGGCAATATACTAATGCAAGAAATAATAAACTACCTGAACATCTCTCACAATTGATCATTGACAAATGACCCTCCATGCTCTAAATAGATATCATGGACCAATCAGGTGTTAAGTCACGAATCAAGTGTCGTTAATATTGACAAGGTGTTAGAATCATCGAATCACTTTGGTGTAGGACATGATTGTGATTGAGGAATTAGTGAATTACAAAAGCACACTAATGAAACACAATAAAAATGCACTTCAATCTAATATTACATTAGACCAAGTTGACCTTAACTAACTCTTAACGTCTAAATATCCTAACATGTCCAAAGAATGTAACTCGATCCATATACTTGCAAGAGCCAAGGAAGAGTTTATTCATTGCAAAAAATGATTCCAACTTCTCACCACTCCCTCAATCAACCATTGGCATATCGAGTTACAAAGTTTGAATTCTTCATAAAGTTAAATATAGAATCACCTTAAACTTCTCCCCCCTCAACAATAATCTCTTGGATGTTTGAATAGTCATTCTAGGGCTTGTTTTCTATGATTGAACCCTAACCCCTTATGTTAAGGGATAGAGCTATCATGGTTTAAATTTCCTTGTGAACATCTCTGCTCCAAGCCCTTCCCCCCACCTTAAATTTTATTGCTTTCTACTCAAAATCTCTTTCTTTAGTTTATTTTAAGCCATGTTTAAAAAATATTTCCTTCGTAGCGTTTTATGGATATGCATTTGACTTGAACCCAATTCTTGTGTTCCCTCAACTTCCCCCATCCATGTTCCACCCACGTACCTTTTTAAAGATATTAAGTGACACATAGGGGTTTTCTAAGGAACAAGAGCAACACTTAATTTCTTGGAGCCTTTGCTCCCTAGATCTTTCCACAATTGATCTACCATGGCTTAATGGTACAATGGATCTATAGGCAAGGTGCAACATGAGATAGGGTTTTATGAAATCTCCCCATTAAGGTCCAGAATATGAATCGTTGATTCACACCTATCCATGGTTGGTCTTTTCCCTTGTCTTTCATGCCTTCGGATTCGACTCATTGTGCATGGGGTAAATTGAAACATGAGCAAAGGAGAACAATGCTTACCTAAAGAAGTTATTACAACACTAGACTTAGAACCCAAACATGGGTTAAATTTGAGCTTGAGGGTAGATCACATTCCTACCCTAGCCCAATCCTATGGATGTTCTCACCAGAAATTGATAAAACCCCTTGCCTAGGAGAAGAACAAGGAAAACCCTCACACGTGACAATTTACAGTCTAAGGAGTTGGGATTAGGGATAAACTTACCAATTTTTGCAAAGAGTCCGACCTTTACCATTGTTTCCAAACTCGAATCTAATTTCACTTAGGATGACAAAGGAACAACCACTTGATTGGCTCATGAGGTATCAAAAAAATTAGTTTTTTGTGGTTCTCCCTTATTAACTATATTTCCATGATGTCTAGGCTCATGCCTCATTCTTGACAATTGTTGTCTAGTAATTTTTGAGTTCTTCTAAATTACTTTTCCTTTTAGATATGTTATATCCACTCCCATTTTCGCCTACAACCTCAATTTTGTTGTATGTCTATCTTGAGTTTTCCATTGGTCTCCTTTTGAGATTAATAAGGGCGATGGACCTTTATATAACCAAGACAACGACAATAACCACACCAAAACAAGATTATCATGTTATCTAGAGTTTGAGTATGTTTTTTTATTACTAGTTTCTATCTCCACAAAATCCAAAAGACCCCCCCACCCTTAAATCCATCTTCGCCAATATCCTAGCTACGTATTTCATCATCAAAGACTTGATATTTTGATCATAGCCAAGGAAATCTCCAATGTTATTCATGATTTCCTTAAACATTAAATTAGACAGGAATTCCAAGGGTAACACTACAATTTTACCCAAATGGGTTGTACATATGTCTTCTCTTTTCACAATTCGAAA
This sequence comes from Larix kaempferi, assembly GCA_027924585.1. Classification (NCBI taxonomy): domain Eukaryota; kingdom Viridiplantae; phylum Streptophyta; class Pinopsida; order Pinales; family Pinaceae; genus Larix; species Larix kaempferi. Next base: position 1,987,852 of record BSBM01000779.1, read on the forward strand.
CAAGGTCCATAGTACCCCTTTTGCACAAGATATTCATGTCATTATTAACCCTCGTAATTCTATCAATAAAGTCTCCTCCACCAAGATCTATAGAGATCCCTGGATCCCTCTTTCCAATGGTTTGTGCTTCTAGATTTATCAACTTGGGGTCATGGAGATTGCCCAGTGGACAGAAAACCCAAGAACAAAGTCATGCTATTTCAAGTAATTTCGGCTCAAAGGCTACATAGTTTGGCACAAGGCACATCATGCTTGAAGGCTACATAATCTGGCATAAGGCCCAAAGTCTGCTCAAAGGTATCACATTGTATTATTGGTGAGATTTGATCCTTGGAAGAGGCTACATTAGCATATCACTTTTACTATACACACACACACACACACACATATGCAAAACAACTTAGTAGATGGTAAAACCAGAAATAGGATCATGTTATTTTAATTATTTCAGCCCAAAGGCTTTACATCATTTTATTGGTGGAACTTAACCTTGGTGGAGACTACATTAGCACCTCACTTTGATCAATCGAGCAAGCCATTCTTAACTATATATAAAGTGTTAATGATATGTTTTTGTTGTTGTTGTAGCTATATGATGTAATGTCCCTCCTATCCTACAAGGCTATGGAGAGGACACTAACAATAATATTGGACATCTAGTCCCATACTTAATCAAAAAAGCATTCATATAAATTGTAGATGGAGATATGCAAATGCATAAAATTTTGAAAACACAGCAGAATTTAATTCCATTACACATCCATCATACATTCAAGATATTCATGATATTCATCAAATAAATAATTGCAAAGTTAACACAAGAGAGTACTTATCTTATAACAAAGTAGTCCCTGAGCAACTAGCTACGCTTCTGCAACATTCCACCCAACCGTAGGCCAGTGTGCTCCTCAATCTCTCAGCACCACTGCCACCCCCGAGCTGGGCATGATCTCCACAAAGAAAAGGGAAAGTAGGCTCTCGCATAGCCAAAGATACACCAGAATCAGCCAAACCAATCAGCAGTGGGGTTTCTCAGGCTGCTAAGAGATGGATAGAGGTGAATTACTAGGCTAGTGGCTCAACCATTGAGCTATGGATACTTCATTGGGCTCATCAAGCCAAATCTATCCTCTTCAACTCCTGAATCTCCTTCTCACAGGTTCAAACTAAACAGGGAGGGACATAACAGCCAGAAATGCAAGTGCTGGGCATTTTTGCAGTAGGATGCCCAATGATGGGATTTCAACCAGTTCAGAAAAATGTGGGAAAGCCCAAAACGAAAATTGGAAAATGGGAAAACAACCCCAGGAGCATAACCATTTTCAGAAAAACGTCCATGGGCATTTCATGGGCAGAAACGGCCTCTATAACCCCAGAAAGTCGTGGTTCTCTTCTCCCAGCCACTGTGCTAACCAAAATCGAGTTCCCAGGCATGGAAGAATGCAGAGAAATGGTGAAAACATGAAGGAAAAACCCCAGTTCGCCCCAGGCTGCGTGAGAGAGGAAAGACCGTGGTTCAGAATGGCTTGGGAAGGCAAAACGTGGGTGATTTATTTCCTTGCAAGCAAAAAATCGAATTCCCAGATTGATGGCTTGCCCATACCCGAAATTGGCTGCCATACCTCATCATTCCCAAGGCATTAACTGCCTCAACCAACTCTTGGAAGAATTTAATGATTGGGGCATAAGCCAAAATGGGTAGTTGGGATCTCATGGGTTTTCTCATTGACACATGGATTGACTCCATGGCTCAAAGGTTTGGTTATTTTTTCCTCCCTATTCCTTGTAAGATCATGCCCCATCTCTTTGTTGCATTGCATAGTTGGTTGTGGGTTTTTCATTAAAATTGCATATTTACATGATGTCCGAATTTACATTGTGCACGGCTAGCACAAGAACCATATGCATCTATTCTAATTGCCGATACATAAAACGATAAATCAATGGCGGGGCCTTGGCCTTGAGCTCCTCACCATGACTAAATAACAATATTTACATCATTTACAATATTAATGCAATAGGGTCAAGATGGGGACATTACATTCCCCTCGCCTTGGAATAACACCGTTCTCGGTGTTCCAACACTTCAGAAATAAATACCCACTTTACATATGTCCAAAATTCACAAAATGTGGTAGGTTTGTCATGCATTTCACCCTTTACTTGGGTTTTTCAGGACTAAGTCCTTTGGTCTTTACAAATTGGTCTTGCTGGCTAGGACCTTCTAGCTCTGCATGAGGACATTGTTCCAAAACAATTCCTTCCTTTTCTTTTCCTTCCAACTGGTCCACGAACCTGGGGACTTTACGGTTGCTACCCTCTTGATATTCTCTTGTTGGGTAGTCGTGGAGGCAATGATTTCCTCCACATCCCCAACATTTCATTGGCAGCTTTACCTTTTCCCGGTCCATTTGCTTTGAGTCTTCCCACCTGGAACGTTTCTTAATCGGACGATTGGATAAATGTTTCTTCATTGATCCACTTTCCTTTCCCTTGCCGATTGCTCCCATAATGCTTTTTACCTCTTTTTGCAGACGAATAGAGTCCTTCAAAGCCTCATGGTTTATCTCATTCTGTTGACTCTGTAGCTTGAGCATCTCCCCAAGATTTTATTGGGTCCTGGCAATTGTTTGAAGAAGACTTTCATCCAACTCTAATAGCCCCCGGTCTGCTGCCATGGTCAATGGGCACAACTGAACACACTTTGCTTACTAGAAACACTTTCTTGTGCCGGCTGCAACCAATTGTTTCACTTTCTTACCTGTGAAATTCATCATGGGAATTTTTTGTTAGGACAAGCATAACATAAACATTAAGATTAGTCAATTATTTTTCCAATTGACATGGAATGTCCATGCTTTATTCATGGGACTTCCACACTTTTCATGCTTTCCCAACATACACATGAACTCATTCATGTTCATCCTTTCACAGGAAATTTACTATTTCAACATTCACAATTCATCTCAAGCAATTGAACACAATCTATTTTCAGCCATGATATGCACTCAACAATCTTTTGTTTTATAAATGCATCAATCAAAAGGAAAGAGAAGCGTAGGGGTTTCTCCCTCTTAGTCTTGTTCTATTATGGAGCTACACCATCGTTGTGGTTTCATGCTCCTTAGTCTCTTTCACTTCAATGTGAATGATTTGAATTTCCTTTCTTGGCTATGACACTTAGTGTTTAAGGTTTGCATATGGATTTTCAGCTAGGGCACCCTTCCCAATATTGCCTACAGAACCTTTAGCTGCCAGGATCCACTTGTATCCACTAGCACCATCTTTCATTACTGCTCATACTGAGCTCTTTAGGGCAGTCACATGTCCACATGCATCTCTAGGATGCATTCATAATCCTTGCTTCTAGCAATACCTACACTCAAACATTGAATCAATTCACATGTTTAGTTCATTTTCATAGGGTTTATCTCTAAACAAGAGTTTAGGAAATCATAACCAAATCATATATACACGTATATTCATAAGAAAGAAGTTGCAAGGTAACTGAATACTTATCTGTATTGGATGTCTTCACTTTATTCCATGGGATCTTTCTTTGCTTTACGAGCCTTGGATTTCCCGTGAACACAATAACGAATGTTGGGCCAGCACGTAGGCTACTCCACAATCATTCGAATAGGCAATTCCAGGCTAGTACACCGACTGGGTTTATCAATCATTTCCTTTAGCAATATGCTAGGCCAGTGCTCTGACTGGTTTTATCAATTGTTTAAGGGGTGTTGGGCCAGCGTACACGTTGTTTTACCATATCAAGTAGTTAATGCCCAACTAGTCACTCTCTGGACTTATCAAGAACTTTATAGCGTTCAACCAGCTACTCCCTGGATTTCTTAATAATTTATATTGCCCACTCATTTACTCTCTGGATTTACCAGCAATTTATATCGCCCACTCATTTACTCTCTGGATTTACCAGCAATTTATATTGCCCACTCATTTACTCTCTGGATTTACCAGCAATTTATAGTCTTTCAGGGTCTTGCCTTCCTACAATGACCAAGGTTTCCAACAAAGAAACAATAGTGTATCAGCTTAGCTGTTAGAAGACTTATACCTAAAATATTCATTATTCCAAACAAGACATAAATGAAAACAAATACTTATCTGTATTGTGTGTTTCCCCTCTGGTCCACAGGATCCTGCTTCGCTTTGCAAGCCTTGGGATCGCTTATGGACTTGGATATAGTTAATGTTTAACCAGTACGCCTCCCCATCGGCTGGATTTACCAAGCATTTGGTGGTGCCCAACCAGTCCCATACCTGGTTGGCCCTCTCCAGTGCCGAGCCAGCACATTCGTCTGGGTCATCGACCAATGGAAGGAAACTGCGCCACCGACCATTATAGGTCAAGGATCTACTATGGAGCCATAGGCATCTCAGGGTTTTCAGTCAATCATCGGCGCCCGCCCTCCCACTGCTGTCCCAGTAGAGAATTTATGTCTTTACCAATGCCACCACACTTTCTTGTACCATCTGACTATTATAGGTCAAGGCTCTACTATGGGGCCATAGGCATCTCAGGGTTTTCAGTCAGTCCTCGGCGCCCGCCCTCCCACTGCTTTCCCAGTAGAGATTTTATGCCTTTACCAATGTTACCACACCTTCTTGCACCGTAACCCTTCACACACATCAACTCTTCATTTATACAAGGACACCACTCCTTCTCTTGTGCAAATCGGTGGTTCTTTTTAGGAACTTTATAGGTGACTTTCTTGACTGTAGGTTAACATGACCCCCACTCACACAAGGATGATACATTTTCTTATTACACAGCTCTTCGGGCTTGTCCATCCCTTTTGGTAATATTTCACGTGAGCATAGAAAGGTTGCCAATTCCCATACAGTCCCTTTGCGTACCCTTCTTCACTTTTCCCTTTAATGTGCAGTATCAATCTGCATCTATGTAGGCTGACAATACAAGAAGGATAAGCAAGCTCATCATTATTGTTGTTCAATTCTTAACCACATTCCATATCATTCACTACCAAGTATTGAAACACCAGGAGTGCGTCCATTCCCTTAGGGTGTAGTCAATATTGAAAACCCTATAATGACTCAGCACCAAAAAAGATGTGCACCCCCTTTCTGATGTGCGCCATGTAGGCCCTAATCATACTCAAGCAGTTTGCAATGATATATGATAAGATAGAGCATGCTCTGCATATTAACCCTAATAATTTAGACATGCATGTTCTTGTCTAGGGTCACAAAATACTCATTCATTTTGCAGATGTGTCTCACATGCCTTTTGGGCATAGCTTTACCATCTCACTTTCATGGTTTATCGATATGCGGTTTGGCTGAGACATTATCAATGACGTTTCACCCGAAACCCATTTCCAAAGCATGGGGTCTTTCCCATCTGGTTTGGCTTTGGTAGACCATCTCTCCTGGTCTTCCTGCAATGTGTCTTCAGAAATTGATTCGCTTAGCCATGAGCCTGTTCTTATATCGTTTGGATCTTGTTCACGGTAGATTCCAATCTTCATCATGGACTTATCCATATTTGCCATGCCCAAAACAATCTACCTGAAATCTGAAACTTCAATCAGCCAAATGCTTTGTAAGTTTCTATGCATATAATATTTCATTGCTGCCACAGTCACTGAAGCATTTTAATATCACCAAAACAATCTACCTCCTGTGAATTATTACCATACTAGAGTTGCATGGTTTGATTTCAGCATTTTATGCAATTATTCTCTTGCTCTTAAGATTGATAATAGTTCACCATTCCATCTATTATCTAATTGCAATGAAACATACATCACAATCATGCATTCTCACAATGCATCTCATCATGTGCACCTATACCTATGCATGCACATTTACATCACTCACATAATCTTTTAATGTGCATTCACTCAATGCATAACCACAAGATTGTGCATAATATCTTAATGCACATTTCCTCAATGCTACCTTGCATTAAGTTATGAGCACTATGCGTTCAACATAATTCAAACATAGTTGAAGGGATCTTACCAAATCCTCTTTCAACATTCATGCAATTTATGCACCAATAACCATTACCTGCACGGCTGTCATTTACATCACTTGATGTTACCTGATCAGTTGGCCTCTTACCAAGGCTACACAGTCCTTTTTCCAACCTCATGATCATAGATTTGTTGCACCATCCCTTCCTCATACGGTTGTTGGTCGTATGCAACAATCATCATCCACATCTTCAGCCATGCTTCGGTTGTATTTGATCCTACGACCAATACGAACATAACTACTTATTAACAACCACAATAACTATCTTAAGTGGCTCATTGCATATGTAAAACCTCACTATTTTACCAAGATGTAATATCATATACATGCACAAACATTTTCACATGCACCGTGCAATATTTATTTTTAATCTATTACTCTCTTGCATTTCCAGCATCCTTATGCCATAATTTTTCAGTAAATAAATACGATAGCGAGAGAGGAATTAAGGAATTCTTCCCAATTCCTCATTCTATCATGGAGTTCCTCATCCACATCATAGCTAATCCTTTCCTTGGCTTCCCTACCAAGCATACAAGCAATCATTAGCTATGATATTATCATGAATTAGCAATTCAACATATACATATATGCAATAATTCATTCTTGTTGTTTTTCAATATGCAATTCTTATGCTATAAACAGAATTAGTTTTAAGGTGAGGAATTTCCCCTTTCATCTTCCATAATGGATATCACAACCAATTTCTCTTGCTGAGAATTCCACCACCCTTTATGCAATCCGTGCTCCTCATCCCAAGAGTGCATTTCACACTTTCAATGACTGTCTCCAGGGGACGATGGGGTCAAGGGGGTTTTCCCCCTTGTGGCTCGCCACTGCAGGGCGGGTCGAGGGCAGCGCCCTCATTTTTTTGTTTGTTTGTAAAACCTTCAATTTCGCACAATCTGGCGCACAAGTTCCATGGCGTTTTTCAACTTTCGGGGCCTGAAAAATCTCTCTGAAAAATGGCTGAAATTCCTTGTTTCAGAGCAACTCGGCGAGTTCTTCCGACCTGTTTCGGGCCAACTCGCCGAGTTCTTCCAATCGAAGACTCAGTTTTTCCTTCCGATCCGTTGCGGACTAACTTGCCGAGTCCTTCCGCCATTGCGGGGCGACTTGCCGAGTTCTTCCGAAATTTTCTCTTGGACGCCGAAAAATACTTAGAAAAACCTTCCGTCGTTTCAAACCATCTTGCTGAATTCTCCCACTGTTTTGGAGCAACTCGCCGAGTTCTCCCGCTATTTCGGAGCAACTCGCCAAGTTCTTCCGAAATTTCTCTTGGAAGACGAAAAATACTTAGAAAAACCTTCCGCCGTTTTGGACCATCTTGCTGATTTCTCCCACTGTTTCGAAGCAACTCGCCGAGTTCTTTCGTTGTTTCGGAGCAACTCGCCGAGTTCTCTCGCTGTTTCAGAGCAACTCGCCGAGTTCTTTTGCTGTTTCGGAGCAACTCGCCGAGCTCTCTCGTTGTTTCGGAGCAACTCGCCAAGTTCTTCCGGGATTTTTTTTTCCATCTTTCCGCCGAACTTATTGATTTGTTTTGCCGCGTTGCGGAACAACTTGCCGAGTCCTTCCGCAGTTTCGGGCCAACTCGTCGAGTCCTGCCGCCAAAAACACTTAGAAATTTTTCTTCCCTTCCTCGGGCACTTCCGCAACTTCGGGCCAACTTGCTGAGTTCTTCCGCCGTTGCGGAACAACTTGCTAAGTTCTTTCGCAATTTTGGCGAACTTATTGATTTCCTGCCGCGTTGCGGAACAACTTGCCGAGTCTTTTCGCAGTTTCGGGCCAACTCACCGAGTCCGGCCGCCGAAAACACTTGGAAATTTTTTTGAAATTTTTATTCCCTTCCCCGGGCACTTCCGCAACTTCAGGCCAACTTGCCGAGTTCTTCCGCCGTTGCGGAACAACTCGCTAAGTTATTCCGCAGTTTCGGCAAACTTATTGATTTCCTGCCGCGTTGCGGAACAACTTGCCGAGTCCTCCCGCCGTTGCGAACGAACTCACTGAGTTTTTCCGCCAGCTCACTTTTTTTTGGCAGAAAACTCATGGATACATAGAAATTTTTTTGATAAATTTTGAAAATTTGAAATTTTTCTTAACAGTCTATGCTGGGCAGGAAGCATACTTACCTCTGCAAGTTGTGACAGGTAGCCCATGAAGGCCCAATGCTGCAACCAGCAGCTCTGATACCAAAATGTAATGTCCCTCCTATCCTACAAGGCTATGGAGAGGACACTAACAATAATACTGGACATCTAGTCCCATACTTAATCAAATAAGCATTCATATAAATTGTAGATGGAGATATGCAAATGCATAAAATCTTGAAAACACAGCAGAATTTAATTCTATTACACATCCATCATATATTCAAGATATTCATGATATTCATCAAATAAATAATTGCAAAGTTAACACAAGAGAGTACTTATCTTATAACAAAGCAGTCCCTAAGCAACCGGCTACGCTTCTGCAACGTTCCACCCAACCGTAGGCCAGTGTGCTCATCAATCTCTCAGCACCACTGCCACCCCCGAGTTGGGCATAATCTCCACAAGGAAAAGGGAAAGAAGGCTCTCACATAGCCAAAGATACACCAGAATCAGCCAAACCAATCAGCAGTGGGGTTTCTCAGGCTGCTAAGAGATGGACAGAGGTGAATTACTAGGCTAGTGGCTCAACCATTGAGCTATGGATACTTCATTGGGCTCATCAAGCCAAATCTGTCCTCTTCCACTCCTGAATCTCCTGCTCACAGGTTCAAACTAAACAGGGAGGGACATAACAGCCAGAAATGCAAGTGCTGGTCGTTTTTGCAGTAGGATGCCCAACGATGGGATTTCAACCAGTTCAGAAAAACGTGGGAAAGCCCAAAACGAAAATGGGAAAATGGGAAAACAACCCCAGGAGCATAATCGTTTTCAGAAAAACGTCCATGGGCATTTCATGGGCAGAAACGGCCTCTATAACCCCAGAAAATCGTGGTTCTCTTCTCCCAGCCACTGTGCTAACAAAAAACGAGTTCCCAGGCATGGAAGAATGTAGAGAAATGGTGAAAACGTGAAGGAAAAACCCCAGTTTGCCCCAGGCTGCGTGAGAGAGGAAAGACCGTGGTTTAGAATGGCTTGGGAAGGCAAAACGTGGGTGATTTCTTGCCTTGCAAGCAAAAAATCGAATTCCCATATTGATGGATTGCCCATACCCGAAATTGGCTGCCATACCTCATCATTCCCAAGGCATTAACTGCCTCAACCAACTCTTGGAAGAATTTAATGATTGGGGCATAAGCCAAAATGGGTAGTTGGGATCTCATGGGTTTTCTCATTGACACATGGATTGACTCCATGGCTCAAGGGTTTGGTTATTTTTCCTCCCTATTCCTTGTAAGATCATGCCCCATCTCTTTGTTGCATTGCATAGCTGGTTGTGGGTTTTTCATTAAAATTGCATATTTACATGATGTCCGAATTTACATGTGCACGGCTAGCACAAGAACCATATGCATCTATTCTAATTGCCGATACATAGAACGAAAAATCAATGGCGGGGCCTTGGCCTTGAGCTCCTCACCATGACTAAATAACAATATTTACATCATTTACAATATTAATGCAATAGGGTCAAGATGGGGACATTACACATGAGGTATCCTCACTAACTAAAGCCGACCTACAAAGTAAATAAATAAATAAGATGTATTTTTATTATTATAAAAGAGAAGTCGGCCCAGTTAAAGAGACAAGTTGGCCCCAGTTGTGAAAGTCATTCCAAAGTCATGTATAAATAGAAGGGTCGTCCTCCTCATTTGCTCCCACCTCAAGCAAGTTCGCTCAAGCCAAGGAAAGTTCGATTTTAAGTTGTAGTAGACATTTTGGAGCTCCTTCTTTTGGCATCTCTTCTCTTTGTGATCTTCATCACTATTATCTTTGTTGTACTTGTATTGAATCTCTGAGTAAGAAAGTCTTGTTGGATTTTCCCGAGTTTGGGTTTTCTAGGGTAAACTATCGCGTCTCTATTTTTGTTTCTGTGCATAGTTATTCTTTCAGTGATCCTATATTTGTTTCTAAGTTGAAAGAGATGAAAATTATACTGCTATAATTGAAAATTTAACATGGTATCAGAGTAGTCATGAAAGAGACTATTGCCAAAAACTAGGGTTTCTTATTTTCTCATCTTCCTTCCATAGATTAGGCTTGCCCTCAACATTATTGAGCTCTCCCTAGGAAGACACATCTTCCCGTGGAAGCAGATTTTCATTCTGAGAATTTTCATTCTGAGAATTTTCATTCTAAGAATTTTCAATTTTTTGACCTAATTACTATAGGGGTCAAGAATTAGGGTTTGCAATTTTAGATTGTTTTGGCCACAAATTAGGAAGAAAAAGAGGCTCATTCAACTCACCTTGGAAGGGCGCATTCATATGTGGAATTAGTTTTCTAAGAATCCAAAGTTCAATTTTGACCTAGCTCCTGCTAGGGTTTCTGAACCAGTTTGCAATTTTTCTTCTCAATCAAGATGACAAGCATCAAGGTTGAAGAAAATGACCTTTTAAACTTTGTTGTAGAAGGAGTACCAGAACCAGAAGAAGAAGTAAGAAAGGCTCAATGGAAGAAGAGTGATGCCAAGACAAGAAGGATCCTAATAGATTCAATCAAGGATCATTTGATTCCTCAAATATCTCAAAAGAAGATAGCTAAAGCCATGTTTGATACCTTGAAGAAGTTGTTTGAGAACACAAATGTCAATAGGGCTCTTGCCTTGAGACAACAACTCTCAAATGTCAAGATGTCTAGATCATATTCTATTGCATCCTATTTCATGAAGATCTCAGAAATCAATGATCAATTGGGCACTACTGGAGAAATTATTGCAGATAGAGAACTAGTCATGATGACTCTAAATGGTGTTAAAATTTGTCAAATTAGGGTTTTGAACAGAAAAATAACAGTTCTTCATATTCTAATGCAGAAAATACATTTAATAAACATTTGCAAATATCAAATATTAAATAGTGCAGTAGTAAAAACTATCATAACATAAGTTTCATGTCTTTAGCACTCTCAGGTCACTGTGTTAAAGTACTTTTAACACTACCCGTTAGGTCACTGTGCTAAGTTAATCTTCAGCAGCATGTAATGTAGAATAACTAATAATGAAAGAGAAGATACTTACCTGTGTGTGGGACCCTTCCTATAAAATACTCAGAAGAGTTACTTACTTTCAGTAAACACTGTGCCTCAGAGAGGCCAGTCAAAACTGGAAACTATCAGACCCTACAAGAGGGTAGTACAAACCAGAGAGAGAGAGATGACAGGTTGAGATACAGTCAAATAGACAAAGACAGTCAAGAACACAGTGACAATCTTAATCAAGTCTCAGCAAAATAGATCTGAATCAAAGACAAGTCTTAGCACATAGATCAGTCCACAAACAAGACTCAGCACAAATATCTGGCCACAGTAAAGGTTCAGCATATATAAACAAAGTCTGAACACTACAAGTAATGTCTCAGCACAATAACCAGTTAAGGGCTCAGAATAATCAATCTAAACAAACCTGTGGCCTCCATCAGTGAACTGTCAATAAGCAAGACTGGAACAGAGAGGATCATGCCCTCCACAAGCACACAACAAGGTTTGATCAAACCCTGAGGCCTCACGGCCTTCACAGTTGTGCCATCAACAAGCTGAGACAGACCCTATGGTCTTATGCCTTCCACTACTAAGCTGATAAAAGATAGATCAGATACTATAACCAACAGATCGGACCACAGGTAGACTTATGATCGCATATCAGGGTTTGCAGTAGGTTAGATCAGACTTCACGGCCCATTAACAAATAAACAACAGGCAGATCGGAACCCTTAACATTCAGATCAGATTTCAGGTAATACTTAGACTGCAGATCGGACCTCTTAACAGACAGGACATACCCCAGCCAATCACAAAACAAAGAATCGGATACCACAGAGAGCAGATCCGATCTTAGTCAACCATAAGTCAACAGCTCGGGCCTCCTAGCAACAGATCGGTTCTCCTTTACAGCAGATTAAATAACAAACAAGATCACAGGTAGGAGGATTGGGCTCCTCAAAGAAAAGGTCATCACAAAAATCAGCAGTGAACCTTAGCAACCAAAAACGTCACCCTTCAGCAATGGTCTAAAACAGTTCTGAGCTAAATTTGCAAGTGGGCAGATTCCAAAACAGTTGAGAAGACAGCAGTTAAGTGCTAGAAACCCTTGACGTCAAGATATGGAGATAAGCTGGAGCTAAGATATATATTGTCTTGTCAAATGATAAATAAAAGACCTTTATTTATAGGATAAAAGAATTATTAAAATAATCCTTTAAACTAGGATTCCTTAGAATTAGGAAAGAATAAAAGATAAAAAAAAAAAATATTATTTCATTAAATTAGGGAGAGGTCACTTTAAAATAAAATAAAAAATAAAAGATAAATAAATAAAAAATAAAAATAATAAAAGATAAAAATAAATAAAAATAATAAAAGATAAAAATAAATAAAAATAATAAAAGATAAAAATAAATAAAAATATATATAAAAATAAAAATATAAAATATATAAAAATAAAAATAAATAAAAGAACCTCAGAAAGTGGATAAACCCATAAGATCAAAACATCAAGGGTGGTGTAAATAAATAAATAAATAACTCAAGGTCCCCTTATTAACCACAAGTCAAAATCAACAAGATGTAAGGACCAAAAGTAAAACACCCAAGGTGGAAAGGTTCAACCAGTCATCTCTCTCTCAAATGTACAAATGTTCCATATACTACTGAAAGTCCATCATCATTGTATAAGGAAGGGTTCACACAGATGATGTGATCATGTAATCCTCTCAACTGCTCCTTAGGTCAAATGTTAGTGGCTTCCACAAGGGGTGGCCAATCCCTTGAGAAGACCAACCAACTCATCCATCTCGAAGACCTAGGAGAAGAGGACATCACACATCATAATCTTGGTAACTGACCAAGTGCCTCCATTCTCAAGGAATGGCTCTCAGCCCCAGGCTGAGTTCCCAGTCCCAGACTGGGTCAATGTCCTGGTAACTGACCAGGTGCCTCCATTCTCAAGGAATGGCTCTCAGCCCCAGGCTGAGTTCCCAGTCCCAGACTGGGTCATGTTGATCAACCATCTGGTCCATGACCAGGTTCTCCATTCTCCCAGAGAATGGTCCTCATCCTCAAGCTGAGCATTCAGTCCTAGACTGAATGTTGATCAACCATCTGCAGGACCTAGGAAGTCTCTGTCTCAACCTGCAGGATCTGCTTGGTCCTCGATCAAGAAACTGTCTGGTCCCAGACCAGAATACCCTAGAGACAAATAGGGGCCCTAGCTACATGCTAGGGACTTTGCCATGGCATCCATCTGCTTGGTCCTCGACCAAGAACCCCAGGAGACAGCTGGGGGCCCTAGGGTACCTTCTAGGGTCTTACACATTACTCTGCCTGTTTAACATGACCAGGAACCCTAGTTAACTGACTAGGGTACCATTCTCTCTGAGAATGGGTCTCGCAGCTGCACTAAAAAATTAACACTCCCTCTCAGCAAGAGAGGCATTCTCAGCAACACTAAGAGTATCGAAGACAGGGGCTTAGTCAACATAACTGACAACTGTACCATGTCCTAGTCATGGTAAAACAACCTGTCATAGAACACAGGATTTTCTGAGAGCTTCAAGTGGCTCTGAATGTCAGTAAATACCTTGATCTTATAGATCTAATTGGAAGTTACAACTGGCTTCCCTTGCTATCTGAGAATTACTTTCCACTCATCATTATCCAATGTCAACAGGATGTCCATTATCATAGCAACTTTCCAAACTTGATGTTGGCTGCCTTCACATAAGTGAATGATCCTGAATCAGTGATATGGCTCTTACTAGAGCACCCTTGAAGCCTCTCAATAGGCTTCTTTAATGAGATCAACTGAAGGCTTCTTGGCCTTCTCCCTCTGTTTCTCTGAACGAGATGTCTCATGGACTGGTGCTTCTTGCACTTTCATATCTATATCACTGAGAGGTCATATCTCTTACCTCTTTTCTGCAATCCCACTCTAATGGGGATTCAAGAGCACGTATGGCTCCCTCTTGATCTCTGATCTTCCCAATTGCTTCACAAACAATATGATAGATTCTCTTTTTGCTGACACATGGGAGAATACAATATTTGATCCTGCAAATTGTGGAGTCTCTTACTCCCTCTGTACCTGAGCACTTAGCTCCCTCTGTAGCTGTGCACTTAACTTGTGCAAAAGCAGGATCTGTAAACTTATTATTAGAACAAGTCACATCAAAAATTCAACTTCATAGTCAGCAATAATCAAAATTGAATTTGCATCCATTCATATATTGGATAACTATCTAGAATCAATCAAGATCATATAACATGCCATATGTTCATCATGACAAATTAAAGAATCAAAACTAGTTGAGATAGAAAAATTCTACCCTCTTTATATTTGCCCTTATGCAGAACTCACAGTGTGCATCTTGATCTTGTTATCATACTAAACATGTACTTCTCAAGTGTGTAATGGTATCACAATATCACTCATTAGCACAATCTAGGTTAGATCACAGTCCTAGACTTAAGAAATCAGATCATGATAATTATATGCATGGATGGATACAAAAAAAATCTTTACACTTACATATTCAGATCAATGAATCATAAGATTCCTAGAAAGTACTATGATCATGTAAGCTTTTGATTAGTAGGGATCAAGTCATATAAAGATGTAGGCTGTCTCCTTACTCACCTCAGAGATACATACCTGAGATAAACCTTCTAGTAAGGCTAGTAGTACTTGACATACTTCTTTTTAGAGAAGGAGGTTTGCAGCCTGCTAACTTCATCATATATATTTCTGCTGTCATATGGATTAGTAGCTTACTACCATAGTCAATAATACTTAGATGTGTTCATGCTATTCTGATTTTCTGATTCCTAATATTTAAATCCTTCTTGGCAACTGGATGAAACCTTTTGAAGTCAAGTTGGTTAGAATTCAAAACCCCATCTTAGGATCTATGTAGACTCTGATAGCCTGCAAAACAGAGTTAGCTACAAGCCCTATGCTCTGATACCATGTTAAAATTTGTCAAATTAGGGTTTTGAACAGAAAAATAACAGTTCTTCATATTCTAATGCAGAAAATACATTTAATAAACATTTGCAAATATCAAATATTAAATAGTGCAGTAGTAAAAACTATCATAACATAAGTTTCATGTCTTTAGCACTCTCAGGTCACTGTGTTAAAGTACTTTTAACACTACCCGTTAGGTCACTGTGCTAAGTTAATCTTCAGCAGCATGTAATGTAGAATAACTAATAATGAAAGAGAAGATACTTACCTGTGTGTGGGACCCTTCCTATAAAATACTCAAAAGAGTTACTTACTTTCAGTAAACACTGTGCCTCAGAGAGGCCAGTCAAATCTGGAAACTATCAGACCCTACAAGAGGGTAGTACAAACCAGAGAGAGAGAGATGACAGGTTGAGATACAGTCAAATAGACAAAGACAGTCAAGAACACAGTGACAATCTTAATCAAGTCTCAGCAAAATAGATCTGAATCAAAGACAAGTCTTAGCACATAGATCAGTCCACAAACAAGACTCAGCACAAAGATCTGGCCACAGTAAAGGTTCAGCATATATAAACAAAGTCTGAACACTACAAGTAATGTCTCAGCACAATAACCAGTTAAGGGCTCAGAATAATCAATCTAAACAAACCTGTGGCCTCCATCAGTGAACTGTCAATAAGCAAGACTGGAACAGAGAGGATCATGCCCTCCACAAGCACACAACAAGGTTTGATCAAACCCTGAGGCCTCACGGCCTTCACAGTTGTGCCATCAACAAGCTGAGACAGACCCTATGGTCTTATGCCTTCCACTACTAAGCTGATAAAAGATAGATCAGATACTATAACCAACAGATCGGACCACAGGTAGACTTATGATCGCATATCAGGGTTTGCAACAGGTTAGATCAGACTTCACGGCCCATTAACAAATAAACAACAGGCAGATCGGAACCCTTAACATTCAGATCAGATTTCAGGTAATACTTAGACTGCAGATCGGACCTCTTAACAGACAGGACATACCCCAGCCAATCACAAAACAAAGAATCAGATACCACAGAGAGCAGATCCGATCTTAGTCAACCATAAGTCAACAGCTCGGGCCTCCTAGCAACAGATCGGTTCTCCTTTACAGCAGATTAAATAACAAACAAGATCACAGGTAGGAGGATTGGGCTCCTCAAAGAAAAGGTCATCACAAAAATCAGCAGTGAACCTTAGCAGCCAAAAACGTCACCCTTCAGCAATGGTCTAAAACAGTTCTGAGCTAAATTTGCAAGTGGGCAGATTCCAAAACAGTTGAGAAGACAGCAGTTAAGTGCTAGAAACCCTTGACGTCAAGATATGGAGATAAGCTGGAGCTAAGATATATATTGTCTTGTCAAATGATAAATAAAAGACCTTTATTTATAGGATAAAAGAATTATTAAAATAATCCTTTAAACTAGGATTCCTTAGAATTAGGAAAGAATAAAAGATAAAAAAAATAAAATATTATTTCATTAAATTAGGGAGAGGTCACTTTAAAATAAAATAAAAAATAAAAGATAAATAAATAAAAAATAAAAATAAATAAAAATAATAAAAGATAAAAATAAATAAAAATAATAAAAGATAAAAATAAATAAAAATATATATAAAAATAAAAATAAATAAAAGAACCTCAGAAAGTGGATAAACCCATAAGATCAAAACATCAAGGGTGGTGTAAATAAATAAATAAATAACTCAAGGTCCCCTTATTAACCACAAGTCAAAATCAACAAGATGTAAGGACCAAAAGTAAAACACCCAAGGTGGAAAGGTTCAACCAGTCATCTCTCTCTCAAATGTACAAATGTTCCATATACTACTGAAAGTCCATCATCATTGTATAAGGAAGGGTTCACACAGATGATGTGATCATGTAATCCTCTCAACTGCTCCTTAGGTCAAATGTTAGTGGCTTCCACAAGGGGTGGCCAATCCCTTGAGAAGACCAACCAACTCATCCATCTCGAAGACCGAGGAGAAGAGGACATCACACATCATAATCTTGGTAACTGACCAAGTGCCTCCATTCTCAAGGAATGGCTCTCAGCCCCAGGCTGAGTTCCCAGTCCCAGACTGGGTCAATGTCCTGGTAACTGACCAGGTGCCTCCATTCTCAAGGAATGGCTCTCAGCCCCAGGCTGAGTTCCCAGTCCCAGACTGGGTCATGTTGATCAACCATCTGGTCCATGACCAGGTTCTCCATTCTCCCAGAGAATGGTCCTCAGCCTCAAGCTGAGCATTCAGTCCTAGACTGAATGTTGATCAACCATCTGCAGGACCTAGGAAGTCTCTGTCTCAACCTGCAGGATATGCTTGGTCCTCGATCAAGAAACTGTCTGGTCCCAGACCAGAATACCCTAGAGACAAATAGGGGCCCTAGCTACATGCTAGGGACTTTGCCATGGCATCCATCTGCTTGGTCCTCGACCAAGAACCCCAGGAGACAGCTGGGGGCCCTAGGGTACCTTCTAGGGTCTTACACATTACTCTGCCTGGTTAACATGACCAGGAACCCTAGTTAACTGACTAGGGTACCATTCTCTCTGAGAATGGGTCTCGCAGCTGCACTAAAAAATTAACAAATGGCCTCCCTCAATCTTGGAAACCATTCATTCAAAGCGTAACTGGAATATCTAAGCTACTCATGTTTGAACTATTGTGGGCAGATTGTACACAAGAAGAAACTAGACTTGTGGCTAGAGGCAAAGCTCATGCCTCTCATGAACAAAATTAAGCTCTTATTACACACACCAAGAAAAGAGAGAAGAAGACCTTTGGTAGAAAAGAAAAAAGGTGGAAGATCAAGTCTAATTCCATAACAAAATAAAAAGAAAGATCTTTCACAAATCCAACGCTTCAATTGCAGAAAGTTTGGCCACTACAAAAGTCAATGTAAATCAAATAAGAGAAAGGAACATGCCTCTACAATTGATGTTGATGAAGAGACTCCACCAAAGAAATCAAGGAATGCAAAAGAATTATTCTTCATCTAAGCTCTCTCAGGTACTGTTCCTACTAGTAATGATACTTGGTTATTAGATAGTGGTGCTTCTAAACATATGACAAGTTATAAGAAGTTTCTCTCAAATCTAGATGAGAAAGAATCACACCTAAGAGTTGTACTTGGAGACGATGCCAGATATACTATGAAAGGAATTGGGGCCACTTCCTTCCAGTTAGATTCTGGTGATTCTTTGCATTTGGGAGAAGTACTCTATGTACCGGGAATGAAAAGAAACCTTGTCTCCATCTCTGCTCTAGAAGACAAGGGTTACAAAGTTGCATTCTTAGATAGAAAGGTTCTTGCATGGCACAAGAACTCCACTATTGATTCAGCTCGTGTGATTGGTGTTCATGAAGAAAGTTTATATAGATTGACGATACGACCAATACAAGCTCTAGTTCATGACTCCATCATTTTGAGTGAGCTATGGCATAAAAGACTTGCTCACCTACACTATAGAGCCCTTCCTCCTCTAAGGAAGATGGTTACAGGTCTCCCCGAACTCCAAGTTGAGCATGATGGCATTTGCAGAGGATGTGCACTTGGCAAGAATGCCAAGGGATCCTTCCCAAACAGTGATACCAGGTCCAAGGGAATATTAGAGTTAGTACACTCAGATTTATGTGGACCTATGTCAGTTTCCTCTTTGGGAGGATTTTGGTATTATGTGACCTTCATCAATGACTACTCCCGAAAGACATGGATTTACTTCTTGAAGTCCAAGGAATCCAAAGAAGTTCTAAACAAGTTCAAGGAATTCAAGGCACAGGTTGAGAACCTATCCCGGAAAAGGATAAAGGTTCTAAGGTTCGATAATGGAGGAGAGTATACCTCTTTAGAGTTCAGTGATTTCTGTAAGGAAGCATGAATCAAGAGGGAGTATACTGCCCCTTACAACCCTTAACAAAATGGGGTTGCAGAAAGGAAGAACAAGTCGATAGTTGAGGCAGTCAAGGCCATGATTCATGATCAAAACCTACCCATGTTCCTATGTGTAGAAGCCTCAAGTACAACAGTATACGTTCAGAACAGAGGCCCTCATAAGATATTGAGGAACATGACTCTAGAAGAGGCTTTCACAGGTGTGAAGCCAATAGTTGGTCACTTGTGAATCTCTGGCTATCCAGTATTCATTCATGTACCCAAAGAAAGACAACAAAGCTAGAACCTTCAAGAAAGAAGGGTACATTTGTTGGGTTACAGTGAATCCTCGAAGGCATACATAATCTACATCCCAGGTCAGAAATAGATTGAGGTCAACAGAGATGTCTCCTTCGAAGAGGAGGTTTCCTTCATAAGGGCTAGAAGATCATCCATGGATAGTGAGGAGCAAGAAGCTCCAAACGAGATGGAGTCATCCCCCCCTCCCTCTTCAACAGTTTAAAGGGAGCCCATAGATCTAGTTGATCCTATAGTTCTGATTGATCATGTTGATATAGTACAACTGATAAACGTTCCTAGAGATATTGTTGTTGGTCGGAAGAGGCCTGTCTAGGCTCGTTAGACTCTAGAGGATGCAGAGAAGCATGCAACTCCCCCAACTACCTTTAGGGAGAGCAAGAAACCTCAGAGATATTCAGGATATGTAGCACTGATGTCCCACATCATTGATTTTGAACCTTCCAGCTATGAGGAGGCTACCAGCTAGCGAGTTTGGAAAGACGCCATGATGGAAGAATATCAATCCATCATGAAGAATGGTGTGTGGGAATTTGTGCCGAGACCTGAAGGGAAGTTTGTGGTGACTTCCAAGTGGATCTACAAGATTAAGCATGTAGCAGATGGAAGCATTGAGAAGCAGAAAGTGAGATTTGTGGCTATAGGATTTTCTCAGAAAGAGGGAGTTGATTATGATGAGATGTTTGCTCTCGTTGCACGATACACGACCATCGGGTCGATCATAGCTTTGGCTTCAGCTATGGGATGGAAATTACATCAGATGGATGTGAAAAATGGCTTCCTCAACGATGTGATTGAGGAAGAAGTCTACATTGAGCAGCTAGAGGGTTTCAAGATTCATGGGAAAGAATCTCATGTGTGCAGATTGAAGAAGGCCCTGTATGGACTCAAGCAAGCACCACATGCATGGTATGCTAGGATTGATGGATACTTGGTGAGATTGGGATTCACCAAGAGTGAGGTAGATTCCAACCTTTACTACAAGGTTTAGAATAGTAGACCATTGATACCAGTAATGTATGTTGATGACTTGTTTCTCACTGGAGATGAGAAACTTATTGTGTGGTGCAAGAAGATGATAGCCTCTGAGTTCAAGATGAAGGACCTTGGTCTGATGCACTACTTCTTGGGTTTAGATGTGTGGCAGAGATAGGATGAGATCTTCCTGAGCCAAGGGAAGTATACCATTGATATCTTGAGGAGATTTGGTATGATGGACTGCAATTCCATGACCACACCCATGGAGGAAAACCTGAAGAAGTTAAGTGAATCAACTTCCGAGTCAGACCTGATAGATCCCATTGTGTACAGATAGTTGATCGGTTCATTGATGTATCTAGTTAACACTAGACCATACATCTGTTTTGCAGTGAGTTCTCTTAGTCAGTTTATGTGTGTACCAAGATAGGTACATTGGGTTGTTGCAAAGCATGTGCTGAGGTACTTATGTGGCACGGTGGGATATGGACTGAGATATGCTTCCAGTAGTGATATGATATTGCATGGATACTCAAATTCAGATTGGGAAGGAAGTGCTGTGGATAGGTGGATAGGAAGAGTACCTCCGGGTGTTGCTTCAGTTTGGGTTCTGCCATGATTTCTTGGTGTAGAGGGAAGCAACCCTCAGTAGCACTGAACACAATCGAGGCTGAGTATATTACAATGAGTGTTGCAGCTCGGGAAGCAGTATGGCTTCGAAAGCTCTTTGCAGGATTGTCTGGAAGGACACTTGAGCCAACTGTGATTCATAGTGATAATCAAAGTTGTGTGAAGCTTTCAATGAATCTTATATCTCATGATAGATTGAAGCATGTGGAGATCAAGTACCACTATATTAGAGACATGGTACAGAGAGGAATAGTTCAACTCCTATATATTACAACTGATGATCAGGTTGCCGACATTCTTACCAAGCTTCTTTCCAGAGTGAAGTTTGTATACTTTCTTGAACAACTTGGAGTATTGGAGAATGCTTCCCTCAGTGAGAGCGAGTGTTGATATTTTAGTCCTGTATGGACAAGTGGTCTTGTGTAGACCGAGATGAGCTTAGTCCTGTGTGGACAGGCAGTCCCGTGTAGATCGAGATGAGCTTCTAGTCCTGCGTGGACAGGCGGTCCTGTGTAGACCAAGATGAGCTTAGTCTTGTGTGGACAGGCGGTCTTGTGTAGATCAAGATGAGCTTTTAGTCCTGCGTGGACAAGCGGTCTTGTGTAGACTGAGATGAGCTTAATCTTGTATGGACAAGCGGTCTTATGTAGATCGAGATGAGCTTTTAGTCTTGTATGGACAGGCAGTCCTATGTATACCGAGATGAGCTAAGTCCTGTGTGGACAGGCGGTCTTGTGTAGACTGAGATGAGCTTTTAGTCCTGTGTGGATAGGAAATCTTGTGTAGACCGAGATGACTTCTGTGTGAACTCTTGTTCCTATGTGGAATGTTCTCTTGTGTGGTGAAGACTCTTGTGTAGAGTATGCATGTATCCTTGTGTGGGATGATTGTCCTGTGTGGACTGTATTGACCTTTCTTATGATAACGAGATGTACGAGACAAGTTGTGACGATCAGATGATGCTCATATGTGTTCCAGCGTGATGATACCTCTCTAGCTAAGAGGGAGTGTTGTTGTTTTTGCTACGTGAGGTATCCTCACTAGCTAAAGCTGACCTACAAAAGAAATAAATAAATAAGGTGTATTTTTATTATTATAAAAGAGAAGTCGGCCCAGTTAAAGAGACAAGTCGGCCCCAGTTGGAAAAGTCACTCCAAAGTCATGTATAAATAGAAGGGTCGCACTCCTCATTTGCTCTCACCTCAAGCAAGTTCGCTCAAGCAAAGGAAAGTTCGATTTTGGGTTGTAGCAGACATTTTAGAGCTCCTTTTGGCATCTCTTCTCTTTGTGATCTTCATCACTATTATCTTTGTTGTACTTGTATTGAATCTCTGAGTAAGAAAGGCTTGCTGGGTTTTTCCCGAGTTTGGGTTTTCCCAGGATAAACTATTGTGTCTCTATTTTTGTTTCTGTGCATAGTTATTCTTTCAGTGATCCTATATTTGTTTCTAAGTTGAAAGAGATAAAAATTATACTTCTATAATTGAAAATTTAAGAGTTTTTTTATTTAATATGAATCTCGTGTCAATTCTTTTGCTCCATTGAAAATTGACTTTGCACTTATCATCACAATATCCCTATCATTCAATGCATGATCCAAAACGCCCACTCTAGAAGCTATGAATTAAAGATAAAGCTCACTACTTCACGCCTTTATACTCTAAAGAAAGGGCGAAGACTAATCATACATAATAAAATAAAAAGGAAAACATAATAATCTGCCTGAGAAATAATGTTCTCCGATATGTTATTCCCATTGTTAGCGTTATCAATTTTTCAAGGAATATGGCAGCCAACTATCCCAAATTAATAGCAGTATTTCGTCTATAATTTACCACCATTACCTTTCCCCAATCTGTCACATTATCAAAATTTTATGTTAATATATCATCAACTTGACTTGCTTACTAATTTGACACTTTCAAGTTTATAATTGTATTTTGAAATATAAACAATGCTCCAATGTTCTCTATTGCCCATGCCAATGTTTGCTGAAAGTGTTGGTTTGTTCAATTCATACACGCCGATTTGGAAAGGTGTTTATAGGTAAAAATATATTGAATCCGAAAAAATGATTATGTTACTCATGATGAATAGAATAGAATATCTGATCAAACATATAAGATGATCAAATATTGATAAAATATTTACAAAAAATAATCTCAATTTAGATGCTTGCATATGGCATTCAAAGATGAATACCATGGTATACATATTTAAGCAGTATAAAACATGAATTGAAATAAAACCATGTAAGACGACCTCTTTGAGTTCAAAACAATTTTTGCTTGCAATGCACAAAGCTTATTAGTTCAAACTTTGATAGGCATGAGGAAACCATTTGGGAAAAAAATGTTCCTTGAGCTTTACAAGCAAAGCAAATATTCCATAGCATGGGATGCACAAAAGTGCCAAAGCAAAATACCTGCAAAACGTGGTTTCGCTTTCGATAATTAGTAGCTTAGAATACTAAAAGCTTTGTAATGCTAAGGAAAGCTGCAAAAGAAGTATCAGAAACTTATGCTTGTTTAAGAAGAATACCATAATGGAGCCCATGGCGTTGAGAGCTCAAGAAATGGATACGGCCACCTAAAACCAACGAAAGCAAAGTGTTCTTTCAATAATAACATATAAAAGTTACTTATGGAAAGAGAAAGTACAATTTCCCCAAATCCCTTAGTTTAGGATCAGATCAACAAACCTGACTTCTACAAATCAAGAAATTGCTGTAAAAATGGAATATCAAAGCTGAGGACTTATAGAAACATTTGGATTGAGCAATGCAATTAGAATGTGAAATTGCATTTTCTTTGACTGTCACATTTGTTGCCTATGGAATTTTATGGCTTTGAACTAGAACCAAAACTCTTAATGGGCACCAAATAAGAGAATGGCATTATATTAAAGCAGCGTAGCCGACGATTTCGCCTGTTCCCGACAGCGGTTTTTGGCACAAATCTGGTAAAAAAAAGAATTGAGATTTCGAATAACAGTGTTTAAATTTGCTTAAGCTGGGTGCCCTGGGGTATTTGAGGGTGCTGAATATATTTATGCATTCAGAAACACGATTTGAACAACACAGAATATAAAAAAAATTGCCGGTTTCTGGTCAAAAACCCAAAAACCCTGCCGGACATGCAAAATCATCGAATGTTTAGACTCCAATAAAACTTTGCCCTGTGCTATTAATTGTCAGTTTAATAATCCAACACATTATGAACATTAACACATAATGCCTTCCCTAAGCAATATCACGCTAAATAATCTACCAGCATTTTGACAATTAAATTGTTTAAGGATACAGATTTGAGATTACTATTATAGCAATCATATTACATGCAAATGGATTGCTGTGTTACATTATGGACATTCAGAACTGATAGAAGAGAATTTAACTGGATTAACTCCTTTATTAAATCGTGTATGATATATTCCTCTTGAATTATCTTGAGACCTGGGTGTTAGTACTCCTTCCATGTACTGCATGTTATTTGCATCCTTTTGTAATTACTCCTGCTCAATTAAATGTTATTTTGAGCTTACTCACGCATTCAAGAGGATCGATTTCTAGATTAAGGGAACTTCGTTTCTAGGCAATGTGATTTTCCTTCCAATCCATTTCATATGTTAGCTGTGTCTTTTCCCATGCTTATGAAGCCTCATGTCTGTCTTTTCCTAATATAAACTGAGGATATTCAACTTCCTCATGTCATTTCGGTTGGCCCTTAATAGTGTCGTGGCTAGCTTGTAAATCTTCTTTGGTTGTCCTTTACACTGACTTGGCGTGTTTTTGATGCATATTGGTCATGGCTTCTTCCATTTTTTGTTTCTTTATCCAACTTTATATCTTTTCAACCCCTAACATGAGAAGCCTCCTTTTTTATCTGCGGACAAGCTTGACATGGCTTTGATACTTGTTATATAATATTATGATCATTTGTAAACAGAAGCATAGAATTTATTAAAGAGAGGATCTTTTATTGATAATAAGTTCAGAAATTGTTACATAATAAATAATTGGGGCATTCCCCAGAATTGATCCAGGCATACTTAAAACCCTACCCTATATATGTAAGATATACTCTCCAAATTTTAATATTAAAAAATGAAGATGGATAGACTATGAGAGATGCCTTTGAAATGGTGTATGGAGCGAAACGGGGCCACCCTCTTTCTAAAGATATATAATTTTTTAAAGATAATTCATCTAATTAAAGGCTCCTAAGCCTTAAATCAATGGTGCCACCTAATTAGATCGACTTATTGTTGTTTAAGCTTGTCTTAAGGATTTTATGCTATAATTAGTAAGGTGCTTCGTGATCTTCATATATTTGGATCTATTTAAAGTGTAATTAAGACTATTTAAAGTGTAATTAAGATAATTTTAGGTGTATATATCCCTATATTGAACAGAATAAGCCTTGCCAATGTTGCAAATATTGTGTCGGGGAATATATCGCCGAGGGTCTGGAAAGAAACTTATCAGAAATATTGGGGAAAATATTGGAAATTATCAAAGAATATCGGCAAAAATAGACCTAGACCTGAAGAATTTTAAAAATATTGGACAAATCGACAACACGGAAATCTTGGGAGAAATCGGAGATATTTGCAACAATGAGCCTTACTACGCCATATTTGGTCGTACTGCAATAAATCTAAGCAAATCTACCTAACAGACTTGGGACAAATTAACAAGACTTATATTGTCACTGGAATGAATACATGGTTTTTATGTTTTCCATTGTTGATCTTGGGAACACTCATGCATTCTTATAAACAGGGTGTGTAGACTCTAGTAGTTGTGTTTTGACACCTTTTGCATTAAATTTCTCCAGCAATTGCCCTAGTTAAATGGTCTTTAATAACATGTTACATATACATAATGGTGCCAAGGTGGTTATTTTGACGTGTTTAAATATGTGATTTCCAATTTTTGTTCCCCGTGGAACTAAATTTTATTTGATAAGAAACTAATTATGCTTAGGAATCTATACAAGTTATAAACTTATAAGAATACATGCTTATAGCCATAAAGTAATAACGAATATATCTAGCCAAAATTAAACATGCATACAACTCTGCTACTAATATGGTAATATGACCTTTTGTAGATATCTATGTAGATATTTACGCGTGCATACTAAAAGAATAACAAAAATACAATCATGACCAACTTCAAGAATCAATAATGTAAGTTCACTATATGTTACTGTTAGATTTTTGGGTTACTGCGAAAGTGTTTACACCATGTTTGGGGGTGCTTCATGAGATTTGAAATACTTGGTGTATGCTCAGCCCCTGGATGGTCCGAGATGCACTGCAGCAAGAGAGATGGTCTGTGATGGATATGCATAGTTAAGATAACTTTCTTAGAGGATGATTGACCTCGGGATGGTGTTGGCTTGGTGTTTTTCCTTTAGGCGTTGGAGATCTCTTGCCTGGATGGTGGCCCTTCATTGTGGCCACATGGAGGGATCACTTGGTTGGAAAATGCCCTACATGGGATGAGGAGATTGTGCAACATGGAGGAGGGATTCAAGCCTTTGATGGCATGAGGCAGCTTGGATTCCTGTTCGAAGGATTGGAGATGGCTTGGGGATGCTCAGGGCTTTGATAATGTTCTTCTAGGGGGTAGCTGACCCAGTGGAGTACATTGCTTAGTAGGATCAATGAAGTCCGTGGAGGCTTGTGAATGATAGGTGTGGACATGCCTTGTGTAGCTACATCACCTTGGAGCCATTATTGTGCACGACATCAACTTGGAGCATGACATATGTAATTTAGGGTAGACATCTCACTTGTTTTGTCCTACAAGTGTTCAATGTAGGTTTCTTGTAATGGCTTGTGGCTACATAGTATTGTTGACCTCCCTTACCTCATATAAATAGAGGAAGGAGAGACTCTTTCTACACATCATCATCTGTATTATTTTCTTTATACTTAGCTTCTTGGAGGAAGCTACTAGGGTTTCCTCATGAACCCTAGGTGGAGAGCTATGAAGTCTAGAGGAGATATCTTCATGTGGAGTTTCCTCTTGTGAAGAAGACGTTGGTGATAATTACTCTTCTTTCTCTCTTGGATCTTCTTATGTACTTGACCTCTCTTGTCTTGGAGCACTAGGGTTTCTTGGAGATTCCAAGGGTTAGCATTTCTACCCTAAGAATGCAAGAAGATTAGGGTTTGGTGATAAACCCCAGAATGGATTTGTGGAGAAGAAGAGAGGAGGACATCCTGCCTTGGAAGATGTGTTGGAGAGATTCTTGCACATTAGATCTTCTTGGTTGGAATAGGGCTTGTTGATTGATCCTAGCTAAGGCCTTTTGGATAGCTGGATTTTTTGTACTGGCCATGAGAGAATGTTGTGTGTACTTGTACTTCATCTTGAGGTTATATATGACATTTCCAGTTGTCCATATATTGTGATTTCTATATTTCAAATTCAGCTAAATATGTTCTTTATGCATTGCTATTTGTAGTTGTTTATGTCTTGTTGATTTGAGATAAGTAAAAAGGCAAATTGTTAAGTGTATTAACATCTAATAAAGAAGATAAGGGGCTGAGTTTACTACTGAAAAAGTACATTTTCAGATCAGTTATCGATTGATAAGTTGCCCCAGAAGGGGCTGAAACTTATCGCATTGTTTGGTATCTTTTCTACTTAATTGTCAAGAAGTTTAGGGTTGTTTGAAAGTGACTTATTGTCCTTCTTCTATTGTTGTTTTGTACTCTAACTTACAGCAGTCCCAAAACAGAAAATTCTGGGGTTAAGATCCGAGGAACCTTCTAGAAAGCAGGTGGAATTTCAGAATTGCATTGAAGTGTCATTCCGGTGAAATTTCAAGATGGTATCAGAGCGGTTGTAGTTGAGATCACTCTTGAGTAAGGAGTTGTATTTCAACTAGTGATTACCTAGGAAAAGTATATGTGAAACCCTAGGTTGCTTGAGATAAGCACCCTTTCCCTTGGGAGGGTTGCTTTGTCTACTTCATATACTATTGATTTTGTGCACTTGCGACTTTTTCAGGATGTGTAAAGTTACTCTTGGTCTAAGAGAGTGTGACAGGTTGGATGGAGCTTCAAATTTTGTTCCATAAAAGCTCAAGCTTCAAATCCTTATGGAAGAGGTTGATCTTTGGGAGCATGTTGAGAAGTACATTCCAAAACCCATCGATCCGGCACAGTTGGCTGCTCATTGGAAGAAGGAAGCCAAAGTGAAGAGAATAAATTTTTATTATGTGAATCACTTCATCTCACACATTGCTGATAAGAAGTCAGGTAAGAGCATGTTTGATGCTTTAAGCAAGTTATTTCAAAATTCTCGTGCTTCTCAACATATGCTCTTACGAAACCAATTTTCAGCAGTTCATATGAGAAAGATAGATACTATGGTGAGCTTTTTGACCCAGATCAATGATTGAACTAAGATGACCACCATTGGAACTAAGATTGAGGATCAAGAGCTAGTATCCATAGCCCTTAAGGTGCTTGCTCCTTCCTAGCCGCCTTTTGTTCAGGGTATTTGTGTTCGGGAAAATATACCAAATTTCCCAAAGCTTTGGTAGAAATATTGTGTAGGAGGAAATCAAATTGCAGTCTTGTCCGAAGCAACAAGCAGAAGTAGATGCTATCAGTCTTGTCAAGACTCAGGAATACAAAGAAGGGTAGAAAGAAAGGATTCAAAAATAAGGATGGGATAGATACAAGGAGGAAGGACTTGAGTAAGGTCATCTTTTTTTGATGTCACGAGATGGGACATTATGCAGGACAATGTCCATTGAAGAAGGGAAAGGGTGTGAAGCAAGATGTAGTTGGGACTGTAGCAGGAGTAGAGGAGATAATCTCCCAGTTTGAAATTGCCTTTTCCATGGCTTCTTGTTTATCTACTAACACTATGTCTAGTGTTGGTTGGTAAGTGAACAGTGGAGCTTCGAGACACATGACATATGATAGGTCACTATTTAGTAGGATTCAAGAGCAAGATGAAAGCATGACTGTGGATCTTAGTGACGATGCCACAATACTTTGTGAGAGGAGTTGGTTCCATTTCATTCTAGATTCCTTCAAGTGATTCTCTTGAGTTGGGTGATTATTTGTTTCGGGTTTGAGGAAAAAAATCATTTCAATTTCTTGTATGATGTATGTACATTGAAGACTTGCCTTTGACGGACAACAATGGACCATCAATTATTGTAGTCTAGCAAGTCACAGGATTTTGGCTAGAAGGGTGAGAAAGGGTGGCCTTTTTAGGTTACTTGTTGATCCAGTGGCACTCACACGTTCTAGCGAAAGGTTGGTAGGACCTTCTATTTCTCAAGAGGCACATGTTGAGTAAGGTTCTAATCCTTGCACTCTGATTGTGAGATCCTTCAACGTGCAAGGTTCTCTTGTGATTAGGGAGAATGTGGAGATCATTGATCCAATGGCTCAAAAGCATGTAGGTGCGGCTTGTGCTAGTCATGCAACATTGTTTTCTTCCATCCATGAGACTTCTACTTGTATAGAGTAGAGGTGTGATGATGAGATTGACTTGATCCATAAGCCTTCTAGTTATTCATTAGAGAGGTGTGATGCCTTGATGGATGGCGTTGTTGAGATTGATTCCAGAGTTTGCAGTTGATTGGAGTATTACAAAGTACAGAGGCAAGGGATTTTGGAATCTCTCAGATAGAGGGAGTCTCCCTTGATGATACTCTTACTTCAAGATTCTCTTGAGGTGAGGGAGTTGGCCTAGTTTAGGATAAGTTAGTTGCAAGAGTATTTGAGGTGTATGAGAGGGATTCTTGTGATGATAGGTTGATGACAACCTTGCATAGTTCGATGATTATACCGTGAGCTTTGCCTTCCAGGATCAACTTCATCTTGTGTGGAGGTGTGATCATCTTTGAGGGAGGTCTTGGAGAATTCATGATGTGGTGTTCCTTAATGGTGACCCATGATGATGAGGGTGATGGAGGTTGGCAGCTGGCTATTGCTCCAACAATATATTCCTATATATTCATAGGTGGTCATTATTAATTGGAGGATCAAGATGTTTTGATAGCATGGTTGATAGTCCCGTTGTAGATGATAGTGGTTTATTTCAGGATTGCAACCAGTGATGATTTACAGATAGTAGATTTGATGGAGTTACTAAGGGAGAAGACAGGTGTTGGTGTAAAAACTTTCCTCATAAAGAGGGAGTGTTATCTTTTTGGTTACTCTGAAAGTATTTACACCATGTTTGGGGATGCTCATGAGATTTGGGGTACATGGTGTATCTTCAACCCTTAGAGGTTTTGATATGGATTGCAGCATGATAGATGGTCCATGATGGATATGCACAGTTGAGATAGTTTGCTTAATGGATACTTGACCTTAGGATGGTGTTGGCTTGGTATTCTTCCCTTAGGCGTTGGAGATCTCTTGCCCAGATGGTGGACGCACTTCATTGTGGCCACATGTAGGGATCACCTAGTTGGAGAATGCCCTACATGGGATGAGGAGCATTTTGCATCATGAAGGAGGTTTTCAAGCCCTGGATAGCATGTGGTAGCTTGGATTTATATTCGGAGGATTGGAGATGGCTTGGGTGATTGGGGCCTTGACAGTGTTCTTGCAAGGGGTAGCTAACCCAGTGGAGTACATTGCTTAGGAGGATCAATGGAGTCCGTGGAGGCTTGTGATGGAGTGGTACGAACATTCCTTGTGTAGCTACATCACTTTGGAGCCATTATTGTGCGCGACATCACCTTGGAGCAACACATATGTACATCAGAGTGGACGTCTCACTTGTGTTGGCCTATAAATGTTCATTGTAGGTTGCTTGTAAGGGCTTGTGGCCACATAGTATTGTTGGCCTCCCTTACCTCATATAAATAAGAGAGACTCTTTCCACACAACGTCATTTATACTATTTTCTTTGTACATAGCTTCTTGGAGGAAGTTGCTAGGGTTTCCTCATGAACCCTAGGTAGATTTATGGAGACATCTTCAAGTAAAATTTGCTCTTGTGACTAGGGTTTACTCTTGTGAAGAAGACATTAGTAATGACCATTCTTCTTTCTCTCTTGGATCTTCTTATGTACTTGGTCTCTCTTGTCTTGGAGCACTAAGGTTTCTTGGATATTCCTAGGGTTACAATTTCTACCCTAAGAAGGCAAGAAGATTAAAGTTTGGTGATAAACCCTAGGATGGATTTGTGAAGAAGAGAGGAGAATTTCTTGCCTTGGAGGATGTGTTGGAGAGATTCTTGCACATTGGATCTGTTATCACACCATAGTAGTAGGGCTACTATTCTTGCTTAGCAGATATCTGCACATTTCAGAGCTTGGATTATTCAGAGCTTGGCTATGATGAGCTTATATTTTGAGATCACTCATGATCAGAGCAGTGTATTTTATCAGACTTATGTTAAACCTTGTGCCAAGGCTGAGCCTTGAGAGTTCAGATTTGATGACCGATGTGACCCTTTATTCCATATAGTTTCAGTTCAATGCCCAG
Source organism: Larix kaempferi (assembly GCA_027924585.1). Taxonomy (NCBI): domain Eukaryota; kingdom Viridiplantae; phylum Streptophyta; class Pinopsida; order Pinales; family Pinaceae; genus Larix; species Larix kaempferi. The sequence goes on from BSBM01000779.1 coordinate 2,019,301, forward strand.
TGATGTTATTGCGACAGTGTTTTAGATGGTTTATGATGAATATTATTATGATGTGATATGACCTATGGATTTCTGATCATTGATTATGGATTATTATCTTGTTGTTTTAGTCATCTTCACAGCATTAGCTTGGTATATGATTCATGATGTGGCAAACTTTGTAAACTTAAAATGAACTATCTTGATGATGAATTATAAAATGGACATTTTACTTGCACATTTAGGTTGTTTGACGAAACTCACTGGTTTACTACCCTGCATAGATATGGTCTTTCTTGACATTACTTGTCTGCTAGTTAGGGCACCATTTTCACTTGACTCCATCCATCCATGACCTCCCTATATTGGCTTTACCCTTGAATTGTCTTTCTTGACTCTTTGATACTGAGGACTTCCCCATTTACTACCTCTATGTTGGATCACATCCATGTTTGTTTAGTGTCTCGGCTCTGAGTTGGTGACAGAACTTGCCTTTGGTGAATTGGATTGTAGGCCTAAATCATTCTGGTCGGTTGTCCCGATGTTTGGCACTGGCACAAACTCCCCCTAGTCACTTGAGATGTTGTTGGCTAAAACTGAAAGCTCATGTGCTACTTATGGAAACTTGTGTAAATTTGCCCATGGAAACTATAAACTCTAGAATGTGTTTCTTAACACAGGTGAGTAAAGGGCAAGAGCAATGAAATGCTATAAATACTCCTCGAAGAGTATAAGAAAGGTCCAAAAAGCAATGGTTCTTAAACTCTATATCTAGACAATTGCTGACCTTATGTATATATAAACATGCCCTGGATGTAAGTTGCAATTAGTTGTGCTTTTTAGCACGCCTGAGATCCGAAGGGTTATGTAGGCCAAAAAGGCCATGAAATGAAATTGAATGATCCTAATGAACCTGGATCAACTTGGTGTAGACATGATGCCTAAGAAGCACTCTCTAAACAACTTACCCATTTGTGAGGCACAACCCTTCCCCGTGTTATTTGTCCAGCACAGAGTGTAGCTTCCCCCTCTCCTAGTCCAAAGTGTCTTTTAGTTAGGTTTAGACAAGTCATCCCCTTTTCCCAGCCTTGTTCCTAGCCTTCATCCTTGGCTAGCAGTTAGACCATGTCCAATGGGTGAGTCTGTCATTTAAGCTAATGTGCAAGTAATTATAAATAACAATGGAATATGCAAACATGATAAATGCCACTGAATGATGTTTATACTTTAAGTTAAGCTGTGAGTATGATTAGAGGAACATGTCTTAGTCTATTGATATGATTTGTCCTTGGTTGTATATTGACCTAGTCAAACCTAGTTTGACTATGGTCATTCTTGGGATCCGTGATGATGTGAGTCATGTATGCTTATTGATGATGATTGATGGTCCCACATGCTCTTGATGATGATACCATATGGTGGACATATGATTCAGATGGTGATTGATGCAGTTCAACAGGTTTTATTATTATTCCTGATCAACAAATTATGCACTGTCCGGATCTGGTGGACCTTATTGTTGACCCCTCAGGTCAACCCATGGTGTACGAGTACACATTCTTAGTAGTTTTGGATCTTCTGGATCCAATGAGACACCTGTCATTCAGTTCCGGGCACTTCTGATAGTGATAGATGCAGTTTTCCACTTGTTGACTAAATTTGGGGTTGTTTTCCCAGCCTGACCAGCAGGGGCCATGAGAGGCCAGTTCACCTAGGGCACTGTATGAGGAGGGGGTGGTCCAGCCATTTGATATTACCATTTTACCCTCCTTCTGGAGAGCCTGGTGGGCTCAGTTTGACAGCGCAGGTGCCCTAGGTGGCAGTTTCAACAACTTCATAGTTACCGAGGCAGGTTAAAAATGGAATAAAAGGGTCACTGAGGAATTCGATTTGGGCAATTGAGGCAAGGTTTTGGCACTTGGTCTTCACAGAGGTTTTCCAGGGTGACCCCCCCATCTTCCAGCTAGTTTTCATCAGTCAATGGGGTCCACAAAGGCCACAGGAGGCCTTTTACTGCACGTCCCTCACAGATTTTGAGGACAGATTTTGATCATTTGTATTATTTGGACATATTATTTTATATTATTGTGCCATAGGGATGAGATAGAAAGGATTGATGCCTCCTAGCCCCACCATGAGCTTCATGAGTCATGTCCATGTCATATGAGGTGGGCCCATGTACTTTTGCCCCCTCTAGAGGATGACGTCACCCTCACTTTGTATCTCCTAGCAATGACGTCACCTTTGTATTGAGTGATCCATGTATTATATTGTATTGGCTCATCTTAGCCATTGATTAGATTATGAGATCTTTTAATCTCAACCACTCATCTTCATGTATTGTAAAGTGGTTTTGAGATCTAGGGTTTTGGTCTTTATTATCCTATATAAGGAGGAGACCCCCTATTGTATAGCTCACCTTTGGGCTCTGGAAAACTTGGAATGAAAATAATATTTTGGAGATCTACTTCTTGGCTTTGATTGGGTTACTCTTGTATATGTTCTTGCATCTTGTTTCTAGACATTCTTTGCTTCTATAGGTGAAAACGACATCAATTGAAGGGAGGCCGAATTGCTTGAAGCTAGCTCAATGACTTGCTTTGTGGGAAGATTGTAGGGGTTGCTCACATCCCCCATGGGCAAGACGTCTTCAACTTGAGGGAGTTTTTCAATTGTGCTTTGTCCATCGATTGCTTTCTTGATATGACATGCTTAGATCTTATGGATTTGTGGATCAAATCTAACTTGATGTAGTTTGATTTACAAGTTTTCATGGGACATCACTCCTCCTAGGGCTTGGACGATTTTGGTTGAAGACACTTGGATCAAGCTTGGAATTGTAACTAGGGCAAGATTTCTCCATATGCTAAGAGGCCGCAAGCTTTTGAGGTAAGATCTACAAGGTACATATTGATTTCACTTGCTATCCATCCTATTGGTCAAAAACTCCATTAAAATCAAAACCCTCATTTTTTTTTTCTTAGATCTACTTGGATCTAGCTTGGCTTTTGGAAAGATATTAAAAACCCACCTCTATAGTATCCATGGCAATTCGGATCTATAGTTTGGTGGTGATTGGGTTCCATTTGACACACTTTCCAAGGCACTTAGCCTTCCTTGGGTGAGGTCGCACTCCTTAGGAGGGTGAGTTTTGCTACTTCCAAGACATGGGTAGGTGAGATCCCGCTTGACTTGAACTCCTCTCACTTGATAACCTACCCCTAGTGCTTCACTTTTTTTATTTTTACCTTGTGGGCCCCATTCCTCATTTTGAGGGTTGTGCCCCACTTGGGTCATTGAGTGATGCATTTTGAATCTCAAATCCACTAAGATCTGGCGATTGGATGCTTTTGATCTTCAAAACCCACCTTGCTTTGCACCTTGACTACCCCGATCTACATTTTGGTGGACATCCAACTTCATTTGGCCCTTGATCTAGACACTAGTCTTCCTTGGGGTAATTCGCACTTCTTGGGGTTAGTGGCTTTTCCTAGATCCCGCATTTGGGTGTTCTCAATTCTTGGTCAATCCATAGATCCATGTCATAGAGCCCCTATAGTACCATCTCCCATTAATTTTGACCAAGTGGACCCATCTTGGACCATTTTCCCTATTTTAAGGAAGTGGGTCCTGTTATCACACCATAGTAGCAGGGCTACTATTCTTGTACAGCAGATATCTGCACATTCCAGAGCTTACATTATTCCAGAGCATGGCTATATATTTTGGATCACTCATGATCAGAGCAGTACATTATTCAGATTTGTATATGACCTTGTGTCAAGGCTGAGCCTTGAGAGTTCAGATTTGATGACTTATGTGACTACTTATCCCATACAGTTTCAGTTCAGTGCCTAGAGATGTATTACAGCAGTGTTTCAGATGATACTGGACGATTATTATTATGATGATGTTGTATGATCTATGGATATGTTCTCACTGATTGTGGATTATTATCTTGTTGATTTAGTCATGATCATAGCATGTGCTTGGTATATTATTCCTGATGTGGCAAACTATTTAAAATGAACTGTAAATCTTAAAATGGACAATTGCTTGCACATTTAGGTCATTTAACAAAACCCACTGGTTTTTCACCTTACATAGATATGGTCTTTCCTGACACCAGTTGTCTGCTAGTGTAGGCTCCATATTCACTTGACTCCATCCATACATGACCTTCCTGTTTGACTTTGAACCTTGACTTGTCTCATTTGACTTTCTGATACCGAGGACTTCCCCATTTTTCTACCTCTGTGTTTGGACCGCATCCCTGTGTATTCAGTGTCTCGGCTCTAAGTTGGTGACAAAACTTGCCTTTGGTGAGTTGGATTGTAGGCCTAAATCATTCTGGTCAGTTGTCCCGATGTTTGGCATTGGCTCGAACTCCCCCTAGTCACTTGAGATGTTGTTGGCTAAAACTGAAAGCTCATGTTCTACCTATGGAAACTTAAAAATTCGCCCATGGAAACACAAAAAGGGGCAAGAGCGATGAACAGCTGAAAATACTCCGCGAAGAGTATAAAAAAAAGGTCCAAAAAGTAATGGTTCTTAAAAGTTATATCTAAACAATTGCTGACCTTATATATATGTGAAAACATGCCCTGGATGCAAGCTGCAACTAGTTGTGCTTCTCAGCACATCTGAAATCCGAAGGGTTATGTAGGCCAAAAAGGCCATGGAATAAAATTGAATGATCCTAATAAACCTGGATCAACTTGATGTAGACATGATGCCTAAGTTGAATAAGCACTCTCTAAACAACTTATCCATTTGTGAGGCACAGCCATCCCCCGTGTTATTTTGTCCAACACAGAGTTTGTAGCTTCCCCCTTTCTCCCAGTCCAAAGTATTTTTGAGTTAAGATAGATAAGTCAAACCCTTGGCCCAACCTTGTTCCTAGCCTTCACCCTTCACTAGCAGTTTGACCATGTCCAATGAGTGAGTTTGTTATTTGAACTATTGTGCAAGCAATTTTATATAACAACGGAATATGTTAACTTGATTAATGCCACTGAATGGAATTTATACTTTGAGCTTAGTTGTGAGAATGATTAGAGAAGCATTGTCTTAGTCTACTGATGTGATTTATCCTTGGTTGTATATTATTGGGATCTATGATGATGTGGACCATGTATAGATGATTATTGATGATGATTGATGGGCCCACATGCTTGATGATGATATCATATGATGGACATATGATGCAGATGATGATTGATCCAGTTCAGCAGGTTTTATTACTACTTCAGATCAGCAGATTATACATTGTCCATATATGGTGGACCCTACAGCTGGCCCATTTGGGCAACCCATGGTGTATGAGTACACATTTCTAGTGGATTTGGGTCTTCTGGATCCATTGAGACACTTATCTTTCAGTTCCGGGCACTTCTGACAGTGATTGATGCAGTTTTACACTTGTTGACCAGATTTGGGGCTGATTTCCCAGCCTGAGCAGCAGAGGCCATGATTGGCTAGTTCACCTAGGGCGATGATGATGAAGGGGGTGGTCCAGCCACTTGTTTTTACCATTTACCCCCCTCTTCTGGAGAGCCTGGTGGGCTCAGATGGACAGCGCTGGCACCCTAGGAGGCAGTTTTGGCACTTTCACAGTTCTCGAGGCAGTTAAAAAATGGGATAAAGTGGTCACTGAGGAAATCGATTTGGGCAATTGAGGCAAGGTTTTGGCATTTGGTTTTCACAGAGGTCTTACAGGGTGGCATCACTATCTTCCAGTCAGTTTTCACCATGTGGGTATGCCCAGATTGATCACAGGAGGCTATCATGGATTCTAAGGACAGTTTTGGTCATTTATATTATATTGGACATATTTTATTATTTTATTGTGCCTTGGGGATGAGCTAGTAAGGATTGATGCCTCTTAGCCCCACCATGAGCTTATATTGTCATGTCCTAGTCACCATGAGGTGGATTTTGGTACTTATGTTTCTCTAGTGGATGACGTCACTCTCTTATTGTACCATTTAGTGGGGGCGCTATTGTTATATTGAGTGATCCATGTGATATATTGTTATGGTTCATCTTAGCCATTGATTGTATGATGAGATCTTTTAATCTCAACCACTCATTTGATGTAGTATTGTGGAGTGGTATAGGGTTTTGGTCTTTATTATCCTATATAAGGAGGAGACCCCCCATTGTATAGCTCACCTTTGGAGCTCTGGAATATTGGAATAGAAGATTTTTTTGTGGAGCACATCTCTCTTGCATTGTGGATTCTCTTGCATATTGAATATACAGTATCTCTTCTATGTATCATTGTGGATTTTGGTGCTTCTTCTAATCTTTTGACAGGAAAGTCGAATTGGTGGAGAGGAGGGCGACTTCATGAGGGTTATTGTTGGAGGGATCCACATATTCTCTCTTGGGTTGATCTTGTGACAGGGAGTATCATTATTGTATCTTAGTGACATAGTTGATGCTTTCTATTACATCTTTCTACCATTTTCATAATCATCTTGCTTGACTTGTTTCTTTGATCTTGTCTTGTAGGAGGAGGACGATTTGGCTATCTTGGAGAAGGACGTTTTGGTTGGAGCTCTTGGATCTCACTCTTGAATATACACATAGGAGAATGCTATCAATTTGCAAGGTGGCCATAAGCAATTGAGGTAAGATCTACAAGGTATGTGCCTCTTTCATCCATTCTATCTTCATTGGTCATAAAACCCTAATTCATTAAAAACCCCAATTTTGGTATTTCTTAGATCTACTTAGATCTAGCCTTGCTTTTGAGAAGATTTTGAAAACCCACCTCTATAGCATCCACCCCTAGTTGGATCTATAGTTTGGTGGTGATTGGCTTAAAATTAACCCACTTTTCAAGGCAAAAAGCCCTCTTGAACCCAAATCGCACTTCCTAGTGAGAGGCTTGTTTGGTTAGATCTAGCACATGGGTAGGTGAGATCCCACTTGATTTGCAATCTAGACACTTGATAACCTACCCCCAGATTCTTACTTTGGTGAAATCTACCTTGTGGACATCTTTCCATGTTTTAAGGGGTTGAAACCCCCTTTTGAATTTCTTGGCACCTCAAAACTCAGTTCTACTAAGATCTAGCCCTTGGATTGACTTGATTTTTGGGACATGCATAGATCGGGGTACTAGCTACTTGGATCTATAGTTTGGTGACCATTGGACTTGATTTGGTCCACCAAACCCACCTTTTAACCCTCCTTGAGCAAAGTCGCACCACCTAGGGAAGGAGAGTTTGTCCACTTTGAGGAAGTGGGTGTTTGAGATTCTTGTGGATTTGAAACGGCCATGCCTTGAAACCTAGGTCTAGAATATCTCTTTGTCACGATCCGCCTTGGGGGTAGCATTCCTTGTTTCAAGGGATTGTGGTCCATTTAAGGTCATTACTTGAAAACCTAGATCTAGCAAGATCCAACCATTAGATCTCATTTAGCCCACTTGACTTGGCTTCTAGGTGTCTCGATCTACACTTTGACATACTTTTTGACCCCATTAGCCCACTTAACAAGGCACTAGTCCTCCTCAAAGCAAGTCGCACTCCTTGGGAATTGTGTCAAACCCTAGATCTAGTACATGGGTACTCCTAGAATCAACCTAGAGTCATAGATCTAGCCTTTATCCAACCTATAGTACCAACTTCACACATAACTTCACCTTGTGGGCCTACCTAGAACCATTTCACATTTCCCAAGAAAACAAGACCCACTTGTGTAAACACATGGTACTATACCTAGTCATCATACCCCATCATGTGGCCTAAACCATACATAGGTTGAAACACTAACAGTCTATTACACCACCTTCAACCATACCTCAACTTCTAGGTCCACTTAGCCTTGCATTGGTTTCCGTAACTCTTCATTTGCTTACCCTTAGAAACCTTTGTTTGGGTCCAATCAACTGTGATTGGTTATAGGGTCTCCCCCTAGGTCTTGTTACACCCTGACCTAAAGTGAAGAGTGCCTCGGTTGACGTGACTCCCACCTTGCATTGGGAACCGTGGCATCTCTTGGGTCACCTCTTTAGTTGCCTATCTCCTCTACCGTCCCGGATGGGATACCACTAGGGGCAACTACAAGTTGTGTGATAACAGGTCCCACTTGTGTATTTCATGGTACTAGATCTATCTTTTTGATCCCCCTAGGTGGCCCAACTCATACATTGGTTGAAACACTTGTCATTCCTTAAGCCTCTTCAACCACATCATAACTCTTGGGTCCACCTAAGCTTGCATTGGTTTCCGTAACTCAACTTTCACATCCCCCTAGGAACCATTGCTTTGGCTAATCTTCTGTCGATTGGCTATAGGGTCTCCTCCTTGATCTTGTCTTGCCTAGATCTAAAGTGAAGAGTGCCTCGGTTGTCGTGACTCCCAGCTTGCATTGGGGACCATGGCATCTCTTAGGGTCACCTCTTTAGTTGTCCATCTCCTCTACCATCCCGGATGGGATACCTTTAGGGACAACTACAAGTTGTGTGATAACAGGATCTTTTTGGTTGGGCTAGGGTTTGTTGATTTACCCTAGCTAGGTATTTTTGGATAGTTGGAGTTTCTGTACTAGACTTGAGAGAATGCTATGGTATGTTCTTGTACTTCATCTTGAGTTTATATATGAAGTTTCCAGATGTCCATATATTGTACAATTTCCATATTTGAAATTCAACTATATATGTTCTTTATGCATTGCTATTTGCAGTTGTTTTGTTGGAGTATAATGCTCCAAACAAATAAAATAATTTTATATTTAATTGTTTTAAGTTATATGGTTATGTAACCGCCCACAAGCCAAATAAAAGAGATGTGATCTCAATGTACTTTGTTACGTGGTACCAGTACCAACGCACATTTAGATGTCTGCCCAAGGAGAGGGGTTGTATTTTTCTTCAGGGCCATGATGGGGGTATTATCAGTACTTTCTGAGAGGTGGTTATGGCCGGACACTTTGGTCCTTCCTTTAGGAGTACTATGGCTCGGTGGCATTGTTGACTGCCTCATTTTGGGGCTTGTAGCCCTGAGGTTGATGTCCGGGGCTCCTATGGGTGGGTCACTGGGTCACATGACCCCTTGTTTTCTACATCGGTGACAGTATTCCAGCTCTGAGGCTCCTGCCTCCTCTTTCGATCACCCTATGCACCCATCTTGGCCACTTTCCAGCAGATTGCCCTCTCTCCTTGATGCATTTTCAGTGATGATGTCATCCTTGGTCACCAGGACCACAGGCTTGTAGAGGGGGGACGTTGAGGGTTTTTCAGCATTGTTGGGGTTAGATGGGGCATGACGATCCCCCCTGCTCACTCCACCTTTCAGAGTGAAGCCTTTTGTTCAGTTTTAGTCATTTTTATCAGTTTTTGGGCACCTAGGGGGAAAATACCCCAAGTAGCCACCTTTTAGCCATCTTTTGAGCTATTTTATATTTTTTCATGTTATATTTTTATATTGACATTATATTTGGCCTATCGGCCTGGTTATTTTGTAAAAGTGAGTTGAGAACACTATAAATAAAACTCCTCACTTCATTTGTAAATCATAACTCATGGGATAAAACATTATTATGTTTCTCTTTTACCCAAGATAGGCTCTTTGGATGTGATGTGCACCTCTTGAAGTAGGCTCTTCTTTGGCTTGTGGATGAAATTGGATGCATTTCTAGGGTTTTTCTCATGCATGGTGGATGCTAGGAATTGTTGGAAGAACACAAAGCTCAAGTCAGTCTAGTTTTAGCCTTGTTTGGTGAAGGTAGGTGAATTCTTGCTTCTTGATGATTGAATGGTGGCCATAGAGTTGCATTTTTTCTGAGTAGGGCCTTTTTGTCTTCCTTCTATCTTCTTTGCATGGTGGAAAACGATCCCTAGAGGTGGCTTTCCCTGGTTTGGCCTTGGATCTCTAATTTTTCCCTGGATTAGGCTCCTATAATGAATCCTAGAGGTTGTTGTAGGAAGCCCTAGTTTAGAAGTCAAAGGGAAATTACTCCAAGAGGGAGGCTAGTCACCTCTCCTCTCGGCCTAGGGTTTAGGGTTTCATCCATTAAAACTCTAGTTATCAACTTTTACCAAATTTCTCTTGCCTATTCATGTGTAATTATTGCATTTCACATTAATTAAGTTAAGTAGTTAGGTCTGCAACTTGTTTTTTTATTGTATTTAGTTAGTTTTGTTTATGTTATTTATTTTAAAAAACCCTAAAAACAGGAAAATCCTAAGACCCTAAAAAATATCTACCCTAAACCTATCTATTCCTCTTCTCCTAGACCCTCATTCTCTCCATCATTGAGATAGACCTTCCTTTCCTTGTCTTCATACACCCTTGGCCTCTCTCTTTTGGTCCTCATTCCTCCTCCTAAACCCTCGGTCTAGCTTGTAGTACCCTTGGCCTGCCTCTCCTTACCCCTTTGCAATTTAGGCCCCTCCCTACAGGCCTGCCTCTTTCCTTGGCTTGCCTAAAACAGTCCCCTTTCTGCCCCTTTTAGGCCCTCTTAACCTCCTCCTCAGGTCTACTATTGCAGTAGGCCTCCATACATCCTCTGCAGTCCTAAACCTGTCACAAAGTAACACATAACAGCATTAAAGGGGTTAGCAAGGAATCTGATTACATTTATGAACAAGATCTAAACACTGTTTAGTAAATATTTATACCAAGGCTGTGGGGAATCGCTCTATCCCCCTCCGCTTTGCTCCCAATTCGCAATCCCGAAGGAAGCGATGAGGAATCGATCCCGGGATCACGATTCCTCTTCGCTTCCTCCTACGATCGATTTTGTAATCGCGAATCCAGGGCAAAAAACAATCCCTGGTTTTTGAGGAATCGCCGAGGGAGCGATGAGGGATCGACGCTCCTAGTGTGATCCCTCATCGCTCCCTCAACAATCCTAGACCAAAAAAATCGCTCCCAAAAACGCTTCCTGAGCGATTCCACAGACTTGAGTCCGATATTTCTCAAATTTGCAAAAAACAATTTTTTTTTGTGATTGGCTAGGGTTCATTTAGGCAAATAAACACTATTAGACTCCATTTGGACTCATTCTATTCCTCATTTCATTGATTTCACTTCTCTTGCTAGGGCTTTGAGTGGGTTTGCTAGTTGTTTGAGAGCAAATTTGTGGGAGCTTGGAGGGGAGATTGAAGGCTTCTATTTGTGAGAGCTTGGAAGGGAGATTGAAGGCTTCCATAGAGACATTCAACCACCATTGAAGGGCTGAAGAGGTAGGCTCTAAAAACCCAATCTTTGTTTGTTTTTGAAAAAATATTTCACTATGTTAAAAAATTTAAACTTTGCAATGTTCTCTTCTCCTACTCTTTCCAATTTCTTCTTCTCCATCATTCTATTGCAGGCAACAAGTGACTCTCATCTTGAATCAAGAAACATGATGGGTATGTGGTTTTGGCTTTTGGTTCCACTTCTTCTCAATATGATGGTGTTGGGAAGTAGATATGGTGGTGGTAGTGATGAGGGGGAAGAGGTAGAGAGTGACACATACCGTGGAGAAGAGGAGGAAGCGGAAGAGGGTGATGATGATGAGATTGAGAGTGATTAGGGGCAAAAACAAAAAGACACAACACCTTTGTGGAAGTATGTGACAAGGCTTGGGGGAGGGAGAGGGGGTGGAACCACAAAGTTTACATGCCCCCATTGTGATAAAACTTACATAGGTCCATATACCCGGGTGAGAAAGCATTTTTGTGGAATTATGCCATGCGATCAAGGTAAGGCTACTGGAGTCAAAACCTGTGACAAAGTGCTAGCTAAAATACAAGATGGAAGAAGAGGCCGCTCAAAACAATTCCAAGAGATCAAGGGTTGAATTTGAATCCTCACAAAGAATGTTTGGTAGTGGATCTGGATCATCATCGGCTCAATTGGGACCCTCATCCCCCCATGGTAGTGCAATCTCTCCTATGCGAAGAACATTATCGGATTTCCTTGAACAAGGTTGTAGAGATGATGTGGATTCAAAAGTTTATAGGTTTCTCTATGCATGTGGTGTGCCATTCAATGTTCTTCGCTCACCCTATTGGCATGAAATGGTACAAGCCATCAATGGTGCCCCTAAAGGATACAAAAGCCCTGGGTATGACAAAGCCAGAACCGTGGGACTTGACAGGGAAAGAGCCAAAATCAATAGTGCTCTTGGAAGGTTTACAAATGATTGGTCCAACTATGGGGTATCCATTGTATCTGATGGGTGGACAAGTGTTAAAAGCAAGCCATTGATAAATATTCTTGGCGTGTCTGCTAGCGGTGCGATCTTCATTTCAGCCCATGACTACTCAGATCGCTACAAGAACGGTATTAATATTGCAAAACCTTTACTTAAAATCATTCAAGAGATTGGGCCATACAATGTCATTCAAGTCATCAATGATAATGTTGCTAATTGTAAGGTAGCGGGAGCAATCATTGAGGATAAGTATTCCAACATATTTTGGTCAGGGTGTTTGGTTCACGCATTGAACCTTTTGATGCATGATATTGTTAAGATGAAGGACCCTAATTACCGATGGATTGATGCCTTGTACAAGAGAGGTAAGAAAATTATCAAATTTATTACCAATCATAGCATGGCCCACCACATTTTTCGCAATCACTCTAGGTTAGAGCTATTGAAGATTGCAAAGACTAGATTTGCTAGCTACTACCTCACCTTCAGGAGGCTTTTGAAGGTAAGAGAGGCATTGGCTAGTATGGTCTCAAGTGATCCATGGCAAGAATTAAAAGATAGAGCTGCAAGCGCAGCTGATAGACATGACTTTCAGGAGGTGGAGGATGTTAGATTGTGGTAACTTCGGGATGTCCTCCATGGTTAGATGCCTTACATGGAGGTACATTAGCTGCATAGGCATCAAGATGGAGTAGAGGGTGAGATGCACTCTACTCAGTAGCATGAGTCCAGTGGTGGCTGCATGCGGAACTTCCAAAGAGATTGACCTTTGCATGACCTGTCAGCGATCAGTGATTGCATGCAAAAGTGACCTTTTGCATGCATGCATACAAAGTGACTTTTGCATGCACCGAGAATTAGGGTTTTGGCAAACCTAATTCATCGGTGAGATTATTTATAGAGGCAGGGGGTCCCCAGATGAGGTTACTCAGTTGCATTGTCAGAGAGAGATACTGCTAGAGTGAGGAGGGCGTAGCTATACATGCAGGGCGGCTTTCTGAGAGAGAGAGGAGCTGCTACAGGAGCAAGGAAGGTCAGATCTGAGCTAGATCAATGACCTTCAATTCCAGAGTTGCCAGACACCCATTATTGTGAGCTGAGATAGCTCATCAGTGTGATTTATGATCAGATTGGAGGAGGTCGAGTTCTCTTGGAGGAGGGCACATTTCCCAAGAAGGGAGAAGCTCATTTGGAGCTAGATTGACCGATTCGGAGTCTGAGACTTCCAGGATAGCCTTGCCTCAGCAATGGAGGAAGGTTAGGGACGATCAGAGCTCAGATCTGCTGAGATCCGGTCCGGTACGAGCATTTGACATCCAGAGGGGAGGGCGCATTTGTGCATGCAGAGGAGGTCGAGTTCATCAGAGGGTGGTCTTCAGAGCGAGCAGATTAGAGTAGTGAGATACAGAGAGGGAAGAACAATCAAAGGCACCTATAGATCACTCAGATCCAGTTTGACAGTTAGGGCTTACTCTTCTAGTGCATGCATCAGCTGGAAGCATGATGATTTAGAGTCTATCCTGTTTCAGAGGGATTGAGTTACCGGCTGAGGTAATCCTGTATTGTATTGTCATTTATATATCTATATGCTCTGGGATTGAGAGAGAAGATAGCCCCACAGTTAGTTGGTTTTTCCCGAAAGGGTTCCAGGGTACATCTGTTGTTTATGTGTGTGATTGCATTTATATTTCAGTTGGTAAATGCAGATCTAGTTGTTTGAGTCTATATTTTTATGAGTATATATTGATATTGAGACTCATACCGCTTGAGATCTCAAGGCGATTCAAAGGGAGTAGTGATCTCTGAATCAAATATTTACATGGTATCAGAGCCCTGGTAAGGGTCAGAGAGGGCAGTCACACAGAGATCAGTGACGATAGAGACCAGATCTACCAAATCTGAGGAGCAGAGCTTAGATCTGAGGTTGTAGAAGTCAGATCTATCAAATCTGTGGTATTGGAGACTAGATCTGAGATAGATCTAGTAGATCAGTGAAAATAGAGACCAGATCTACTAGATCTAAAGAGCACATCTCAGATCTGAGGTTGTAGAGGTAAGATCTATCAGATCTGTGAGTTTGGAGGTGAGATCTGAGATAGATCTTTTAGATCTGGCACGAGCAAAGTCCAGATTTGTGGCAGATATATCAGATCTGAAGCATAGTGTTCAGATCTGTGAGAGCAGAGTCTAGATCTGAAGAGCAGAGTTTAGATCTGTGAGTGTAGACATCAGATCTGTCAGGATAGATACCAGACCTATCAGATCTGTGAGTTCAGTGGTTAGATCTGTGATAGATCTACTAGATCTGTGATCAGGAGAGATTCTTGTTCATTGTGGGTTACAGTATTTCAGTTTTGCAGAGTTATGGCCACTAGCTTGAGAGTAGAGTACAGTTTGATGGGAAAGCCTGTATGTGGGTCCAGGGAGACCTTGGATACAATTTCAATATTAGTGACAGAGGGAGAGCATGATGCTTCTCTCAAGATGACATTGATAGAGGAGGAGCGCAGATCTGCATATCAGAGTGCAACAGATGCAGCCAGAAAGTCTTCCAGTTCAGAGGGAGTAGCTGTAGCAGCTTATGATGTGCTTGATCCTGGTGGATGCTTCTCCAGCAGTACCTTCCTCGCTGAGAGGGAGTGTCAGTTCAGAGATGTGCATGAGATATGCATGTGCATGAGGTCTTGCATGATGCATGTGTATGAGATTTGCATGCTGCATGTGCATGAGATATGCATGCACATGAAGACTGAGAGATGGTTGATTGAGGATGAGCAGTTAGCAGCAGCAGAGGAGGTTGATGAGTTTACTTCTCGGTTTGAGAAGGAATTCTCAATAGCCCCAGTTCAGTCAGGACATGATAGTAGCCTACCAGAGGCCCCAGTTGATCAGAGTTGGAGGGTGGACTACATGCTTAGTAGCCACATGATAGGAGTACTAGATGCATTCCTTATTTTAGAGCACACACCCTTGCAGTTGGCTCGGGATGTGCAGGGGGTTGACCACTTGGTCACTGGAGTGGGCAGAGTGAGATTTCTGCTTGACCGTGGGGAGCTCCTGGAGATTTCATGAGTGCTCTTTGTTTCAAGATTGAGAGGGAGTATCCTCTTAGTGGTAGCTTTGGCAGTTGCTGGTTGTTCAGTGGTGTTTCAGCGGGGTCAGATATTCACCTATCCTAGAGGAGTAGACCCAGTCTTGTTGGGTCACAGGATTGATGGTGAGTATTTGGTTCATGGACAGCCCACTTCGGGCACATCAGGATGGCTGAGTGCATCCTCTTCATATGCAGGGGAGGATGATGAGTGGGATGCTCATAGTAGAGATGAGGCCAGGAGGAGTAAGCCTGTTCAGCAGATGGTTGGGCGAGATGCTCATCATGATAAGGATCAAGGGAGTGATTCTGGAGTTCAAATGGATGAGCGAGATGCTCTTGACAGTGATGAGTCTTAGGAGATTGAGCCCTTGGGCTCATATCAGATGGATGAGCATGTTGCTCATACAGGCACCAGTCAAAGATTGAGTTGGTATGACATGGTTGAGATGGACTTGGCTCAGGAGAGAGCTAAGTCAATTCAGAGACAGAGGGAGTTGACTTACAGAGCTGAGTCAACTCAGGGTCATAGGCAAATGATCTACAGAGCAGTAGATCCTCTTGATAGAGGTCTTTAGGACTGGTTACACCAGCAGAGACTCAGAGGGAGTCTGAGTCAGAGTGCAGTGGCAGAGTCAGCAGTGGTTGATCGGAGGGCTTCTTCTGAAGCCTCACTTATGGAGATTGATCAGAGTTCTTTAGGTCAGAGAGCAGTGACAAGAAGATCAGTTAGATCAGTGCCAGCAGCAATGGACTTGATGGATCCAGGCATCAGTGTCAAGACTTCCCTTGTTAAAAGGGAGTGTTAGATTGTGGTGTCCTCCATGGTTCAGATGCCTTACATGGAGGTACATTAGCTGCATAGGCATCAGGATGGAGTAGAGGGTGAGATGCACTCTACTTAGTAGCATGAGTCCAGTGGTGGCTGCATGCAGAACTTCCGGGGAGATTGACCTTTGCATGCATGAGTTTTGCATGACTTGTCAGCGATCAGTGATTGCATGCAAAAGTGACTTTTTGCATGCATGCATGCATGCAAAAGTGATTTTTGCATGCACCGAGAATTAGGGTTTTGGCAAACCTAATTCATCGGTGAGATTATTTATAGAGGCAGGGGGTCCCTAGATGAGGTTACTTAGTTGCATTGTCAGAGAGAGATACTGCTAGAGTGGGGAGGGCGTAGCTGTACATGCATGGCGACTTTTTGAGAGAGAGAGGAGCTGCTGTAGGAGTTAGGAAGGTCAGATCTCAGCTATATTAGTGACCTTCAGTTCCAGAGTTGCAGACACCCATTACTGTGAGCTGAGATAGCTCATTAGTGTGATTTATGATCAGATTGGAGGAGGCCGAGTTCTCTTGGAGGAGGGCGCATTTCCCAAGGAGGGAGAAGCTCGTTTGGAGCTGGATTGACCGATTCGGAGCCTGAGACTTCCAAGATAGCCTTGCCTTGGCATTGGAGGAAGGTTAGGGACGATCAAAGCTCAGATCTGCTGAGATCCGGTCCGGTACGAGCATTTGACATCCAGAGGGGAGGGCGCACTTGTGCATGCAAAGGAGGTCCAGTTCATCAAAGGGCAGTCTTCAGAGCGAGCAGATCAGAGCAGTGAGATATAGAGAGGGCAGATCAATCAGAGGCACCTACAGATCACTCAGATCCAGTTTGACAGTTAGGGCTTACTCTTCCAGTGTATGCATCAACTAGATGCATGCAGATTTAGAGTCTGTCTTGTTTCAGAGGGATTGAGTTACCGGCTGAGGTAATCCTGTATTGTATTGTCATTTATATATCTATATGCTCTTGGCTCGAGAGAGAAGATAGCCCCACAATTAGCTGGTTTTTCCCGAAAGGGTTCCAGGGTACGTCTGTTGTTTATGTGTGTGATTGCATTTATATTTCGGTTGGTAAATGCAGATCTAGTTGTTTGAGTCTATATTTTTATGAGTATATATTGATATTAAGACTCATACCGTTTGAGATCTCAGGGCGATTTGGAGGGAGTAGTGATCTCTGAATCAAATATTTACAGAGGGCACCGTTCTTGATCGTCAGTTCTGGTCACAGGTTAGGTATGTTCTGCAGTTCACCAAGCCAGTTTATAACATGATTCGTTTTGTAGATACAGATCAGCCGGTGATTGGGGAGGTATATGAGCAGATGGATAGCATGCTTGGTCAAATCAAAGACATTGTTGAGCAAAGAGATACAATCTTATATGACCATATTCATAAACATGTGGTCAAAAGGTGGGATAATCTAAATATTCCACTCCATGCCCTTGCATATGTCCTTACCCCAAAATATTATTCTCCAACTTGGTTGGCCCAACCTGCACCTGGGGGTGGAGTTGAAAAACCACACACAGATCCAGAGGTGCAAAATGGGTGTATGCTTGCATTAGACAAGTTGGCCCCTAATGAGGAGGAGTGTGCTCAAGTACAGAGTGAATTGAGCGAATACATCAGTGAGTATGGAGTCTTTGGTACCCTGCATGCAACCAAAGATCGAGATAGATTGGATCCTATCCGTTGGTGGAACATGTATGGCTTTGGAGCCTCATGTTTGCATAAATTGGCGGTGAGGGTGCTTTCACAGGGTGTTAATAGCTCTTCTACAGAGAGGGGTTGGAGCACCTACAACTTCATCCACAGTGTAAAGAGAAACAGTTTGAATGTAGAACGCGCAGAAAGCTTGGTTTATGTGCACTACAACTTGAGGTTGTTGTCCCATTATTGTGAGGCAGCCAAGAATGATAGAACATTTTTGACTTGGGACAACAATCCAGAGGAGGCTAATGTGGAGGATGGAGCCATAGCATTAGAGCGCTTGGAGGCTGAACTATTGGGTGATCATGATGGTGATCCAATTCATACTACAGGTACAAATATGCCACCCCCAAGCGGCAACAACTTTCCAAATGCAGGAGTTTTTCCTTTAGCTTTAGAATGTCCAACAATCCGTGGGGGCCATTCATCTTCTTCTCATTTTCCACAATCACTTCCAGCAGCTCCTATTCCACCTAGACCACGAGAAAATAAATTGGAAGTTTCTCGTGGCAAGCGGAAAGCTTAGTAGATACTAGATAGTATCATAGTACTTTGTATTTCATGTTTATCACGGCCCATTTTGTAAACATTATGGCCTAGTTTGAAGTTTGAACTTTAGTCTTTGACCTTTGAATCTTGAACGGTTGAACCTACATTTGAAGTTTAAACTTTAAATTTTTGATTGCATCCTACTGTCTACAACTCTTTGGTATTGAATATGATATTATGATGCTTTGTTTCATTTCATGGTTGATGTTATCTGTTAGAGTTTGTTGATGGCAAATATTATATGTTGAAATTTGAAGGTTGATGTTGTTGATGATTTATCATTGATCATTTAATGACAATGTTATAAGTTATAGCTCCTACATGATTGATGTTATATCAATAAGTGTACTAAATGGTTATATGAATATCTATGTTTTCATGTTTTCTATAGCTAATTTGGCATAATACATGTTTTTTTAATATATATGCATCAAAATATATTAAAATATATATTATATAAAAAATGCTCCCAAAACGCTCCCAAAACGGAAGCTTTTGAAAATTTCGCTTTTCACTCCCGCTTCCCACTCCCAACAGCCTTGATTCATACAAAGGACTGAATTTGACACTGTTTGCATGCTATAAAGGATATATATCAGACCTTGGTAATTTGTTCAAATTGCTACAAGTATTTCTTTAAGTTAAATTTGGTGTGGCACATGTTGCATGAGACCAACCACTGTTTGGATATTAAAATTGTTTGACAATTTACTGGACTGTCTACCGCTGGAGATTACTGTCATAAATACACTGTTACTGTTGAACTTATTGTTGGATACCTTTAATTACCACTGTAACAGAAGTACATGTATCTTATTTATTCACTAGATGAATGATCACATGTCCATGATGAATCTTGTGTGAATAATGCTTTGCTATTGATACACTCGTTTTGTTAAGATCTACGACATTTATATTTAAATAGTATGTTTTCTTCATTCTCTAGTTGACTCCTTAAACTTTAAAGGCACTGGTCACTAATACGATTAGAAGATTTAGTTTGGTTGCCTAAGTGTCTTGTAGAATAGCAAAAAGGGCTCTCCCCTTGGAGGTTACGACACTCCGAAGCAGTCGGAAGTGTGGCTAAGGTGACATTGGGTCACACTCTTCTTACATTTGTCTATTGGACACTAGCCTTGCTAGTTTGTCCAATAACATACTCCATGTTCTTCTATCAATAAGATTTCTTGTCTCATTTATATTTTGTATGTTCCATATTGAAACATGGTATCAAAGCCGAGAGCCTCCCCGTAAAGAAGGGTCCTAGTCCACGTCGTGTGAGGAAGAGCCGAAGGCAAGAGCGCCCGTCGTCCTGTGAGAGAAGAGCAGTCGATTTTAAGAGAAATCCGGAAACGTAGAGATGAACCACTGCCAATTTGCTATGAGAAGAATTGTGTTGCTGCAACGATTCACAGTGGTTTGGGATCTAGGAAGGAGCCACCGCCAAAACTAGCTACTTTGTAAGGATGGTCGTGTTAATTGCTGTCTCCATGCAAGTGTATGGAAAACAAATCTGTTGAATATGCATTGTGATCTATGTATGAGCAGAGGATATCCAATCACATAAAGTGAAGCCACTACCGATTTGAAGAAGAATAGTTGTTGTTTTAAAAGTATAACCTGTAAGTTGAAGTATGCACCTGAGTAACCTGTGAATTGAAGGTACATACATTTTTTTATGCTCTAGTGTCTAAATTCATACTTAGAATAACCAAAGATTTGAAGGTGAAGAGGTCATTATTTTCCAGCATTCTAAGTTCATTGATTTAGGAAGACATAAGGGTTTCTGGAAGTCATAAGTAGATACAGATTCAAATCATTTTCAGAGGAATTCTGAAGTGTCAAAGGTTTTCAGCATAGGCATTTAAATTTTTTTAGTATTCCAAGATTTTTATAATGGAAATTTCTCTTGAAAAATTTAACGGATAGAATTTTCATACCTAGAAAGTAAAAGTTTAAATGCATTTGATGGGCAAAAATTCATGGGGCATCGTCACAGATACTAAACCAAAACCGGCACAGCCTACGAAATTGATTGAATGACAAAATAGAGATAACAATGCCAAAGAAATCATTGGATTGTCACTATCTGATTTAGAATTACATCATATTGATTTAGACAAATCCTCCAAAGAAATCTGGGAGGAATTACAAAAGTTGTTTGGTGCAAAAGCAGTTAACACAAAATTTTCTTTAAAATTACAACTTTTTAGATTCAAAATGGTCGTTGAAACTTCAATGTCAAGTCGTATAAATGAGTTAAAATCGCTAGTAAAGCAGTTAGCGGAAGTTGGTGCAAAAATCGAAGAAGATGTAAAAGCTCTGTTATTAAATAGTCTACCTTCCACTTACAATAATGTTATTTTTACATTAAGTCAATTGCCTTCACAATCTTTAGATGATATGGTATCATCTCTCTTCTCTGAAGATAAAAGGCTAAATGCAGAAGATTTAGACAATGTAGTTCATCCAAAGCAAGCACTATTTACTAAAAAATTAAAATCGAATGAGCAGAAGAACAGGGAAATAAAAAGTTAAATAAGATGTTGAATGTTACTATTGCAGAAAATTAGGCCATACAACATGGAATTGTAAAATTTGGGCAAATGATCTTCTAAAAGGGAAAATTAGAGACAAAGGAAAACAAAATTTGGCATTGACAGCAGAAATTTTCATAGTAGAAGAATCACATTATCACATTTCTCAATCTCAAGAATCACATTATCACATTTCTCAATCTCAAGAATCACATTATCACATACTGAGATAAAGATTCTTGGATTCCTAATTTTAATGGGTCATAGGTTTTCTGGAGATAGTTATTAACCAAGATATGACAATTTTAAAATTGGTTCACCATTAGGGATTTGAGTGCATGTACAGGCAAGAGAGCTAGGAGGAAAAGACTTGCATAATAATTAAATTTTAATTCTAGGTGGATCAGTATTGTATTTTCCATACATGGTACTAGATATATGTTGAATTATCTTAGAATCACCCTATTATAAGTTGATTGAGTTCTAGTAGTGATGAAATGATTTGCAATGACTTTCAGAGATCGTTAAGTGAAAAAAATTGTGACAAACTGATTGTTAAAAAAATGCAAAAAGCCAAACTAACTTGTCAAATAAAACAACAGAAAACCAAACTCACCATTCCCTTGTAGCTTGAAAAGTGTTTGGAGGTGAAAAGCATGCAAAGCCCTGGAAAATAACTTGATTTGCTCACAAGAACTTATATTAATTATGACAAACACAACAACAATCGAAGCTTACAGTTGTAGCTGGAAGCTTACAGTGGCAATAGCTCCCCAAGTTCATGCGCATTTTGACATCACCATCGATGAGTGATGCCAAAATGCATGCGCATTTTGACATCACCATCAATGAGTGATGCCAAAATGCAAGGGGTTGATTGTATTAAAGGCAAGGGTCAAGTCCATTTGTATTAAAGGCAATGACATGAAAGGGGTTGATTGTAAGCAACAGGTGAGATTCGATTTAAGTAATTGGTGTATAGTCACCATCAATTAGTTATTCAGTTATAACCACTGATTGACAACTGACTGCATTTATTCATGGAAGTTCCAGGTAGAAAAAGAGGAGAGATATATTATGATTGTTTCAACGTATTATAGATCTTGAGACTGTTGTTTTGGGTCCTTATTATTGACTTGTCATTGAACCATGTACCTACTAATAATTATAAGGTAACATGATATTATTGTAATCCTTAGTGTTAATAAAGAATATTCATAGGGTATACACATATAACTAGAAATCACTGTGTCCCAATTGATCGAGTGTCATATGTATGCTGAACAACATAGGTTAGGGGATCTTATGGATATGTATGTAAACTGTAGAGAGAGAGTCAGTCCTCCGTTCCAGCAATTGGTCTTGGTGCACTAACAAGTGGTATCAAATCATAAGATCTCCAACTTTATATGGTTAAAGGTGTACGAATACCCAAACTCTTTGAAACTCTCGTTCAAACTGGTGTTGAAGATTTTGTTTAATTTTGTTTTGAGTGTTAACTAAGTTTTTCTTTAAGATATATATAATCTTTTAGGACTTCTCCAAAAAGTTTCTGACTGCATGAAGGACCCATATAGGATTTTAAACAATGTCAACTTAGCAGAAGTATGGTACCTAGATTTATACCACCATCTTGCCAGATGTAACCATTGAAGCTATTTATTTTCTCTATTGATAACAAAGCATCGGAGACAAGCTTAAAAATATTGGTTTAAAAATTTTAGTATGACTATCTGTTTATGGTAAGCCAAACTCATAGTTAGTGATATCCATGTTTGCTGGTACAACTCTTTAAAGAAATTACTTTGGAATTTAGGGTGTCGAGCACTCGCAATCACCTTTGGAAAACCATGTAACTTATACACACATCTAATAAATACTTTCGCATTTGTTTGGTTGTATCAATCTTATGTACAGCCACGAAAGGTGCATATTTACATAAACTATAAACAACAACAAATATATAATCCTTCCTTCACTTCTAAGATTGGTAATCCATTAATAAAGTACATTGAAAAGAGGTAATGAATTAATAATCTAAAGATGATGAATAGTGAATACAATGTACAAAGTATATGTTATTTATATTGGTGAAGACGCGAGGTCATAATGAATAGTCATGACTCTTAGTAAAATGGGAAATAATTAGGAGTATTACATATGCAAAATTACATAATGGCACTCGAAAGTGGATAATAGCACATTCAGGTAGGTAATAGCACGTAAAGGTAAAAATAATACCTGAATGTATACAATAATACCTGTGAGTGAAGAAAATACCCAAAGGTAAAGAATAGCACATGAAAGTAAATAATAGCATTTGAAGGTGAAGAATAAAACTTGAAGGAGGAAAATAGCACCAAAAGATGAAAGTATGGAATGTTAATAACTAATATAGGCATAGTTAATACAAGCTTACAATCACTAGTCCCAAGGCCAAGACTATGATTAATGAGAATGCAGAATAGTATAGATATGAAAAAGTACCACAATAAGATATAGATGGCTATATCATACAATAAAGGAACTAAAATCGAATTCTCTCTCCGCCAATACGCAGATCTCTTAAGATGACCCAAAACCATCGGCCACATGACGTAATTCCGATGTCAAAAGTCGGACTTGTGGTATTTCAAAGTTGTCCGTTAAAATTTCTCGTAAATGAAAGACAAAGTGTGCAATATGGAAGAGCGAGTATGGGTAAATTGATAGCAAAAAAGAGTGCCTGCCTAGGTGGAATTACTAGTCCATAAATTTCATAGGAAAGATCAGCCCAATAAGGTATAGGGGCAACCTACACTAAATGTATGAAGGCTGATCTTGCATATGTTGTACGGAAGAAGCCATCTTCAACGTGGATCATCCCTCATTAGATATTTATTTATCTATGTTAAACCTTTATTCATTTCTTTTAAAGATATATTAACGCTGTCAAATACTGAAGATGCAACTTGTTTCTTTCCTTATATGAGTCAGCTTGTATCGGGAAATAACACTTACGTGGCATTTTATCTTTTAGTACAATTTTGTCATTTATTAGTGTTTTTCTTGAGGTTGGCCAACTAAATTTGTAATTCCCCTTTTGGGACTGTAGCGCCTTAATAAATCTAGGGAGTAATGCATGTTTTCAAATGTATGAGACGGTTCCCTCTGTATATAAGTGGCCTCATTTCAGTTGTAATTGATAGGCCAAGCTTTCTAAGTTTATACAATAGCTGTATTTTTTTTAATAAGTGGACTATGTCACCAAACTTGAACTACTTCCATTGCCCATCTTGCTCAAACATTAGCTCATATCAGATAAGCTTCAGCTTAGCCAAGTTATAAAAGTTCTATTACACAAGGAAAATGAAAACTTCTGATCATACATTATGGAAGAAAAAGTTTAGACCTAGGAAATGAATAGACAAACTAAGAAGCAAAGAGGCCATAAATGTATCATGGGAGTTGAGCTCCGACTTGAAAAGTATGATGGCTATGGATTAAGAAACTTTTTTTCACCAATAATACAACTAACCAACAAAAAAGAAATACCGACATGTCTTAACTTTCTTCACAAAACTTGAACTACTTCCATTGCCCATCTTGCTCAAACATTAGCTCATATCAGATAAGCTTCAGCTTAGCCAAGTTATAAAAGTTCTATTACACAAGGAAAATGAAAACTTCTGATCATACATTATGGAAGAAAAAGTTTAGACCTAGGAAATGAATAGACAAACTAAGAAGCAAAGAGGCCATAAATGTATCATGGGAGTTGAACTCCGACTTGAAAAGTATGATGGCTATGGATTAAGAAACTTTTTTTCACCAATAATACAACTAACCAACAAAAAAGAAATACCGACATGTATTAACTTTCTTCACAAATTTGCAAAAAGAGGCCATTAATTTATCAACTTAAAAGCTTTTATTTTTCTCAGAGAAAGAAAAAAAAACAGCAGAAAAGTTAGAAGTAATTTACCATGAGAAACCACATGCATGGATAATCCATTGGAAAATGACGTACAGTGCAGTCCACAGCACAAAATATGCACCTCGGAACCAAGGGAAGTGCTGTCATCAAAACCAGCTCCACCACATAAGATTTCTATAAGGTGCTGCTTTTTAAAAATGGGAACTTCTTAGCTAATCACTAAGCTAAAACCTGTGCTTTTCTCCAAATGTAACTCAGTCAATGGATGCATTATACGTACCATACTATTGAGAGCAGAGTCAAGAATAAGGAAAAAGGCGTTAAATGAATGCATGCTTCCCATCAACTGCCAAAGAGAGATTAGAGAGAATTACATCAAGATGATTATCAAAACTTACACTATTTACGTTGTAAACTAATAACAAATGGATATAATGGACTTGCAGATGGATCAAGGATTATATAGAAATAGAGAACAGAGAAAACTATGAGAAAACCACACCAGTGACCTTTCCATCTGCATGCTTAAGAAATAGTTATACATGATCAACTAAACTTTTTTTGTAAGCAAAATAACTGTGGGACTGATGAGATACAGAAAGGGGCCTTTTCTTGGGATCAAAATTACATCAAGACATTATCTTCGTGAGTGTGATAGAAGAATACACACCATGGGTAATATTACTGTTATCGATAATGTTAATTAGAATAAAAAAGTAGTAATAGAAATACAGTGTTTGTGTGCTCTTAAAAGAAGCGTGAATTTTAATAGGGCAGTCCAACGAATTATGTGGGTGAAAATAAAAGATAAAATCTGTCAAACAAGTCAAGTCCCGCATATCTTATACCAAACATACCTCTTGACAAATATTTGAATGCACATTCTCTTCCAATTCAGATTTTATTATTGTAATAACTTATTTGCAGAAAAATATTTTCAAGGATAGCACATCTCCTTTTATTATTTTCTCAGAAGATCAACTGCATAATCATAAATTAATACTATCAACCAATTAAACCTTATATAATAACCACATACAAAATATGCTATGAAAGAGAAGTATAAAAAGATTCATTTTAATCACATCCTTTATACCAAGAAACACCAAGTTCCATTCCTGGTTCTAACAGACAAACTTGGACAAGCATCAATGCTGTTGGGTAACACAAGTAGGAAGCTCTTATGCATGTAGCTAATAACTAATTAGTATACATTCTGACAACATTAATCATTTTCTGTTCCTGTAAAACCATGTGTAAGGGATGTTGTGTATTATTCCTGATGTATTTCTGTAATGTTCCACCAAGTTTCTCACACACAGGAGCGAGGGAATGCATATTGGGGACGTGTGGAGACACCCCCAAATTTTAGGGAGATTTATGGGGGACGGGGGGCCATCAGGGTCCCTAGCATAGGAAGGCCTGTCTCTAAAATTATCAAAAAAATAAAAATCCCATCATAAGAATTCATCCCATGTAAATTCATCATTGTGCAATGTAAATACTGAATTCAAAATGGAAAAATGATACAAAGACAATTCATAAATGATCATTATTAGAATATTTCACATTGAATCAATGATACATGCACATATTTCAAATTTTCAACTTATTACAAAATCATAAATAAAATACATTGATTCAGATTTATCATTCTAAATAGAAAAGTGGAATAGGTTTAGTATTAGTTAGGTCTTTCGTTTTTTTATATTTTTTTTCAAAAAATATGAGGGGAAGAGGGGATTGGGGTGATGTCTAAGCATCCCATTTTTCGGGAGGGGGCAGCCACATGCCCCCCATTTTGCGAAATGCATCCCACACATTGGTGAAACATTTCACTATGCGTTTCACAAAATAATGGGCATGGAAAAACGTTTCACCAGGTGCTCCCCCATGCCGGGGGCATGGGAAACACAGGGAGCACACCCCTAACTCTCTAGGATGTGTCCCTGTAGAACACTGTATTTCTGTTACCCTCACTGCTCTAAATCTTGTGTTTAAGTTCTGCTGCATTAGATCTTTCTGTCAACTGATCTGGTTTGATAACCTATTGATTTTTCAATCAGTATCAAAACTAAGTCTTTGATTTAACAAGTAGTATCTGAGCCAAACTTTTGGTTCCAGAAGAACAGTGTCAGACCTGATGATATCAGTCAAGAATCTGGTGGTAACAGTGTTAGACCTATCTATATCTGTGAAAGTCGCAACTTAGTGGGAGCAAAATTCAGTAATTGATGGTATGGCATCTGCATCAGAGACGAGGGTGATTAAGAACTTTGATGGTGATGGGTTTAACTTCTGGAAACTCAAGATAGATTTGATCTTGATCCAGAAGGAGCTTTTGATTGCTAATGAAGGGCCAAGACAAAAGATTTGAGTGATGAGAATCGGAAGATGTTCAATGATAGGGCAAGGGCTTTCAGACTCTGCTTTGCTCAATATCTTGAAATAGAAAATAGCAAAAGAAGTCTGGTTGACCTTGTATGGGATTTATGAGATGAAAAATGTCATGAACGAGTTGTAGTTGAGGTAGAAGCTCATAGCCTTTAAGATGTCAAAGGAAGAAATAGTAGCTAGCCATCTGAAAGTCAGGAAAATGCTGGTCGATAAATTAGTAGCAGTTGGAGCCAAGTCCCAACATCTCAAAGGAGGATCAAATCATGACTTTATTGTGTAGCCTTCCCATATGTAAATCATGTGATGTCAATCGGGAACATAGAGAAAATAGGGATGAGTGATTTGGTCATTCTACTTCTTCATGAGGAAACGAGATGGAAATCAATTCAAGAGAAGACAAATGAGAAATGATACTTTGTTTTCTAGTCAATAATGACTTCAGTGCCCTAGACTATCTAACATCCTCATAGGTGTCAAAAAGAAAAGGTTAGGAGAATCTAAAAAATAAAAGGCTAGGAGAATCTAAGTGAAAGGAAAATTTCTAAAATGTGAAGTGCTGGAATTGTGCCAAAAGGGGTCATGTGAGGAACCAGTGCAAGGAATTGACAAAGCCCAAGAAGAAATGTAAGACCTAAGAGTCGACTTTACAGGCAGAAAGTGCATTAACAAATGGAACCCTGTGGTGACTTCGACGAGAGCACATCTATCAACAAGGTATGGTTCTTCAAATGAGGAGCCTCTCTACATGTGACTCCATGAAAGGAGTTATCTAGCGAAAGGTCAACAGAGCAGAGGTTTATCTAGGTGACACCTCATGTCATCAAATTATAGGTAGATGAGTTGTGAAACTCTAAAGTGATGGAAATCAGACTAAGAATATTTATGGCGTATTCCATGATCCAGGATTGAGGAGTGTTACCCCTTATATTAGATGAGGATCACACATGATTTTCATCACATCACTCGTAAAAAAATTCACAAGGGGATCGAGTTGCAGTTCTTCATGACAAAGTATTTGGATGGGCAGGAGGGGATACACCTGTGTTCTTGACTCAGGGATGGTGCTTCTTCATGGTTGAGTGGTTGCCATGGCGGTTGGCTAGGAGTTTTGGTGCTATGTGTTCTCATGTCTTCATGGTAATTAATGGTGAAGTTTCATGTGCCTAACAAGTGAAACAATGCTCACAAGACAATGCATTCCCTCTAAACAATGATTGAAGGATACTCGACTAAAGTAATGAGGCAATTAATTAACACTTAAGTATTTTATAGAATGGGAACCCATCAACTTAGGGTCTCCCTAATTTTTGAAGTATTAATAATTGTACATTTTAAGTGATGGATTGATTAAATTTCCTAACTTTGGGTTTTCTAAGGTTTTAGTGTGATTAATTAAATTCAAAGAAGAAATAGAGCTAATCACACTACTTAACCAAACTACCTAAGGTTTGCACTTAAGACTAATTTAAAAATCACTTGAAGAGGGGGGCACTGGGCACAATGGTTGCTCATGCATATTAATTGAGGATTATTAAGGATGAGGGGCTCTTGGATGGAACACCCTAGGGGATTTGAAGACATTTCACATAGGAAATACTTTTTCATGACCAAATTATTAATAATTTGAGCACTAGCTTGATTTGATGGATGCTTGACTTTTGTTGACCTGAGGGTTGGGTAAACATGGATGCTTATAGCTCTAATGCCCTGGACTCTTTTGCCTTGCTAATACTTGGAAGTTGGTTAGCACATGCTAATCCCCTAAATGCCATGGAATGCCCTTTTCTTGATTGAGGAAATTTCATTAAATATTCATTTCCTAAAGGGGATGCATTCTTTCTTCAAGCATTATATGGGTCAAAGATGATCAAAAGTTTCTGGGATGTTGGTTAGAGAAGTTAGTTGAGCATAATGGAGATTGCACATTCCTCAATAAGTTAGTTAAATGCACACATTGTTAATTTTCAAGCCCTAGGTGACTGTTGTCCTATGCTTCTTTACTTAATAAATTAGATCTTGAATTTATTAAATAGCAAAGATAAAAATTCTGAACATGCAACATTCACACAAATGGCTGGAAAATTTAAACAACAGAAACAATAATAATTTTTTACGTACACAAGAAATCTATCCTTTAAATTAGCTTATCATTACTCATCAAAACTTACAAGGACACCTCGAAACTGAGGTTTTAAGCCTGCTGAAAGAGAAAAATGACACTGTAGGTCTGAGACACAATACCCTTGACACGTCTATACGACTATACGACCATGTACGGTCTGTTCATATTGTTGTATGGATCTGTCTGTACAACTGTATGAAATCACTACTAGGATTGTATTCTTTGATCTGCAATCCCTGCAAATCAATCTTATCACTGTTGCTTTGTTTTTCCCTCTTCCTCGACCTTTTTCTTCGCCTTTGGACAAAATTGTCTTCGTGAATAATGAATGTGTCTTTACCCTCTACTTTGACTTGCCTTTATACTTTAGTTGCAATCCTAATCTACCAAAACCCTAATCTCTTAGTGAGATCGACGATTGAGACTAGTCTAGATCACTAATGCATTAAAAATAAGATTTTCACTTAAATAAAGTAAATTACAAAATATATTTGACTTGGATGACTTCACGCACATTTGACACTAAACCTGTGCAGAAGTTCCTATCCGAGCTACAAACATCAACACTCACTCTTAGCAAGGAAGCAATTCTACACCAATCCAAGTTTGTCTCTGAATGCTTCAAAGTTTCAAACTTCCCTTTTGCTAAGGGCTTGGTCAAAATATCTACAACTTGTTGATCTGTGGGTACATACTGGAGCTTCACTACTCCCTTTTGAATCATGTCTCAAATGAAGTGATACCTGATCTCAATGTGCTTGGATCTATCATGAAAAACTGATATTCTTAGAGAGTTTGATACAACTTCGATTATCACAGTAAATCACTATGGGATCCAACTCTTGATCAAATAAACCTACTATAAACTTGCGAAGCTAGATGGCTTCACAACTAGTTGTAGTCACTGCCATGTACTCTACCTTTGCTGAACTGAGTGCCACAAAAGTTTGCTTACAGCTGAACCAGGATATCATCACTGATCCCAAGTTGAAGCAACACCCTGAGATGCTCTTCCTATCTGATGCAGTGCCTGCCCAATCCGAGTCTATATAGCCATGCAACTTCACCTCACTATCTCCAAGATATCTCAGTCCATACTCCACTGTGCCCCTCAAGTATTTGTGCACATGTTTTGCAGCTACCCAATGCTCCTACTTTGGCTCCACCATGAACTAGCTCAAGGTGTTCACAACAAAACATATATATGGCCTAGTGTTGACCAAATACATCAAAGAACCTATCAACTTCCTATACAATGTGGGATCCACCATATCTGAATCTATAGTAACCTTCTTCAGATTAGTGATCATAGGAGTGGCCATGGGCCTGCAGTCCTCCATCAGGAATCTCTTCAAAATTTCAATTGCATACTTACCCTGCCCAAGGAAAATCTACCCTAGTCTCTACTAAACTTCCAACCCCAAGCAATAATGCATCAAGCCAATGTCCTTCATCTCGAACTCAGTTGCGATATTTGCCTTGCACCCTGCAATGAGCTTCTTTGAACCTGTGAGAAATAGGCCATCTACGTACAACACCAAAATGAGTAGATCGGACACAACTAATACGAAATATAAGTTGGGATCTGCTTCACTTTTGGTGAAGCCCATACTTGTAGGTATCTATCAATCCCGGAATACCATGCTCTCAGTGCCTACTTGAGTCCATATAGGGCCTTTTAGTCTGCACACATGGGAATCCTTGAGGCTGCTTGATGTACACTTCTTTCTCAATTATCCTGTTGAGGAAAGTTGTCTTCACATCTATCTTATGTATCCTCCATCCCATGATGGAGACTAGAGGCATCACTACTCTAATGGAAGTGTACATGGCGACTGTAGCAATTGTCTTGTAATCCATTCCCTCTTTCTAGGAGAATCCTCTCGCCACGAACCTTGCCTAGTACTTCTCTATGCTGCCATCTGCCACATGCTTGATCTTGTAGAGCTATCTGGAAGTCACCACTGCCTTCCCCTTCGGTCTAATCACAATGTCCCTGTTATCACCTAAGATGTAGTTACCCCTAGGGATGGATCCAGTCATGGATGGCAATAGGGAAGGGCAACTCAAAAGGTGCAACCACGATCACCTCGACCTCCAATATATGGTTGTCACGCCAGTCGAGGCAACCTTCACTTTATGTTATCTAGCCCAGACAACAAAGGGGGAGACCCGATCTACTCCCGATAGGAGAGATCAAAACCAAGACACCAAATCAGGGTAATTCCAAGTGAAGTTTGGTGTATGGTTTATCCTAGACCTAAGGATGAAGTCACAAGTCAAGTGAGGGGTTCAATAGATGTAGCTTTGGTTCATAGTTGATGTGAGAGTGACTTACAATGTTTAAAATGAGATCTAGGGCTAGTGTACTAGGTCAATGTCAAAAGATCCACTGCCTTGGGAACCGTGTCCAATTCAGGGTTGTTTAGGGGTCAGATTGGGGCTAACTAGTACATGAGACAATCTTGACCATGGTCCATGATGTCTTCAAAGGTATAGTTCACCATGCAAAAGTCAAACCACAAGTCAATCCAACAATCTAGGAGAGTGGGTTGTCTTGGAGATAAACCAGTGCCTTGGGAATTGGGAAGTGGAGTCAAAGTAGGGTTGACTTTATGGTTTAGGACTCCTACAACATGAGATAAGTGGACAGTATAGGCCTTGATGGTTAAATATATCTAGATCTAGGTTTGACCTAAGTGGACCACAATCCCTTAAAACAAGGAATGCAGTCCCCAAGGCAAGATTTGACAAAGTGACAGTCTAGACCTAGGTTTTGAATTATTCTGATTCCGGATCTGCAAAAATCTCAAGTACCCAGTTCCTCGAAGTGAGTGAACTCACTTCTCCAAGGTGGTGCGACTTTCCCTAAGGAGGCTTCAATTTGGGTTTAGGTAGGTCAAATCATGTCGGATGGCATCCAAACTTTAGATCCGGGTAGATCAGTCAAGTAGGGGTATGGATCTATAATTTCGTGGCAATCCACCGGTTAGATCTTTGTAGATCTGAGTTTAAGTATTCCAAGTGGTCCAAAATGGGGATTAAATCCCTTAAAATGTGGAATGGGACCCACAAGGTGAATTTCAAGAAAGGGACAACCTGGGTGTATGTTATTTGATGTGTAGATGTCAAATCAAGTGAAATCTCAAACACCCATCAACCGGATCTAGGTCAACTTGCTCAAATGGTGAAGTGCGCCTTCCTTGGGAGAAGCTAAGTTGGCTTGGGAGAGGGGTCAAATGGAAGCCAATCCACACCAAACTATAGATCCGGGATGCCGTGGATGCTATAGAGGTGGGTTTTCAATATCACGCCCAACAACCCACTAGATCTAAGTAGATCTGACAAAATGTAAAATGGGGGTTTTGAAGTATTTAGGGTTTTAACAATTTATGAATTATGTCAATGGATTGGATAAAGGAAAGAGAAACAAACCTGTGGATCTTACCTGGATAACCTTGTAGATGCCTTGATGATGATGATCTATGCAATCCCGATCAATTTGGAAGCTTTGAGGTAGTCTCTATGCAAATCGATTTAGTCCAAGAAGCCAATGCGCCCTCTCTCCTGCACAACAAACGTCAACAATATCAGATTTGATGCATCAAGAGATAAGACTAATGCCACAAAAGAAGTAACAGAAAGATAGCATAGATCACAATGATACTAATGATAACCCCCTGATACAAGCGAATGCCAAGAAAGTCGATTTGAAGAAGCCTTGCAAAATCGCCCTTGTTGAAGTCGCCCTCCTGTAGACAAACAATGATTTCCAAGCAAAAGATAGATCTTACCACAATTTCCAAATGCTAGGTTGCAATAGATTTTCCAATCACCATCTAAGAACACCAGATGCAAAGGAGACCACAAGAATTTCCACAAGAATATTTTTCTATACCAATAATCCAAGAGCCAAAGACCCTTTACAATGAGAGGCTCTCTCCTTTAAATAGGAAGGAGAGGCACCAAAACCCTAACCACTTTTTGAATGAGTGGCTAAGATTAAAAGATACAAATGTCTAATCAATGGTTGAGATGAGCTCAACAACATAATACATGGATCACACATAAAATATAACATAAGTGGACAAAGTCGCCCTAGGAGAGGGGAATCCCACCAAATCATGATGACAAAATATCATAAGAGGCTCATGGTGGGTCCAAGGGGTAATTTTATCCCTCCTTGGTCAATCCCCATGGCACAATAACCAATAAATAATCATGAAAGTACCAAATCGTGCCTCCAAGGTGAAGTCGTGGTCCTCAAAAGACCCCAAAAATCCACAGAAAGTGCCATAAGTGATGGATGCGGGCCCCGATGAAGCTGAAACTGCTGGAGGAGGTGTGGAAGGTCCCGATCTATCATCACTGATCATCCCATGCCATAACTTTGCCTCAGTAGCCCAAATCGATTTCCTCAATAGCCATTTCTACCAATCCTGAAATGCCTCGGGAAACGTGAAACTGCCCAAACTGCCTCCTGGAGTGATGGCGCTGTCAAGGTGAGGGTACCAATGTGTCCGGGAGGGGGGTAATATGGTAAAAACAAGTGGCTGGACCACCCCCTCCATCATCAGCGCCCTAGGTCAACCGGATAAAAGTCATCTCTGCTCCGACAGGGCCTCCAACAGACCAAAACTGCACTAGGACAGCCTACTGAGGCCAAATCATCACTGTAAGTGCCCGGAACTGAAAACAAACTGTCCCATTGGACTTAGAAGGTCCAAATCCATCCAAGATGTGTACTCATACACCATATGAATCTCTGCATGATCAAAATAAATATCCAATGTACCGGAACAAGGCCAATAATAATGATCTGTAAATGACCAAACACTGTTGTATCCCAAGAATCATCATCATAACCCTGTAGCTGCTGCATAGAATCATCCTGTATGTGTACATAGACCATATATCATCTATCCATATCATCATAAGGTCCAACATCTCATGTCTCATGGTCCTCCATGGTCAAACTAGGTCTAACCAAGACCAAATACAACTCAGACTATCATCCATAGCTGCTGCAAGGTGTCAAGGTTAATACATGCTTTACAATTTATTCAAATAGCTACTATAACACAGAGTAATCATGACTGGCGATCTAAATCCAAATATATAGTGTCGTTAATTATTATTATTACTCAGACTAGACTTTCAGGACCATACTCACTTCATAGTTGTGATCAATTTGCTAGTGAAGGGTGAAGGCTGAAATAACTGGCTAGGCTAAGGGATGACTTGACTGTCTTGACTTTGTGACACTTTGGCAAGGGAAAGGGAATACACACCATAGTATATACTGAATGAGCAATAACACAGGGAATGGCGGTGTCTCACAAATGGATGAGTTGTTTAAAGAGGGTTTATTCACCTTCACAGATGCGCACAATCCATAATACAAATAAGGCCAGCAATTGTTTAGATATAACATTTAAGTTCCATTGCTTTTTGGGCCTGAGGTTTCCATAGCCTTGATCTATGTGTGTTTACAAACACATTGCATAGATTTACATTTATTTTTAGGCTTTCTGCTGCAGGTGTGTTTTTAAGGCACTTGTTTACCTGAGCACTTCTAGGTGTGTCATGGACAACTTGTTTACCTAGGTATTTATTTTTCCAAAAGATATAACATTTTATTTTTCATGGCCATTTTCATTTGGCATTTCTTTCATATACAAGATATAGCATTTGATTTTTCCAGATTTTGTATTGATGGCAGCACTAAAAGTTTCAGGTTTAGCCAACACAACTTTAGTGACTAGGGGGAATTCTCAAGGAACTCCAACTCACCATAGGTAAGTTTTGTCACCAACTCAGAGCCGAGACACAATAAACAGGGAAGCTCATCCAATACAGAGGCTACAGTGGGGAAAGGTCCTCCATGTCACTAGTCAAGTAGCAAATCAGGGTAATAATCTAAAAGGTAGGCCACGGATGGATGAAGACAATGAAATGATGGAGCCAACACTAGCAAGCCAGAGTATGGTGTAATGATCACCTCTATTCTCCCTAAGGAGGGTATGTACCAATGAGTATGAATAGTGAACTTCTAAGTCTGAATAGGGACGATAGAATATAAATAATAGGTCAACCAGGTCCATGTATCTATATGATCGCCAGATCATGACACTAAGTGCTAAGACATGCTATAAGAATAAGTATAAAAGCAATCTAACCATAACACAATAATATACCTGCTGAGTCATATACCTGAATGCACATCAACCTGTACCATCATCTGTCCTCTGGAACTGCTGCTGTAACTCTGGGCACTACTGACTGCTCTGTACCAATGGTATAATGGCTATATCGGGCATCTCTCTGAGTGTCCTGAAACTCAGTCATGGCATGGGGAATATAAATGTTGTCCACAATCTGATAGTGATCCAATATAAATGCTCATCTCGGCATCTCAAATGCAAGGGAACTGGCTGAATAGTGTACTGGAATGAGAAAAATAATGTATGGTAGCCCGGCTACTATATATGTGATAACAGTCCCAAACATCATTCTTCATGATGGAGGTGTACTCCTCCACCATGGCATCCCTCCAAAACTGCTAGTCGACTGCCTCCTAAAAACAAGAGGGTTGGAAATCTATGATGCTTGGCTCTCACTTCTTTCTTCTTGTGAGCTGTCGAAAGCTGTTGATCTATCAGTGAAGTTACCAGAGGTCATTTTCTTCTAATAGAAGAGTTACCCTGACTTTCCATGAAAGGAAATTCGAGGCACCATCCAATCTATCCTTGAACCTGAGGCTAGCTGATGCCATCTCTAAGATCTAAAGTACAAACTCTCAAATCAAAAAAATAATGAAACCCTCGATGTTGGTCCTTTGCTGCCCGCAACTAATCTACCCATTGTAAACCCCTGAGAGTCTCAATCAGAGAGAATGCTTTGATACCATGTTAATTTTTAGGCCTAAGGTGATTGACGTCCTACGATTCTTTACTAAATAAATTAGATCTTGAATTTAATAAATAACATAGATAAAAATTATGAACATGCAACATTCACACAAATGGATGGAAAATTTAAACAACGGAAACAATAATAATTTCTGAGGTACATAGGAAATTTGTCCTTCAAATCAACTTATCATTAATCATCAAAACTTACAAGGACTCCTCGAAGCTGAGGTTTTAAGCTTGTTGAAAGGGAAAAACGACACTGTAGGTATGAGACATAGCTGGGTCCGTACAGATTTGTCCAGACGGTTGTATATAATTCCTTACGACTATATGGAATCATTGTTGGGACTGTATTCTTCAATCTACAATCCCTGCAAATCAATCTTCTCACTACTGCCTTATTTTTCCCTCTTTCTTGACATTTTTCTTTTCCATCGGACAAAACTATCTTCCTGAATAATGAATGTGCCATTACCCTCTACTTTGACCTGCCTTTATACTTTAACTGCAACCCTAACCTACCAAAACCCTAATCTCTTCGTAAGATAAACAATTGAGATTAGTCTAAATCATTAATGCATTAAAAATGCAATTTATTAGACTCAACAAAAAAATATAAGGCTTTCACTTTAATAAAGTGAATTACAAAATAGATTTGACTTGGATGACATCACGCACGTTTGACACTAAACCTTTTGCAAAAGTTCTTGTCCGAGCTACAAGCATCAACACACATGGGAAGTTCATTACATTCTTGGAGGGCACATCACTTGAGGAGCTGCTAGAGAGCGAATTGATGAAGATGTCAAATATTGGTCAAGAATTTATTCACCTAAGCAAGTACTCCATCTTCTTGGCCTTGGTGGATCTTGTTACAGCTTGAACTAGTAAGTAAGTTAAAGCCCCAAAGAACACGGCTAGCCCAACTACAACCTAGAGGTGTTACCCACTGTCACCTCGATAACCACCTCTCTGCACTTCTAATTGGCTCTTCTCCAACTCGAGGGGGCTTCCCTAGATAGGATTGTTAGGCTATGGCAATAAAGGCACAATGTGATTTGAAGAGTTAGCTTCAACAAAACTTGAGGTATTTCTTTGTAAAATAGGTGATGGGAGGACCATGAGGACCAATGCCAGTCCCCAAGGCAAAAGTGGAGTCTCAAGATAATCCCCCTAAGGGGCCTTGTTTGTATATGTTTGACTGGAATCTCTGCAAAAGCAAGAAAGATCCCTATCCCAAACTATTCAAGCTTCATGCAAAACTTCACCAAGGGAGGGTGGATCTTTGGCACACACCATCCAACCTCTGATCCTAGCTTGTACCCTAGCTTATCTAACTTGATTTGCAGCCCTTACTAAGGTAGCCAAACCACAAACAAGCAACAAAACCAAACCACAAAATAACAGAGTTATTCCATTGGAGCAAATTTACCCTTTCAATGAACTAGGTCAGAGATCTTACAATGATAAAAAGATATATGTTAGTTCAATTTTCAGCCATCAAGATAACCTGAGAGAAGATAAACCCTTAAACTTCAAAATGCTCCATGAAAACATATGTCAATTAGGCTCCAAAAGAAAGAACTCTCAAAATCCAACCAGGAAAAGTGAATGAAAAGGCCAACCCTTATATAGGTTGTAGTCAAATCTCATCTTACAATAAAATATTATTATTTTTCCTAGATCTAGAAAAGGGTAGAGTGCATAACAACCAACCTCCACTACTTTCTAACTAACTCCAACAAACTTTAAAATAGCAATGCCATAAATACAATAAAAGATAACATAGGGCCCATTTTGCTCTCATGAGGAATAAATACACATTTTTCTTTAACCCCTTCACAAGTTTCCAAAAGTGAAAAGGGCGGCTAGGTCCACTTTTTATATCAAGCAAACACATCATAACCACCCCCCAAAAGCCTTGACCAATTCGACCCCTTTAAGCACTCCTGACTTTCCTTTACACGAGCAAGAGGTAAATCATTCCAACATCCATAGGGTAACACTAAGCCTCCATAAAAGTATGAGCCAGCAAATCGCTTCAACCGATCTCTAAGAAA
Source organism: Larix kaempferi (assembly GCA_027924585.1). Lineage (NCBI taxonomy): Eukaryota > Viridiplantae > Streptophyta > Pinopsida > Pinales > Pinaceae > Larix > Larix kaempferi. Next base: position 2,057,566 of record BSBM01000779.1, read on the forward strand.
AGATTATAAAAATGCTTCAATATCCTCCCAAAGCGAACGTCTTTAGCCACCTCCACGAGTGAGCACAACTGTCACAAGATTCTTGAGGCCCGATCTTCACAATAGACAGACAGCCAAGGATATAGAACTCGAAGGATTTGTTTTGCACTTCAAACCCAAGCTGTGATATATATGTGGACGCCATAGTATACTCCACGATTTCAATGTATCGGACTCGTATCCATAGTAGTAGCGGCTCCATGCAACTGCGGCAGTAATATGGGGACGGAAATGCGTTCTGCTACCAACTAACGAGGGGAAAAACAACAAAGTCGACCACTGCTATTCCTGGCTTGGAACTGCCGCGACCACAATTATTGATGGGTCACCATGATCGCTTTTACAGGATTATAGTTATTAAGAGAAAACCACACATTTATTCAAGTTGCTGAATTCACAAGGTTGTATAGGGACAGATTTAGAACAAATTATTCGGTTCTATTCTTAAGACCAAGGCTGGCATATCTCTCATCTCTCAGTCCGTCAATATTTTGCACTGGGTGCCTTTAAGTGCTGAAGGTAAAACCTAAACTGATACTATATGCTGAAAATGTCCTTAGTAAAATCCTTTAGTTACGCTGAGTTAGGATCAATTAAAATGTGTCTTAATTTCAGATCTGGGACAGTGCTTCAATACTGGTCACAAGGAACTTCTTGCAGTGCATAGTAAAGTCTGTACACAGTGGCGGCCCAGACCTAGCAAATCTATCTCCAAACAATAGCACCATTTACAGATATTGAAAAGTTTTACAATGAATCATCGATACTAACTGCAAGCAATTCCTTAGACACATCAACTACCTCTGGAATGCACAGACTCTGTTTATGCATATCTGTTACTAAAGGGATCGATGGTGAATGTTTTGAACCAGCCTCATCAACAGAAATACCCTCGGTGATAAAGCAAGAATCTCTGAATAATCCGTAAGATGTAAACTCCTAAAGCCTAAAGCCATGTCTTTCACAAACCTTCTAATCTTCAAATATTAGCAACAATAACAACTTCTTGTAAACCTCCTTCTTTTACCTCCAAAGTGCCCTGAAAACATGTGAAGTGACATCCAACTCTCCATGAAGAATGGTTAAATGAACTGTAATATGTTAAATTTTCAGAATTTACTTCAATTTGATCTAGGATCTTAATTGAGAGAACATGTACAGCAAATCTACAGCATATCAATCATGGACACAATAATGCAAGCACACAAGAGACACAGAGTTTACTTGGGGAAAACCATAAAGGTGAAAAACCCCAATAACTTCCTCAGAGATAGATAGAGCAATGATACAACCAGAATACAAGAGATAGTCTTCTCCTAGCAGCAGAGCCTCCTCCTCCACAAGTGCGCCACTCTCCCAAGTGTGAGTGAGAGAATAGAATGTGTAAAGTGAGAGAGACACACTCTCTATTTATACACTAACTTGACTTGACCTTTACTCAACTAGGTCGGCCTCAACTTAACCACTTAACATAATGCTGACTAGGCCGACCCCCACTAGGGTGATCTAATAACCCTTTGACCCACATGGCCGACCCCCAATAAGGTGGTCTAATAACCCTTTGACCCACATGACTTATACAGGGCCGACCCCAACAAGGTGGTCTAATAACCCATCAAGTATAAGTTACGACACTTACAATATAAATGACGACACTTCCGTATAGAGGAATAATAACATCTCTATAGGAATACAACCACTTCTGTATAGAGGAATAATAATATCTCTATAGAAATACAATATACATATATGTGAAATACATTTCGAAGTTACATATACATCAACATAATAAACCCTGCTGCTACAAAAAAAATGCCCAAATTTGGACAAACCACTGCTATGAGATCAGGAACAGGGCTGCTTTCTGCTAATAAACCCTGCTTTCTGCTATCAGGAGAGGCAGAGGATTTGATATGGAGATCGATGATGAGGAGATGCTAGACCCAAAGGAGACAAGATCATCTCCCCCTCCAGTAGTTCAAAGGGAGCTAGCAGAAAAGGATGAACCGATTGATCCCATTAATCCAATTGAGCCAGTTGATGCAACCACAGGTTTGCGCTAGGCCAGAAGAGGCCTAGATGGGAACAATAGACATTGCAGGATGCAGAGGGGCATGAAGCTCTAAATGGTACTTTCCAGGAAAGTAAGAGACCTCAGAGGTTCTCGAGTTATGTAGCATTGATGAGTCACATCATTGACTCAGAACCTACCACTTATGAAGAGGCCTCCAGAGACCAAGTATGGAAGGATGACATAATGGAAGAATATCAATCCATCATGAAGAATGATGTGTGGGAGGTTGTACCGAGACTTGAGGGGAAGTCAATAGTGACTTCCAAGTGGCTTTACAAAATCAAGCATGGAGCAGATGGCAGTGTTGAAAAACACAAAGCTAGATTTGTTGCTAGAGGATTCTCTTAGAAAGAGGGGATTGATTATGATGAGACATTTGCTCCTGTGGCTCGATATACTTCCATCAGGACGATCATTGCTATAGCTTGAGCTATGGGATGGAAGTTGCATTAGATGGATGTCAAGACCGCCTTCCTCAATGGTGTTATCGAGGAAGAAGTATATATTGAACAACCAGAAGGGTTTGTTGTCCATGGAAAGGAGTCTCACGTGTGTAGGCTGAAAAGGCCCCTATTATGGATGGATAGACGGATACTTGATGAGCTTGGGATTCACTAAGAGTGATGCAGACCCCAACCTTTACTACAAGGTTGGGGATGATGAGCCACTGATTTTGGTTCTTTATGTTGATCTGTTTCTCACTGGAAATGAGAAACTTATTGTATGGTGTAAGAAGAAACTTGCCTCTAAGTTTGAAATGAAGGATCTTGGATTGATGCATTACTTCTTGGGATTAGAAGTATGGCAGAGGCAGAAGGAGATTTTCCTAAGTCAAGGAAAATACACCATTGATATTCTGAAGAGATTCGGAATGTTGGACTGCAAGTCCATGGCCACACCAATAGATGCAAATCTGAAGAAGCTGAGAGACTATACTTCAGATTCAGATTTGATTGATCCCACTATGTATCGCCAGCTGATTGGATCTTTAATGTACCTTACAAACACCAGACCGGATATATGTTTTGCTGTGAATGCTCTCAGCCAGTTCATGTGCGAACCGAGACAGAATCACTGGGTTGCTGCAAAACATGTGCTCAGGTACTTGCGTGGCACTGTGGGATATGGCCTGAGATATGCTTCAGAATGTGACTTGAGGTTGCAAGGATTTTAAGACTTAGATTGGGTTGGATGTGCTGCAAATAGGAAGACTACTTCCAGGTGCTGCTTTAGCTAGGGTTCTGCAGTGATTTCCTGGTGCAACAGAAAGCAGACCTCAGTAGCACTCAATACTGCAGAGGCAGAGTATATGGCTTCTAGTACAGTAGCTAGGGAAGTTATATGGCTTCGGAAACTCCTTGCGGGATTGTTTGGCCAAATTCCAGAGCCAACTGTGGTTCACTGTGATAACCAGAGCTATATACAGATGTTAGTGAATCTCGTATTCCATGACAAGTCGAAGCATATAGAGATTCGATATCACTACATTCGTGATATGGTGTAGAAAGGTGCGGTCGAGTTACAGTATGTTCCGACAGATGACCAACTGCAGATGTTCTTACCAAGCCTCTTCCCAAGATAAAGTTTGAATACTTTCATGGAAGACTTGTAGTGGAAGAGAACGTGTCCCTCCTTGAGAGGGAAAGATGACATGGAGATGTTTACCTTACTTTCACACAGGTACCTCTGCTCGTCCAGGTTTTCATCCAGGTATGGGAGGATCCCATCAACAGATCAAACGGACAGGTACTAGATGGTCGTGTAAAGTTTTGTTCCACACAGATACCTCTACTCGTCCATGTTCTCAGTGAAAGTTTTTGACATCCCAACGCGGTTTCAAACTTTATAAGCTTATCTGCATAGTTTAATGCCCAAACACCAGTATGCACAAATTTTCATAAAAATTTGACTTCAACTTAAAACACATGAGATACTTTTCACCATTAAAATTCAAAAAATTAATTTTCAATCAATAACTTCATTCTTAGGAAATTAATAACAACCATTCAACCATTAAAATGACATGGGAAATTTTTGGCCAATAGCCCAGGATAAAACCCCGAAGGGAAAACCTCTTTGGGAGAGAGAATTTTTATTTTCTTTAGAGAGAGAAATTACACAAAATATAAAGCAGTACTTATCTCAACTTCTTCTCGAAATCTGTGCCATGTACGGCTGCCCACTTTTCTGTTCTCGAAAACTGTGCCAATTAATGTTGTACGGACTCCCACATGTGACCTCGAAATTTGTGCAAACCTCCTTGAATTTTGTGCATAAAAACCAGACTGTACGGACATCAATAAATGTTGTTGTACCTTCCTCGAAATCTGTGCAAAGTATGGCCTATACAGACAGCAATTAATGCTATTGTACTTCTCGAATTCTGTGCCACTGTATGGACAAGTACAGTACAGCCTTCACCTCGAAATCTGTGCCAAATAAACCTGCTGTACGGATTCCTTCACTGCTGAACCTGTACGGATTCTTTGGGAAATGTGCCCAGAACTTGTCTTCTTCTCTCTAGGTCGACTTCTCTCAAAACCTAGTTTTCTCTCTTCCTCCTCCTCTCCAAACTTGCTATTTGAAGAGTGAATAATGAATTAGAATGCCTTGCCCTAGCCCTTTTTGTTCATCATAACTTCCTCTTTCAATCCAATGGTCAATATTAAATTAGATGGATGGTTCTCATTAAATGCTCATTTAATAATTAATAAATGTCATTTAGTGCACCTCATGACATTTAATAAAGAAGAGACACCCTCATCTAATTAATTACTCACTTGACTTTAATTTAAAATATGAACTTAGGATATCATGACTTTTTAACTTTTAATGAAGTCACTTTAAAAATATAAAGTGCATCTCACTTCATTAATTAATTATAGCTAGGGGTCACAACTTTAAAGTGTCATTGTCCACCCCAAGGCACTACTAGGTGAACAAACACTTCCTAGGTACTTTTTCAACACTCCCTCTTATCAAGGAAGGTGTTCTTCACCACTCCCATCTTGCCTCTGAAATAGACATGCTTCCCTCTACCCAAAGACTTCGTGAGAATGTCTGCCACCTACTCATCAGTAGAAATATACTGCAACTGTACTGCTCCTCTCTGAACATAATCTCTAATGAATTGATACCTAATCTCAATGTGTTTAGACCTGTCATGAAATACTGGATTCTCAGAGAGCCTGATGCAACTCTGATTGTCACAATGTATCACAGTGGGTCCCATCACCTAACCAAATAAATCAACCATCAACTTGCGAAGCCACAAAGCTTCACAACTAGCCTGACTGGCAGCCATATACTTAGCCTCTGCAGAGCTCAATGCTACGGACTTTTGTTTCCGACTGAACCAAGACACAACTGCTGAGCCCAAACTGAAACAACCGGAAGTGCTCTTCCGATCCGAAACACTACCTGCCCAATCTGAATCTGTAAAGCCAACCAATCCCACTCCATCAGATGTCCTATAGTCCAGACCAAAATCTACTACACCAACAAGGTACCTCAACACATGTTTTGCAGCTATCCAATACACTCTCTTGGGCTCCACCATGAACTAACTGAGAGTGTTAACTGCAAAACTCATATCTGACCTGGTGTTGGCCAAATACATCAACGAACCAATCAACTGACGATATAATGTAGGATCCACCAACTCTCCCTCAGAAGCATGAAGCTTCGTCCAGTTGGTGGTCATAGGTGTGGACATGGGCCTGCAACCCTCCATCTGAAATCTCTTCAGAATGTCTGCAGCATACTTTCCCTGACTCAAGAAAACATGTCCATCCTCCTGCCATGCCTCCATCCCTAAATAGTAATGCATCAGTCCAAGGTCGGTCATCTCAAACTTTGAAGCAAAATCTTTTTTACATGCTTCAATCAAGTGCTCTCCTCCTGTAATGAACAAGTGATCAACATATAGCAGAAGAATGAGCGGAACACCACCAACCACAATGTAGTATAGGTTGGGATCCACCTCACTCTTCTAAAACCCAATTGATAGCAAATGAGAATCAATCCTGGAATACCAAGCCCAAGGGGTTTGCTTCAGACCATAGAAGGCCTTTTTCAGCCTACAAACATGTGAATCTCTCCCATGAATCTCAAAGGCCTGAGGCTACTCTGGATATACCTCCTCCTGTAGAAAACCGTTCAGAAAAGCAGTTTTCACATCCATCTGATGAATCCTCCAACCCATCTCTGCCACAACGGAGATCACTGCTCTGATCGAAGAAAATCTAGCAACCGGTACAAAGGTCTCATAGTAATCAACTCCCTCTACCTGTGAGAACCCTCGTGCAACAAAACGAGCTTTGTACTTGTCGATGCTGCCATCTGCAACACACTTGATCTTATAGAGCCACTTGAAAGTCACCACTGACTTCCCCTCTGGTCTCGGAACAATCTCCCACACCCCATTCTTCATGATGGATTTGTACTCTTCCATCATGGCATCTCTCCAAACCTGGTGTGGGTTAGCCTCCTCAAATGTAGTAGGCTCAGAATCACTCAAGCTAGTCACCATCGCCATATAACTGGAAAATCTCTCTAGTGCTTTACTCTCCCTGACCTCCCTCTTGGGCGATCCCACAGACTGCTCAGCTTCCTTCACAAGATCCTTAAGCCAACTTGGCTTACGTTTCTTGGAAGTAGCTTCCTCCTGTAGGTGCTCCTCCATAGCCTCCTCATCAGACAACTGTCTACTTGAAGAAGTACCTGTGGTCTGAGATCCTGTGCCTGATGATCCTGAACCTGTACCACTTGAAACATATGAAGGTGAAACCTGTGAACCTGTGACTCGTGAACTTGTCCCTGTGCCAGTAATCCCTGTAGACTAAGTCCCTGAAACTGATGAACCTGTAACCTGTGACCTAGTCACTCCTGAAACCTGTGACCCTGTACTCTAACTCTGTGACCCTATCACCAGTGGAGACACAATCTGCTGCTCCTCCACCTTTGAATCATAATACTTCCTGAAGGCTTTCTCCTCCTCAAATCTGACCTCCCTCCTCACCACAACTTTCTTCTGTGCAAGAAGGTATATGCAAAAAGCCTTCGAAGTCTCATCGTATGCAACAAAGATGCCTTTCTCCGTTGTAGGCTCTAACTTTGTCCTCTTCTCAAAAGGGACATGAGAGTATGTATGGCATCCAAAAATGCGAAAGTGACCTATCTTAGGTCTCTTTCCGGTGAACATCTCCTCAAGAGTTTTACACCCCAATGCTCAGTGTGGACTCCTGTTCTGAACATAAACAGCAGTGCTACAGGCCTCTGCCCATAGAAAGAAAGGAAGACTCTGGTCATGCAACATAGCTCTAGATGCTCCTACTATCGCCCTGTTCTTCCTTTCTACAACTCCATTCTGCTGTGGACTGTAAGGAACTGTCAACTGCCTCTGGATGCTCTCCTGTCTACAAAACTCATCAAACTCCTTGGATGTGTACTCACCCCCATTGTCTGACCTGAGTGCCCAAATCCTCCTACCTGTTTGGTTCTCCACAAGAGCTTTGAACTCTTGGAACCTCTGCAAGACTTCCTGAGATTGTTTACTTCTCAGAAAGTAGATCCAGGTCTTCCTGGAGTAGTCATCAATGAAAATGATATAGTACTCAAAACCTGTCACAGAAGTTGAAGACATCGGTCCACATAAATCTGAATGAATCAAATCCAGAAACCCACTTGCTCTGGTGTCACTGCTTGGAAAAGCAGTCTTGGTGTACTTTCCCAAAGCACACCCTCTACACACACCACCCTGCTCTGTGCTGAACTGAGGCAAACCTGTCGACATCTCCCTCAACAACCTCAATGCCGAATGATGCAGGTGGCCCATCCTCCTGTGCCACAACTCACATATCTCGATGCTACTGCTAGTATGGGCTAATGCATGATGAGGCTGGAAGAGAAGCTTGTACAGTTTCCCACATCTAACTCCACATGAAGTAGATGGTCTTGCTGCTCTGGGAAAGATATGAACTTTCCCATCTAGAACACATACTCCAAAGCCCCTGTCCTCAATAGCGAAAACTGAAACAAGGTTCTTCTTCAGCCCAGGGACATACAAGACATCCCTTAATGACATAGGTTGCATGGACTCCCTCTCAAAGGTAACAGTTCCTCACCCAACTGCTCTCACAACTGTGCCATCTCCCAATACCACCTCAAGACTCAAGCCTGCCTCAGTCATCTCTGTGAATACATCACGTACACCTGTCATATGGCTCGAAGCCCCACTATCAATGTACCAAGTGGAAGTAGTAGTGGTAGCACTAAAAGAATGGCCAACCAATAATGAACACTGAATCTGATCCTCCATGTCACTCTCCATATCACTGCTGGTGAAAGATGTCCTCTCTGTACATCCAGCATATAGAGAGAACCCTTCCTCAAACCGTGAGGAAAAATCATCCATCTCTGTTGTCATTGCTGTCTGCTGCCCTTTCTTCTTCTTGTTTGGACACTGTCTAGCATAGTGTCCAAACTTCTGACATGCAAAACACTTGACTTTACTCAAGTGTTTCTTCTGCTCACCTGTATGCTGCTTGTCCCCACCTTTGGAACCCTTCTTGAACTTCTTCTTCTTACCTTTTGCTGCCAACGCCACATTCTCCTCATGATCTCTGTGATGTGACGAACTTCCCTGTAAGTATCCTCTACGTGTCTCCTCCTGTGTGAAATCATCCCACAGGCGATCCCATGTAAGCATGTTCTCTCGACCAATAATAGGCTGCGCGAACACACTCCACTACTGAGTCACGCCATTTAAGGTTGTATGCACCTTCTCAGTGCCCTGTATAACCTCACCTACAGCTGCAAGCTCATCCCTCACCTATGTAATCTTGGTGAGATAGGAAGCCATGCCTTCCCCTTTGCTCATATGCACATTCTTCAACTTCTCCCTTAACACCATCTTCCTATTCTCATTAGAACTCTAGTAAAGGTTGGTCAAAGAAGTCCACATCTGAAAAGCATGATCTTTCACTGAAATATGAGGGATCACATGATCCTTCACGGCATCAAGTATGATCCTCCTCGCTTTCACATCCTTCTTCATAAAGCCTGCCTTATCAGTAGCATCAGCAGGAACTGTTACATGATTTGCCATTGTACTGTTCACTATGTCCCATAGCTCATTTTCTTCCAGTATCAACTTAATTCTAGCCTTCCATGGGCTAAAATTTGCAGCCCCATCTATTCTGTCCTCAACTCTAAGTCCAACCACCATGGCTACAACCTGTAATGTTCAACTAACCTGTTCAAGAACTTTTTTTCTTTTCTGAATTCTGCAAATTTTCTTCAAAACCCTAACTTCTCGAAATCTGAAATTTTTTCCACAAACCACCATTTTCTTCAAATCTGATTTTTTTTTCTTCTGTAAACCCTTGTTTTCTTAATGTTTAACTTCTGAACTTTTAACCTGGCTCTGATACCATGAAAGTTTTTGACATCCCAACCCGGTTTCAAGCTTTATAAGCTTCTCTGCATAGTTTAATGCCCAAACCCCAGTATGCATAAATTTTCATAAAAATTTGATTTCAACTTAAAACACATGAGATACTTTTCACCATTAAAATTCAGAAAATTAATTTTCAGTCAATAACTTCATTCTCAGGAAATGAATAACAACCATTCAAACATTAAAATGACACAGGAAATTTTTGGCCAATAGCCCAGGATAAAACCCCGAAGGGAAAACCTATTTGGGAGAGATAATTTTTATTTTCTTTAGAAAGAGAAATTACACAAAATATACAACAGTACTTATCTCAACTTCTTCTCGAAATCTTTGCCATGTACGGCTGCTCACTTTTTTGTTCTCGAAAACTGTGCCAATTAATGTTGTACGGTCTCCCACATGTGACCTCGAAATTTGTGCAAACCTCGAATTCTATGCATAAAAACCAGATTGTACAGACAACAATAAATGTTGTTGTACCTTCCTTGAAATCTGTGCAAAGCATGGCCCGTACAGAAAACAATTAATGATGTTGTACTTCTCGAATTATGTGCCATTGTACGGACGGGTACAGTACGGCCTTCACCTCGAAATTTGTGCCAAATAAACCTGCTGTACGAATTCCTACACTGCTGAACCTGTACGGATTCCTTGGGAAATGTGCCCAGAACTTGTCTTCTTCTCTCTAGGTCGACTTCTCTCAAAACCTAGTTTTCTCTCTTTCTCCTCCTCTCCAAACTTGCTCTTTGAAAAGTGAATAATGAATTAGAATGCCTTACCCTAGCCCTTTTTGTTCATCATAACTTCCTCTTTCAATCCAATGGTCAATATTAAATTAGATGGATGGTTCTCATTAAATGCTCATTTAATAATTAATAAATGTCATTTAGTGCACCTCATGAAATTTAATAAAGTTGAGACACCCTCATCTAATTAATTACTCACTTGACTTTAATTTAAAATATGAACTTAGGATATCATGACTTTTTAACTTTTAATGAAGTCACTTTAAAAATATAAAGTGCATCTCACTTCATTAATTAATTATAGCTAGGGGTCACAACTTTAAAGTGTCCTTGTCCACCCCAAGGCACTACTGGTGAACAAACACTTCCTAGGTACTTTTTCAACACTCAGTCGGGTAGGGAGGATCCCATCCGCGGATGAGACGGACATGTAATAGATGGTCGTGTGAAGTTTGGTTCCACACAGGTACCTCTACTCGTCCAGATTCTCAGCCAGGTATGGGAGGATGACATCGATAGATGAGACGGGCAGGTAGTAGATGGTCGTGTGAAGTTTGTTTCTACACAAGTACCTATACTCGTATAGGATCTCAACCAGGAATGGGAGGATCCCATCGGCAATAGAGACGAACAGGTAGCAAATGGTCGTGTATGAGAGACCTTTCAAACATCCAGGCTGGATGGAGAGGCTGATACTCTTGGAATCACTAAAGGATTGGTTGAGTTGGTGCATGCTCCTCGAAGGATTGGGCTGAGTATATGCACATTGTATTGACTCCTGATGGATTGGGATGTGATGATGCTTGCGGTACTCTCCGATGGACTATGTAGAGTCGCTGAGCTGATGTATGGATCCACCGAGGGACTGTGTGGAGAAGATGCATGATAACACTTCTCGAAGGACTGAGATTGTGTTGACAACCTTCAGTATGTATAGAGATGATAGAGACAGATGTGATGTACAGATGAAACCCAGATGATCATGATGCTGATGATGACTGTGTCCTAAGAATACCTTCTTTGTTGAGGGGGAGTGATGGAATTAGTGCAACTTCGGAAGTTATTCTTCTTATATTTTATTGTATTGATTTGTACCTCCTACGGGAGATGATTTTGATGTAATTAATCATGTAAAACCCTTGAAAGAATCAATGTAAACCTTGGGGATAAATTACCCAAAGAAAATAATTAAATAAACATTATTTTATTTGTTCCCAGGTCAAGTCGGCCCTGCCAGTTAGACAAGTCGGCCCGGTAGGGAAAAAACCAGTTTTGCAAGTTTATAAATAGAGAGGTTGGGTGCCTCATTTGGTCACTCACTCGACACACACAAGTCCACATCACTTGGAGAGGAACTCGCAGCTGCAGTAAGGAGAAGCATATTTTTGGGGTTTCTACTTGGAGAGACTTTCTACTTTCTCTTCCTCATCTTTGTACTTTGTTCTCAGAATTGTTCATCTCTATACGAAGGTCGCTGGGTTTTCTCCCTATTGGGTTTCCCAGGATAAATTCTCGTGTTCTTTGTTTCTGTGCTTTGTCTTTCTTCTAGTGATCCTATTGTTCATATGCAATTAAATTATACTGTTATAATTGTATAAAAAACTAACACTCTTTAATATGAGACCATCACAGATGGCACAAACACACAACGGTTTACTTGGTATTTACAGATTACTAATACTGGACTGGAGATACCATATGATCTACTAATTTTATTACACAACAGGTCTACCCACACAACTCAGACACTATCTGTAAAATACAATGAGCTGCATTGTGGTTTGTATCCTACCATATGACTATTTTATAGACACTTCGTTGGGCTTAGGTTTCAGATATCCTACTAACACATCAGTTAAATATAAAAGAGGATGACAAGAAACTGCATGCTAGAATGGGAAGCTTCAACAGTTTAAAATTTTCCCTGACTTCAGATTGTAAAACTCATCTCCTAGGTCCCTCCCGCCTTTGCAAAGAACAGAGTGGTAAAAAATGAACAATCTCAATTTGTTAGATTTCTGTTACATTGTTTTGTAGCTTGTTGGATCGGAACTTTGATTCTTCAGTAAAGAGAAATTATTTGTTGATGAACAAGAGTATTCACAATCAATGAACTGCTATTGGCAAGAAAGAGAACACAAGCAGACTCTGCAAACAAGTATAAGAAATGAGTCTATCTTTCATCTTTTGGAAAAGTAAGAAGGTTCTCAAAATTCTATTGACTCTGCAAACAAGTATAAGAAATGAGTCTGTCTTTCATCTTTTGGAAAAGTAAGAAGGTTCTCAAAATTCTATTGATTTTATCTTAGATGTCTCTTCCAAGATTTCACCATATGAGTTTTGTTTTTTCCCACAAACAAGGGCTTGCATAGAAACGCATTTTGCATCAATAAAATGTTATTAGCAAGCACAAATATTTGTGTGTTAATAATAGTTATGCTCACCAATAGGGATGCCATCCACGAATGTGGGGAAGCATCCCTTGGGTTTTGCTGTCAGGTTTTCCTTGGAGAAAAAGAGTTTTACTCACGAAGTTCAAGCTGAAACGTTCAGTTGACAGGAAGGGAACAATGACGGTCCAGAAGACAATGTCTGTCATCATCACAGAACCTGCACATGTCTGTTCAAATTAACAATCAACTTTCAGAAGCTGTATCGATATTACATTTGGTAGGAAATAGTTGCTCAAAGACTAAAGAGTTCACAGAACTTTTACCATCCTTTTTTAAAACATTGAAGAAGTGCATGTGAAAACTAGCAATATCAATCATCTCATCAGGATAAATGACTAAAGTATCCATGGTTAGGCTTATTTTCATGCTATTACAGGAATCTTGGTAAAGATATTCTTTCTTATGCCAAAGGAGAGAATAATTTAACCTCTACAAATTTTTCAGAGACATGGACCTGAGAAAATGTTGAATCCTCTAATTTTTTTCACTGCTTCAGTTAATGATTCTGAAAGCTTGGGTCTAAAATAACAAGAAGAAATAACAGGTAATCATATGGAAAACATCTGTTGACATGTGTATAGATTTAGCAGAGGCAACCAAAATCAACCTCAAAATTCCTATCTTCAAGAGAAAACACAAAGAAAACCCATAAAATCTAATGGCCAATTATGATAGATCATATTTTTTGCAATGCTTTATGGAGGTATACAGGAATGGAACATTGGTAAATTATTAGAGAAAGGTAGATATGAATTTCTCCTTGCAAGATTCTGAAACAAGTGCTAAAACATAGACCTTTGCCAAAAGTTAATCATATCTGCATTTTTGGCCTCTTTTAAATGTCTTATATTTACCAAAAAATATTTACAAACAACAATGCAAAAAGTGGAAGGGAATATACAATGCACATTATGACCTCTTCCATAGAGCAACTAGAGTTGAAATAAGATCAGAATAAGCTGTGGGATCAAGAGATTGGGCATCTTTGATCAATAGAGCACCCTTAGCCAGGAGCTGATGGTGTAGCTCACTCTGCCACAGAGAGCAAAAAGCAGATAATAAACTGGGCTTACTCTCAAAGACAACCTTACACCAAAATTTCCTAAGAATGAATAAAGTTGAAACCCGTGAACAATGCCATATCCCAGAGAAGGCCAAAAAAAACAAGGAAATGACCATCTCCAAACACTACAGCACGCCAATGTAACATGACCTAAGAAAAACTGAATAATAATTCTCAACATAACTCCAGCACTGCTTGGCAAACGGACACTGAAAAAATATGCTTCACCATCTCCAAGCGGTGACAAACTTGACATAGCCCACTCTTGACCAACCGAGCAAAAACCCTTAAGCTTATAAGAAAGCTGAATAGACCACACACTATGAAGCTGATGCACCCATCTGTCCTTCGCATCAGTGGACACCCATCTCACATTGAGGACCAGGGATAACAGATTTTGTTGATGAAGCACCGAATACAAACAATAGGAGTCATACAGGAAAACCAGATAACCAAAAATCCATCCCGAACCTCTCCATAAAGGCATTGGCATTCCAATACTCATTTTGAACAACTCAGACTCCAGAATAAGGCTCCTCAACTCCATATTAGAAAGAGAGTCAGGGCTGATCAACCCATACTCCCAAGGAAGAGAGCACAAATCCTTCCAGCTATGGGAGGAAGAATCCGGCAAATCTCTCCAAAAGAAAATGCCTTTCTTGCTCAATCTGCACGGCTGAAATCAGTTATCCATATATGTATTTTTGGCCTCTTTTTCAAATGTCTTATATTTACCAAAAAATATTACAAACAGCAATGCAAAAAGTGGAAGGGAATATACAGTGGACATCATAACCTCTTCCATAAAGCAACTAGAGTTTAAATAAAATCAAAATAAACTGTGGGATCAAGAGATTGGGCATCTTTTATTAATAGAGCAACCTTAGCCAGGAGCTGATGGTGTATCTCATCCTGCCACAGAGAGCAGAAAGAAGATAATAAACTGGGCTTACTTGCAAAGACAACCTTACACCAAACATTCCAAAGAATGAATAAAGTTGAAATCCGCAAGCATGCCATATCTCAGAGAAAGCAAAAAACACAAGGAAATGACCATCTCCAAACACTGCAGCACGCCAATGTAACCTGTCCTGAAAAAACTGAATAATAATTCTCAACATAACTCCAGCACTGCTCGGCAAATGCACACTACCAAAAAATATACTTCACCATCTCCGAGCAGAGACAAACTTGTCATAGCCCACTCTTGACCAACCAAGCAAAAACTCTTAAGCTTATAAGAAAGTTGAATAGACAACACACTGTGAAGCTGATGCACCCATCTATCCTTCGCATCAGTGGACACCCATCTTGCATTGAGGACAGGGGATAACAGATCTCATTGATGAAGCACCATATACAAACAATGGGAGTCAAACTGGAAAACTGGATATCCAAAACTCCATCCCCAATCTCTCCATAAAGGCATTGCCATTCCAATACTCATTTTAGGCAACTCAGACTATGGAATAAGGCTCCTCAATTCCATATTAGAAAGACGGTCAGGGGTGATCAACACATACTCCTAAGAAAGAGAGTACCAGTCCTTCTTGCTATGGGAGGAAGAATCCCACAAATCTCTCCAAAAGAAAATGCCTTTCTTGCTCAATCTGAAAGCCTGAAAACAAGCATTTCTACAACATACTACACCTAAACTCACCAACTCCAAATTGGCCCACTGGCTAGATCCCACCTTGCTTGACTTCCCTCCCAGTGCCAGAAAACCAAACCTGCAACAGCCCTTCAAGCTAACCAAATACTCCGGAAAATATGGGAGATGGAAACCTGAAACAAGTGGGGAGAAGATATAATGTCCATTGTCATGTAACCAGAAAGCCCCTCTAACTCCGACCAAAATGCTAACAGTCATCACCTAATGCAAAACCAACATATGCCAAGGAACGAAATGTTAATGTAATTGTAACTTCGGAAGATATTCACTTGTATATTTTACATTGTATTTGTATTTTATTATTGTACCTCTGACGGAGATGTTTATTCCTGCGGTTGGGGAAGTCATTATTCTATTTGGGTCATGTAAAGTCATTGAGGTTAACCCTCCATTGTAAGTTGGGGCATTAGACCCCAGAGTTAAGTTGTTAATGGGTTATTAGACTTTCCTAGAAAAGTCGGCCCAATCAGGTACAACTAGGGGCCGACCTAGTTAGGTAAAGGTCAAGTGAAAGTTAAAGTATAAATAGAGAGGGTGCCTCTCTCATTTGGATCATTCACTCACTCACTCAATTCACATTAGTGAGAGAGAGGAGGAGTTCGCACAAGTGGAGAAGAGAGAAGCTGCTAAAGACCATCTCTATATTTGGGTTTTACTTTTCTGCTATTGTATTGGTGCTCATTCTATCTCTGAGGAAGTTGCGAGGTTTTCTCCTTTATGGTTTCCCCGAGGAAAATCTTTGTGTCTCTTGTCTCTTGTGTTTATTGTTGTGCATGTTATTCTCTCAGATAAGATCCTAGATAATATTGAATAAAAATCTGAAAAACTAACTTGGAATCAGAGCTAACCTGAGAAGAAGACATTGTGCTACTAGGGGAAGCTAGGGTTTCCATTTCCGGAAACTAGTCATCTTGGAATTTTCGCTATAAATCACTTTTGGCGAAGGGTTGGGATCTGAAACTTGGATAGGCCGAATATGAAATGTTCATGTACCTTGTGTCCGAGTTTCAGCCCCAGATTCGTTGTACTTTGTGAGATATGATCCGTACAAGTTAGGGTTTATGCCTCTTCCAGAATGCAGTCCTAAACAGGTGACCTGAGAAAAAAGGTCATATCTCGGGCTAGGAAGCTCCAAATAGAATTCTGTCAAACGTGACAGTTAGGGCATAGACTGTAGTTTCGCAGGTCCGAATATCAGAGGCCGAAGTTCAAACAGTGATATGTGGCACGCAATACAAGTTTGCTATGCTATTTCATCCCATAAACAGGTCATGTTGGAAAAATTAGCATATCTCTCTCATGGAGAATCCAATGAAGCTCAAATCTGTGGGGTTGGAAAGATGACAAGTCAAGCTACCACAGGCCGAAGTTTCAAACCCCGAGGATTCGAAATTTAAGAGATACACCAGAAACAATACGGCACATCTGAAATGGCTCAACGGAGGAAATCAAAGAAGAGGAGGAAGAAGTTCTCACTTAGGGTTTTCAGTTTTTTAGGTATGGCATGACCTGATACAATGTTGGAGACACCTGATGCAACATTGGAAACTTTGAAAATGTATTTGGAATCCCTTCATCATAAATATTAATCTTCCATCAAAATGTTGCAGGAGGAAGGAGATTGAAAATTAGGGGTTTCGGGTTCTACAAGTAAGAAGAAACCCTAGCAAAGTTGGGAGACTCATAGGGAAGCAATGAAGGAGGTTTAAATGGCACTGGTATTCTATCATCCTAGCACCATGAATCTATATAATATGTTTACAAGTGATCTACCTTGGACGATTAGGGTTTTACCCTTATAGAGAAGACTACAAGCAATCTCGACAGGTATGACTTGAGGAGATGCAGGTATGTTTTGAAATTTGTTTTATTTATCTAATGATTAAGTTCATGATATATTTGTCTTCATATTATTGAGGTTAGTACAATCATGATTAATTTTAGATTTGTCTGATCACCTTAGTAAAATTATGAATGCATGTGAATGATAGAAGACATTCATTGATTAGGGTTATGACACTTATGATTGTACTAATGCACTTTTGGTGTTGTATGAGGATGATGTTGTCTGCTAACATGAAAGGTACATGAAGAAAGACAAATCAAGTTCTAGATCAAGAATATATGACCATGATGACATAAAGACAAAGACTCACCCATAGTCTTTGATCACATAGAAGCTCTACTTACGAGGTATGTATGATTTGGTTCTACTATGCTTAACTTATGAGATATGCAGGTTACTAGCACAAGGTCTCTAAATCATTGAAGAGAACAAAGAAGATATTGTTTGGGTATGTTAGACATAACTAGCAAGCATGCTAATCTAGGTATGTTTTCCTATATCAAGTTAGAATCCTACTTTGTGTTAGGATCTTAGATAAGTATACTTTCATATGGTTGATAATGATTATTCCTGAAGATAGAGTTTAGCTAATCAAGGCTTTATGCATATTGTGTTTCTTAGTTTGATTAATGATATGACGAACTAGAAGAGTCCTATGGTCAAATCCGAATATGCATGAGTAAAAGACGTACTCCATGAAACCTTGAATATTAACGCTCGTGATAAATTACCTGTGTATGAAGTGATTATGACCATACGTGTTTAAGATTATTTAGGGTTACAATGCTTTGATCTTATTGAGATTATACTAATGAATGTGTGATTATGTATGATATCTTGAGGATAACACAATGATGAAACTAGTGCACACTTAAGGGTGCATAGTGCTACAGGATGGATAAAATCTCAAAGACACAAAAGCATGATACTATCATGACATGGAAGGGAAGTAGAGATCCAGAGGGAGGCAACCTCTAGAAAGCTAAGATCAAGAGGGAGGCAATCTCAAGGAAGCAAAGATCCAGAGGGAGGCAATCCCAAGGAAGCAAAGATCCAGAGGGAGGCAACCCCACAGAACATAAAAAGATAAGTATTTGAATTACTTCTTGAATCTCTGAATAGTTAATGATATTAATAGTTGTATGCATATTTGTATTCCTAGAATCGGGAAATGTATCATGCATAGGATAAGCATTCATATAGAATTGAACAGTGTACTACTAATATGCATATGATGGGTAAGTAGCCAATAGTGTTGGACAACATTCCATTGTTGCTTGTCTAGAATGAAACCTCTTTGCTAACATGCTGGGGGCACTGCACGCTCTTGATAGTATGTTCTGGTAGAGATGGAAAGCATCTAGATAGTCACCGTATGCATACGGGATATGGAAAAGTGTTGTGCCCAAGCATTGGCCAAGATAGTTGCATAACTATATGAATCATATCAGTATGCATAAAAGGTTATCATTGACATGATTTGATGATTATGAAGTGTTACTAATCTTGTAACTGAATTTGATTTGTAGGAAAGATCGTGTGCTATGATCTACAAGAGAAGGATGATGAACACTTGTTCCGAAGAACAAGTGATGACTGTTCAGCAAGAAGTCTTACAAATCAAACATACTACAGAGGTACAAGGCAAGGTCCGTGGCTTGCAGTTTCTCACATGAAGAGGGAATTGATGGATACACTTCTACTAGAGCTATACTCACGATAGCCACAGTAATGAAATACAAGTTACATCAGGAGAACATGAAGGAAGCTTTCCTGGATGATGAAGTGTATGTGGAGAAGCCACTAATATTTGAGGCACATACATGTGTGAGGCCTTGGACAGACACCCTAGACATGGGACGACGTATGGACTTGTTGCCCAGTCGATGAGGAGATAATCTTGGAAGAAATATTCTAGCTCCCAGTGACATTGTGAAAGACCAATGATATGGATTACTTCATACAGAAGATTAAAGAAGGATATGTACGAGTTCAACAGGTACCCAGGATCATTAGTTATTTGATGAGTTTGATGATCACCACGGGTGATGCAGATTTCAACCTTTGCTACAAGGTTGAGGATGGTTGCTATATGTACAAATAGCTTAATTCTCGCAGAAGCTCACAGATGAATGCAGAGAGTGCATGGCGTTAGATACAGAGGGAGGACTCCACCTCAGAGGGAGAAGATCTCAGAGTTCAAGAATCTTGGCATGATTCTTGCGATTAGACATGTGGTTGAGATCAGATGATATTTTCCTTATCCAAGGAAAATATGTAGATGAGATCCTGAAGGGATTCAGGATGATGGACAGTGGCTTCCATAGGCTACAAACAGATTATTGGTTTGTCGATGTACTTGACGAACACAAGATCAGACATATGCTTTGCTGTGAACGCTTTGATCCAGTTCCTGACGGATCCGAGACAAGTTCACTTGGTTGCTGCAAAGCATATAATGAGGTACCTGAAGGGTATAGTGGATTATGGGCTTAGATATGACACGAATCAAAAGGTTAACCTGCAGTTTATGTTGATTCGGATTGGGAAGGCAGTGTTGCAAATAGGAAGAGCACTTCGGGGTGCTGCTTCAGTATGGGATCAGGTATGATCTCCTGGTTTAGCAGGAAGCAGTCCTGCGTGGCACTGAGTACAGCCAAAGCAGAGTATGTCGCAGCTTGTTTGGCTAGTTGTGAGGTAGTATGGCTTAGGAAGCTATTGTCTAATTTGTTTGATCTCCAGTTGGATGCGACTTGTATATTTTGTGACAACCAGAGTTGTGTGAAGTTGTCTGCGAACCCGGTGTTCCATGACAAATCAAAGCACACTGAGATCAAGTACCACTATATCAAGGATATGGTGCAGAGAGGAGCAGTGAAGCTCTGGTATGTTGCAACGAACAAGCAAATAGCCGATGTGTTGACCAAGCCGCTGGCCAGAGTGAAGTTTGAGTACTTCAGAGAGAAGCTTGGTGTACTCCAGATCGAGGTTCCTTCCAAGGGGAAGTGATGAGTCTAGAAGACGCAGATGCACATGAGCCATTCTCACATGGTGGTAGGTGTCCTCCCATGGTGCAGATGTAAGGGCTGGGGCCATTCCGACATGGTTGAGGTGTGTCTTCCCATAGTCGTTGATATAAGTGCCGAGCCATTCTAGAATGGTTGAGGTGTGTCTTCCCATGGATGTTGATGTAAGTGTTGTGCCATTCTCGCATGGTTGAGGTTTGTCTTCCCAAGGCGTTGATACAAGTGTTGTGTGATGTGCATCTGGGCTGTGCTCCGTTGACGTTGAGATGATCTGGACGTGAGGAGGCGACAATAGGAGACACAGGTTTTTGCAGAGGCAATGTAATAAGTCCTAGGATGTTCCTTCAAGTTTTTGCAGAGGTAATGTAATAAGTCCTGGTATGTTCCTTCAGGTTTTTGCAGAGGCAATGTAATAAGTCTTGGACTGTGCGTCAGGTTTTTGCAAGGCAATGTAATAAGTCCTGGGTTGTACCTAATTGATGGCTTGCTCGCAGAGATGATGAAGACCTACATGGAGGCTAGGCCTACATCCAGCATGAAAAAGGGTTGGGTCTGTAGAACTTCCTATGACGAGTAGAACTGAGAGATAGCACCAATCGATGATCGAGATGACGAGTAGAACTGAGAGATAGCACCAATCGATGATCGAGATGACGAGGATTGCAGCAGCAGTAACGACGACAATCCAGTGTTGATGATGATCTTCCAGCATTGTTGATCTAGCGACGAAGACTTGTGTTGATGACTGTGTCAAGAGAATACCTTCCTAGTTAAGAGGGAGTGTTAATGTAATTGTCACTTCGGAAGATATTCACTTGTATATTTTACATTGTATTTTTATTTTATTATTGTACCTCCGACGGAGATGTTTATTCCTGCGGTCGGGGAAGTCATTATTGTATTTGGATCTTGTAAAGTCATTTAGGTTAACCCTCCATTGTAAGTCGGGGCATTAGACCCCAGAGTTAAGTTGTTAATGGGTTATTAGACTCTCCTAGAGAAGTCGGCCCAGTCAGGTACAACTAGGGGCCAACCTAGTTAGGTAAAGGTCAAGTGAAAGTTAAAGTATAAATAGAGAGGGTGCCTCTCTCATTTGGATCATTCGCTCACTCACTCATTTCGCATTAGTGAGAGAGAGGAGTCCGCACAAGTGGAGAAGAGAGAAGCTGCTAAAAACCATCTCTATATTTGGGTTTTACTTTTATGCTATTGTATTGGTGCTCATTCTATCTCTGAGGAAGTTGCGGGGTTTTCTCCTTTATGGTTTCCCCGAGGAAAATCTTTGTGTCTCTTGTCTCTTGTGTTTATTGCTGTGCATGTTATTCTCTCAGATAAGATCCTAGATAATATTGAATAAAATTATAAAAAACTAACACGAAACCCTGTAAACATCATACCACCCACTTGGCCACAAGGATATTGCCCTTGAGTCATGACATCAATCAGACCAAGACTCCCCCTATCCAATGGAAGACCCCCTTAGCCACCATACTTAGACCACATATTTGACCACAGAATCTGCTGTAAGTGCCACAACTGAGTCCTCCTAGGGAACCAACAAGAGGCATAACAGACATGGGGAATACATCCAACAACAGTCAGCCTCTCAACAAATGACACATCCTTATGATACCAAACATGCAGCTAGCTCTGAAGCCTCTGAAAACACCAATCCCACATAGCTAGAGGCAACAAACCAATCCCAAAAGGAATGCCCAGATACCTCACAATTATCCCATACCAGATATGGGTGGTCCAAGCAGCAGGAATCCAATTAGGTGGCGCATTCAACTCAATCAGCCAATAGTCAGTCTTGTAGTTATTGACCACAGAACCTGAAGAAGCAGATATGGGTGGTCCAAGCAAGCAAGGGCTCCCTCAACCAAGCCTTGCTTAGCACTCATAGAGAGAAGAGAATCATCGACAAATTGGTTATTAACCATCTCAAAACCATTTGAGAGTCAAACGCCTTACACCTGATATGCAATACGAGCAGACTCCAATAAGTAGCCCAGAGCATCCACCTTCAACACATACAAATAAGAAGCCAGAGGGCAGCCCTAAGGACTAGATCAATGTAACAGAATCCATGGGGACAAGGGATTATTGACTGAGAAAAAGGTAGAAGCATTGGTCAAGAGAGTATTCACCATAGTCACACAATGCGGGCAAAAACCTAGACAAGTCAACATCTCTAAAATGAACAATTAGTCCAACAGATCATAAGGCTTGTCAATGTCAATTTTGAGGACAAGGTATTGTTGGCAGTCTCCTAGGCCCACTCCATAGCCTCCCATGTTGAAACCATGATGTCAAGAATAATCTCCCCAGTACAAAACTAGTATGCTCCTAACACACCACATACCTCACAACTGAACAGATCCGCAAAGCCAATGCCTTAACCATGATTTTATAAGCAACTATGAACAAAGTAATAGGCTGCCATCTCCCGATAGAGTCCATTGCTGCATTCTTTGGAATGAGCTGGATCAAACCCTCATTAAGGAACTCAGAGAGTCTACTGTAACAAAGACTTCAAAGGCCAAGCAACAAAAATAATCACCAATAGTATCCCACATGACCAATTTTATTTTTCATATTTTCTGATCACCATATAAAAACCCTTGGAAAATAAGAATTTATAAGTCAATCAACAAAAATTAACCAGACATATAGAATGATATCTTTTATTTTTAAGTTTTCAATGATTTTGAAGGGGAAAGGTAACCTGAATAATTTTTTCCTGATTTTCTGTGATATTTCCATCATTTTGCTTGACCTTCCCTAGGCAACAAGGCTAATGGAGTATTTTACTATGGTTTTCTTATCCTAACTTCTGTTTGGAATGATATTGCTGCAACACTCGGTGTACCAGCAATGATACTTTGCATATGTTCTATGATATAGCCAATTCCTGTGTTTGGATTGTCAAATGTTAAGCATTCTGATTTTGAAGGCTTGGACTCATTATGAGGATACCAAATAATTAAGCAATTTATATTCAGTTCTTCATATTCTGTTTCTTCATATTTATAATACTAGTTAACACTACATAGCTTTTGTATTTGTGCCTTATCATATCAATCATATCATACATACCATGTCATCTTGAGGTTGAGATTCATGTTAAGGATCCACTCACATACTTGAAAAACAAGCTCAAAAGAGAAAGAAATAGCTACAGTTGTAACATCTTAGCATATATGCATTCCTGCTTAAGAAACTGTAGGAATCTGATGGTTAAGTGATGCATTATCTACTAAATGGGCAGTCCTTATACTAGTAGGAAGAGCTATATGGCCAAAACTTTATGTGAAGAAGATCCTCCAAATGCAGATTCTCGTCTATGCGAAGAACATTATCAGATTTCCTTGACCAAGGTTGTAGAGATGATGTGGATTCAAAAGTTTACAGGTTTCTCTATGCATGTGGTGTGCCATTTAATGTTCTTTGCTCACCCAATTGGCATGAAATGGTACAAGCCATCAATGGTGCCCCTAAAGGATACAAGAGCCCTGGGTATAACAAAGTTAGAACCGTGGGACTTGACAGGGAAAGAGTCAGAATCAATAGTGCTCTTGGAAAGTTTACAAATGATTGGTCCTGTTATCACACCATAGTAGCAGGGCTACTATTCTTGCTTAGCAGATATCTGCACATTCCAAAGCTTGGATTATTCAGAGCTTGGCTATGACGACTTTATATTTTGAGATCACTTATGATCAAAGCAGTGTATTATTCAGACTTATGTTAGACCTTGTGTCAAGGCTGAGCCTTGAGAGTTCAGATTTTATGACCGATGTGACCCTTTATTCCATACAGTTTCAGTTCAGTGCCCAAAGATGTCTTGCAGCAGTGTTTCAGATGGTTTATGATGATTATTCCTATGATGATGTTGTATGACCTATGGATGTTTGATCATTGACTGTGCATTATTATCTTGTTGTTTTAGTCATGTTCACAGCTTTAGATTGGTATATCATTCATGATGTGGCAAATTTTGTAAAACTTGAAATGGACTATCTTAATGATGAATTATAAAATGAACATTTTACTTGCACATTTAGGTTGTTTGACAAAACTCACCGGTTCACTACCTTGCATAAATATGGTCTTCCTTGACACCATTTGTCTGCTAGCTTAGGCTCCACATTCACTTGACTCCATCCATCCATGACTTTCCTTATTTGGCTTTAACCCTTGACTTTCTGATATTGAGGACTTCCCTTTTTACTACCTCTGTGTTTGGACCGCATCCCTGTTTGTTTAGTGTCTCGGCTCTAAGTTGGTGACAGAACTTGCCTATGTGTAAGTTGGATTGTAGGCCTAAATCATTCTGGTCGGTTGTCCCGATGTTTGGCACTGGCACGAACTCCTAGTCACTTGAGATGTTGTTGGCTAAAACTGAAAGCTCATGTACTACTTATGGAAACTTATGTAAATTCGCCCATGGAAACTAAAAAGGGCAAGAGCGATGAACTGCTAAAAATACTCCTCAAAGAGTATAACAAAAGTCTAAAAAGCAATGGTTCTTAAATTCTATATCTAAACAATTGCTGACCTTATATATATAAAAACATGCCCTGGATGCAAGCTGCAATTAGTTGTGCTTATCAGCACACCTGAGATCCGAAGGGTTATGTAGGCCAAAACACCATGAAATGAAATTGAATGATCCTAATGAACTTGGATCAGCTTGATGTAGACATGATGCCTAAGTTGAATAAGCATTCTCTAAACAACTTACCCATTTGTGAGGCACAGCCATTCCCCGTGTTTATTTTGTCCAGCACAGAGTTTGTAGCTTCCCCTTTCTCCCAGTCTGAAATGTCTTTTAGTTGAGTTTAGACAAGTCACCCCCTTTTCCCAACCTTGTTCCGAGCCTTCATCGTTAGCTAGCAGTTAGACCGTGTCCAATGGGTGAGTTTGTCATTTAAGCTATTGTGCAAGTAAATATAAATAACAACGGAATGAACGAATATGATTAATGCCACTAAATGATGTTATGCTTTAAGTTAAACTGTGAGTATGATTAGAGGAACATGTCTTAGTCTATTGATATGATTTATCCTTGGTTATATATTGACCTAGTCAAACCCAGTTTGGCTATGGTCATTTCATGGGATCCGTGATGTTGTGGGCCATGTATGCTTATGGATGATGATTGATGGTCCCACATACTCTTGATGATGATGCTATATGATGGACATATGATGATTGATGATGATTGATGCAGTTCAGCAAGTTTTATTATTACTTTAGATCATCAGATTATGCACTGTCCATATATGGTGGACCCTACAGCTAGCCCATCAGGGTAACCCATGGTGTATGTGTACACATTCTTAGTAGATTTGGGTCTTTTGGATCCAATGAGACACTTATCATTCAGTTCCAGGCACTTCTGACAGTGATAGATGCAGTTTTACACTTGTTGACCAGATTTGGGGCTGATTTCCCAGCCTGAGCAGCAGGGGCCATGAGAGGCCAGTTCACCTAGGGCGTTGTATGAGGAGGGGGTGGCCAATCACTTGATATTACCATTTACCCCCTCTTCTGGAGAGCCTAGTGGGCTCAGTTTGACAGCGCAGGTGCCCTAGGAGGCAGTTTCAACACTTTCACAGTTACCGAGGCAGTCCAGAAATGGGATAAAAGGGTCACTGAGGAATTCGATTTGGGCAATTGAGGCAAGGTTTTGGCACTTGGTTTTCACAGAGGTCTTCCAGGGTGAACCCCCTATCTTCCATCCAGTTTTCATCACTTGGGTGGGTCCACAGAGGCCACAGGAGGCCTTTTACTGCATGTTTGTCACAGATTTTGAGGACAGATTTGATCATTTGTATTTATTTTGGACATATTATATGATTTTATTGTGCCATGGGGATGAGCTAGCAAGGATTGATGCCTCCTAGCCCCACCATGTGCTTTATATGTCATGTTCTAGTCATATGAGGTGGGCCCATGTACTTTTGCCCCCTCTAGTGGATGATGTCACCCTCAATGAGTATCTTTTAGCTATGACGTCATCACCTTTTTAAGTGATCCATGTATTATGTTGTTATGATTCATCTTAGCCATTGATCATGTATTGAGATTTTTTAATCTCAACCACTCATTTCAAAAAGTGGTTTTGAGATCTAGGGTTTTGGTCTTTATTATCCTATATAAGGAGGAGACCCCCTCATTGTAAAATCATCCAGAGAATTTGGCTCTTGGCTCTTGGCTCTTGGAATAAAATTTCTATCTTTTGGAGTACATGCCTGGATCTTGGAGTGGATGTTGGTTGTTTTGATTGTAAATGCTTTTGTCCATTGCACTGGAAGATCTATTGTAGCTATCTTGCATATTTTGCCATATCTTTTTTTACAGGTGGAGAAGACTTCTTTGACAAGTGCGAATTGGTGGAGAGGCTTGCCCTTCAAGCTTGGAGGACGTTTTGGTTAATCAGGGAGTGGTTTTGTCTTTGTACCAACTATTCTTTGCTTATCTCTTTCTTGCTTGTATATACCTTCAACATGTTAAACTGATTGATGCTTTGCTCCTTGGTTTTGACAGGTTAGAGGGACACACATGTGGCTTGGAGAAAATCGATTTGGCAAGAGGGCTTCAAAAAAATTCTTCATTTGATCTTTGGCAAAAGTAATCCTCATCTCAACTAGCATTCATCTCTTCATCCAAGTATGCTCCAAAGGTATGGTCTTCTTCTTCCTTGGCTTATCCATAACTTCTAGATCATAAAAACCCTAATTGATTAAAACCCTCATTTTTCACTTTTTCTTAGATCTACTTGGATATAGCTTGGCTTTGGGCAAGATATTGAAAACCCACCTCTATAGCATCCACGGCGATTCGGATTTATAGTTTGGTGAGGATTGGCCTTCATTTGACACACTTTCCAAGGCACATTAGTCTTCTTGAGGGAGGTCGCACTTCTTGAGGGAGGCTATTGGGGCTACTTCCAAGAGATGGGTAGGTGAGATCCCACTTGATTCATACTCTCCTCACTTGATAACCTACCCCTAGTGCTTCACTTCTTTGATTTTTGCCTTGTGGGCCCTGTTATCACATATATAGTAGCCGGGCTACCATACATTATTTTTCTGATTCCAGTACACTATTCAGCCAGTTCCCTTGCATTGAGATGCTAAGATGAGCATCTATATTGGATCACTATCAAATTTTGGACAGTATATTTTCCCCATGCCATGACTGAGTCTCAGGACACTAAGAGAGATGACTGATGTAGCTATCATACCATTTGTACATGAGCATTCAGTAGTGCCCAGAGTTACAGTAGCAATTTCAGAGGACAGATGATGGTTTAGAGGATGAGCATTCAAGTATATGACTCAGCAGGTATATCATGGTGTTGTGGTTATATTGCTTTTATATTCATTCTTATGGCATGTCTTAGCATTTAGTATCATGATCTGGCAATCATATAGATATGTGGACCTGGTTGATCTTGTTATATATATATATTATATTGTCCCTACTCAGACTTAGAAGTTCACTATTCATACTCATTGGTTTTACCCTCCTTAGGGAGAATAGGGGTGATCATTCTACCATACCTTGGCTTGCTAGTGTTGGCTCCATTATTCACTGTCTTCATCCATCCATTACCTAACTTTTAGTTTATCACCCTAACTTACTACTTGACTAGTGGCATGGAGGACTTTTCCCCACTGTAGCCTCTGTGTTGGATGAGATTCCCTGTTTATTGTGTCTCGGCTCTGAGTTGGTGACAAAACTTACCTATGGTGAGTTGGATTTCCTTGAGAAATCCCCCTAGTCACTAAAGTTGTGTTGGCTAAACCTGAAACTTTTAGTTTTGCCATGAATACAAAGCATGGGAAATGAAATGTTATATCTTGTATGAAAAGCCCATTCATGCAATATGTTTCTAAACACACATGAATGAAAGGCAAGCCAAATGAAAATGGCTATGAAATAAAATGTTATATCTTGTGAAATGTAAATACCTAGGTAAACAAGTTGTCTGTGACACACCTAGAAGTGCTCAGGTAAACAAGTGCCTTAAAAACACACCTGCAGCAAAAGGCCTAAATAAATGTAAATCTATGCAATGTGTTTATAAACACACATAGATCAAAGGCTATGGAAACTTTAGGCCCAAAAAGCAATGAAACTCAAATGCTATATCAAAATAATTGCTGGCCTCATTTGTATTATGGATTGTGCGCATCTGTTAAAGGTGAATAAATACTCTTTGAACAACTTATCCATTTGTGAGACACCGCCATTCCCTGTGTTGTTGCTCATTCAGTATATGTTATGGTGTGTATTCCCTTTCCCATATCCAAAGTGTCACAATGTTGAGCCAGTAAGTCATCCCTTGGCCTAGCCAGTTTATTTTAAGCCTTCACCCTTCACTAGCAAATTGATCACAACTATGAAGTGAGTATGGTCTTGAAAGTCTAGTCTGAGTCATAATAATAATTAATGACATTATATATTTGTTGGTAGATCGCCAGTAATGACTGCTACTTGTTATAATTGCTATTTGAATGAATTGTAGAGCATGAATTAACCTCTGACACTTTGCAGCAGCTTCCGATGATATTCTGAGTTATATTTGGTTATGTTGACTTGGTCAAACCCAATTTGACCAAGGTCAGCCACAGGACATGAGATGGTTAGACCTTATGATGACACAGATAGATGATATATGGTCTATGCACATGTACATGATGGTTCTATACATCAAATGCAGAGTTATGATGATGATTTATGGTTTTCAGCATTATTTGATCATTTACATATTATTATTATTTCACCTGTTCGGGCATATTGGATGTATTATATGATCATGCAGAGATCCATATGGTGTATGAGTACACATCTTGGACAGATTTGAACCTTCTGAGTCCAATGAAACAGTCTACTTTCAGTTCCGAGCAGTTACAGTGATGATTGAGCCTCAGTAGGCTATCCTAGTGCAGTTTTGCTCTGTTGGAGACCCTATTAGAGCATAGATGGATTTTATTTGGTTCACCTAGGGCGCTGTGGATGGAGGGGGTGGTCCAACCACTTCATTTTACCATATTACTCCCCTTTCAAACACACTGGTGCCCTCACCTTGACAGCGCAGGCACTCCAGGAGGCAGTTTGGGCAGTTTCACACTTCCCGAGGCAGTTCAGAATTTGTAGAAATGGCTACAGAAGAATTCGATTTGGGCTACTGAGGCAAATTTTTGGCATGGGATGATCAGTCATGATGAGTGGGATGTCTTCCACACCTTCTCCAGCAGTTTCAGCTTCATCGCGACCCACATCCATCACTTATGGCATTTTCTGATGATTTTTGGAGCCTCCTAAGGCTCACGATTTGTCCATAGAAACACAATTTGGTATTTTGATGACTATTTTATTATTATTGTGCTATGGGGATTGACCAAGGGTGTCTAAAATTACCCCTTGGACCCACCATGAGCTAGTTGTTATATTTTGTCATCATAAATTTGGTGGGATCCCCTCTCCTAGGGCGATTTTGTCCACTTATTGCTATATTTTATTAGTGATCCATGTATTTTATTGTTGAGTTCATCTCAACCATTGATTAGATCTTTTGATCTTTTAATCTTAGCCACTCATTCAAAAAGTGGTTAGATTGTGGACTCTCTCCCTCCTATTTAAAGGAGAGAGCTTCTCATTGTAAAGGGGACTTGTCGCTCTGGATTATTGGAAAAGAAAATTATTATTGCATCTATCTCTAGTGTTGTGGTGAATGCTTTTGGTGTTCGTTCGTTGATTCTTCCTTTGCACTGAGTTATTGGAGATATTGTCTTGCCATATTTTTGTACCATTTTTTGCATCTACAGGTGGAGGCCGAATTCATTCAAGGAGGACGTATTGGTAGGGGAGGACTCTCCCTACTTCTTCTTTGGATTTCTTCGTTGGTAACAAGGAGTATTACTATCCCAGGACCTTCTATTTCATGTTACATTTGCACTTCGCTTGTATTCCCTCCATGCTTGACCTTTCTAATTGAAATCACTTTCCTTGGATTAGCAGGTAGAGGAGGTCGCACTTGTGGGCTAGGGCATCATTTCGGCAAGCAATTTCAACAATCTTTCATTTGATCTCTGCGGGAGTCTTCCTCAACAACAAGGCATCTCTCTTCATCACTCAGGTATGATCTCAAGGTAATTTCTTCGTTGGTAACAGGGAGTATTACTATCCCAGGACCTTCTATTTCATGTTACATTTGCACTTCACTTGTATTCCCTCCATGCTTGACCTTTCTGATTGAAATCACTTTCCTTGGATTAGCAGGTAGAGGAGGTTGCACTTGTGGGCTAGGGCATCATTTCGGCAAGCAATTTCAACAAACTTTCATTTGATCTCTGCGGGAGTCTTCCTCAACAACAAGGCATCTCTCTTCATCACTCAGGTATGATCTCAAGGTAATTTCTCTTTCCATGATCCATCCATTTGTCTAAGTTACTTCAAACCCTAATTAATTAAAACCCCCACTTTTACATTTTCTCAGATCTATAAAGATCTAGTGGCTTCTTGGGTAAGACATTTAAAACCCACCTCTATAGTATCCACGGCATCCCGGATCTATAGTTTGGTGAGGATTGGCCTCCATTTGACCCTCTTCCCAAGGCAACTTAGCCTCTCCAAGTGAGGTCGCACTCCTTGGTTTGGGTGAGTTAACCTAGATCTAGTACGTGGGTAGTTGAGATTTCAATTGATCTACAATCTACACATCCAATAACCTACCCCTTGATTGTCACTTTAGTGATTTCTACCTTGTGGACCCTATTCCTCATTTTAAGGGTTAAACCCCATTTGGACCACTTGGTGATATCTTCAATCTCATATTTACTGAGATCTAGCCACTGGATTGCCTTGATTTCCTAGATCCACATTGATACTAGCATAAACTACTTGGATCTATATTTTTGTTGCCATTGGACTTGACTTGATCCCATTTATCATGCTTTTGGCCCTCCTTGGGCAAGGTCGCACTCCTTGGGGAATTTGAGTTTGTCCACTTGTAGGACGTGGGTAGTTGAGATTTTGGTGGATTTGGAATAAGCATACCTTTAAACCTATGTCTAGTATGTCACTTTGTGAAATCTTGCCTTGGGGGTAGCATTCCTTGTTTTAAGGGATTGTGGTCCACTTGGGTCACATCATGAATTATTAGATCTAGAAAGATCCAACCATCATACCTTTAGTAGCCCACTTTTCTTATATCATAGGGGTCATGATCTACAAGTTAACCTCTTTTTGACTCCATTTATCCCAATTCCCAAGGCACTTGTCTTTCTCCAAGCTCATTCAACTTTCTTAGATTGTTGGGTTAACTTGTGGTTTGATCCTTGTCTTGGTCACTTGAAACCCTTAACATTGTCATATCTTATAATCAAGTTTGTCTCTCGTACTGGTTAGCCCCAATTTCAACCCTTAACTACCCTACATTGGACATGGTTCCCGAGGCAGTGGATTTTCTCACAATTGACTAGTACCCTAATCCTTGATCTCATTATAAACTTCATAAGTCATTCACTTAAGCATGTTGGACCAAATTTACACTGTTTAAACTCTTGATCCAACTTATCATTTATCTTGTGACTTTATCCATAGATCTAGGGTTTACCATACACCTTACGTACTTCACCTATACTCGATTTGATCTGGTGTTTTGGTTTGATCTCTCCTGTCAGGAGTAGATCTAGGTCTCCCCCTTTGTTGTCTTGGGCTAGATAACATAAAGAGAAAATTGCCTCGATTGGCGTGACAACCATCCATTGGGAGTCGAGGCTATCTTGGTTGCACCTCTTTGGTTGCCCCTCCCTTCTACCATCCATCTTGGATCCATCTCAAGGGGCACCTACAAGTTTGGTGATAGCAGGCCCCATTCCTCATTTTGAGGGTTGTGCCCCACTTGGGTCAATTTGGTGATGCATGTTCAATCTCGGATCTATGGAGATCTAACCATTGGATGCCCATGATTTTCAAGATCCACATTCATACTTTCCTAAACTACTTGGATCTAGACTTTGGTGGCCTTTAGGTTTGATTTGACATACTTTTCCATGTTTTTAGCCTTCCTTGGGCAAAGTTGCACTTCTTGGGTGATTGAGTTGTCCCACTTTGAGAAACTGGGTGGTTGAGATCCCATTGGATTTGGAAAGAGCATACCTCGAAACCTACATCTAGTGTCTTACTTAGTGAAGTTCTACCTTGGGGGTAGCATTCCTTGTTTTGGGGAAAGTTGTCCACTTGGGTCACTTAGTGAAATATTAGATCTAGTAAGATCCAACCGTCACATCTCAAGTAGCCCACTTGATTTGCATCCTAGGTGTCTCGATCTACAAGTTGATATCTTTTTGACTCCATTGACCCATCCATTTCAAGGCACTAGTCCACCTTGGGAAATTCGTACTTCTTGGGAATTGTGTCAAGGTGTAGATCCCATATGTGGGTATCTCTAGTTTCACCTTAGATCCACAGATCTACTCGTAGCATACCCCTTGGTACCATTTGCACCCCTAACTTCACCTTGGGGGTCTCACATTGAACCATTTCCATATCCCAAGGAAGTGGATCCCACTTGTGTATTTCATGGTACTAGATCTTTGTCTTTTGGGTCTTCATAGGTGACCCAACCCATTTATTGGTTGAAACACTTGTCACTCTTTAAACCTCTTCAACCACTATCTAAACTCTTGGGTCCACCTAACCTTGCATTGGTTTTTGTAACTTGCCATTTACACATCCCTAGGAACCTTTGTTTTGGTCCAATCACTTTTGAGTGATAATAGGGTTTCCCCCTTGATCTTGATTTATCTTGATCTAAAGCGAAGAGTGCCTCAGTTGTCGTGACTCCCAGCTTGCATTGGGTACCGTGGCATCTCTTGGGTCACCTTTTTAGTTGTCCATCTCCTCTACCGTCCCGGATGGGATACCTTTAGGGACAACTACAAGTTGTGTGATAACAGGTCCAACTATAGGGTATCCATTGTATATGATGGGTGGAAAAATGTTAACGACAAGCCATTAATAAATATTCTTGGTGTGTCTGCTAGCGATGCAGTCTTCCTTTTAGCCCATGACTACTCAGATCGCTACAAGACCGATATTAATATTGCACAACCTTTACTTAAAACCATTCAAGAGATTGGGCCATACAATGTCATTCAAGTCATCACTGATAATGCTGCTAATTGTAAAGCAGCAGGAGCAATCATTGAGGATAAGTATCCCAACATATTTTGGTCAGGGTGTCTGGTTCACACATTGAACCTTTTAACTAGTGAAGCACCACTCGCGAGAGACTCGTGAGTACTCGCGAGTCATCCCCGACAACGCGCACTCGCGAGAGACTCGGCCCAAGACTCAACAAAATTGGAAAACTCGGCAGGAATCGCGAACTCGGGGCGCACTCGTTCAAACTCGGCTGGACTCGCCATGGATGCACGATAAAGCCCGGGAATAAAAACCCGCAAACAGGCAATTTAGAAGGAAACAAGCCCACGGGGAAGCTATAAGGTGGTCGAGCTCGCGGTTCACTCCTGGACGCGTGGCACAGTTGTGCTCATCGCCATCGAGTGATGTTCGAGCTTGCGGTTCACTCATGGACGCGGCACTGTTTTGCTCATCGCCACCGAGTGCGTGCCAAATGGATAGCATGCTTGGTCAAATAAAAAACATTGTTGAGCAAAGAGATGCAATTGTGTATGACCATATTCATAAACATGTGGTCAAAAGGTGGGATAATCAAAATGTTCCACTCCATGCCCTTGCATATGTCCTTACCCCAAAATATTATTTTCCATCTTGGTTGGCCCAACCTGCACCTGGGGGTAGAGTTAGGAAAACACCACACAGATCCGGAGGTGCAAAATGGGTATATGCTTGCATTAGACAAGTTGGTCCCTGATGAGGAGGAGTGTGCTCAAGTACGAAGTGAATTGAGCCAATACATCAGTGAACATGGAGTCTTTGGTAGCCTGCATACAACCAAAGATCGAGATATGGTGAGTTCTATCCGTTGGCGGAGCATGTATGGCTCCACTATCACATATTTGCATAAATTGACGGTGAGGGTGCTTTTGAAAGTTTTCTGAGGTCCAAACCCAACCCGGTTTCAAGTCAAAATTTTAGAGAATTTAATGCCCAACCTGTTAATGTAATTGTAACTTCGGAAGATATTCACTTGTATATTTTATATTGTATTTGTATTTTATTATTGTACCTCCGACGGAAATGTTTATTCCTCCGGTCGGGAAAGTCATTATTGTATTTGGGTCATGTAAAGTCATTGAGGTTAACCCTCCATTGTAAGTCGGAAATTAGACCCCAAAGTTAAGTTGTTAATGGGTTATTAGACTCTCCTAGAGAAGTCGGCCTAGTCAGGTACAACTAGGGGCTGGCCTAGTTGGGTAAAGGTCAAGTGAAAGTTAAAGTATAAATAGAGAGGGTGCCTCTCTCATTTGCATCATTCACTCACTCACTCAATTCGCATTAGTGAGAGAGAGGAGGAGTTCGCACAAGTGGAGAAGAGAGAAGCTGTTGAAGACCATCTCTATATTTGGGTTTTACTTTTCTGCTATTGTATTGGTGCTCATTATATCTCTAAGGAAGTTGCGGGGTTTTCTCCTTTATGGTTTCCCGAGGAAAATCTTTGTGTCTCTTGTCTCTTGTGTTTATTGTTGTGCATGTCATTCTCTCAGATAAGATCCTAGATAATATTGAATTAAATTGTGAAAAACTAACATGGTATCAAAGCTAACCTGAGAAGAAGACACTATGCAGTTGCGGAATCTAGGGCTTCTTAATTTTTGGACTTCTTTCCTCAGATCATCAACAAAAAGAGGCTACGCTAACTTGCCTTAGGAAGGTGCATCTTTTTGTGGAAGCAGAAGTTGATTCTGAGCATTTTCACTTTTTGGCCTGTCATTGTTGCGGGAAATTAGGGCTTTTCCCAGAAGTGGAATTTTGGAGTGCAATCAGCATAGGGAGGTGCTCCTCACCAAAATCGAAATTCAGAGACCAAGATCGAAGTTTTTGGTTGGGTAAAACTCCCGGAAAGTCAAACCCTAATTTGACTTTGGACCAGAAAAACCATAAAGGACCAGAAATTGCAGATCATAATTTTGCAAGTCATTTTTCAAGGGTCAATTTTTGGAATCTTCAGAAACCAAGTGTACCAGCTTGCTCGCCTCAGTCAAGCGCATCTTTCCATCCAGACAGAAGTTTCAAATTCTAAGTTTGAAATTTTAGGGTTTCTCTAACAAACCCTAGCCAGCTCCAGAACCAGTTCAGCAAATCAAAGTGTTAAGACCTAAAAGATTTTCTATTTCCATTTGAGGTTCCCATTAATGATGTCTCACCACACCAAGCTTGGGGATAAGCTTGAAGGGGCTGATAACTTCCGAGCATGGAAGTATAGGATTACACTTGTCCTTGAAGATAATGAATTGAACACATATGTGAATGAAGAAGTTCCAATTCCAGAGGGAGATGAGGCTAAAGCTTTACACAAGAAGAACTTGGTCAAGGCCAAGAGGATCATTGCAGATTCTATTAAGGATCACCTCATCCCACATGTGTCTTCCTTAAAGACACCCAAAGAGATGTTTGATTCCTTGACCAAGCTATTTGAAAGAAAGAATATAAATCGGAAGATGACCTTGCGGAACCAATTGAAGAATGTGAAGATACAAAATGCAGAGACCATGCAGTTCTATTTTACAAGGGGCTCTCAACTCAAGGAGCAACTTGAAGCTGTGGGAGAAGATGTAGAAAATGGAGAAATTGTGATGACCACCTTGAATGGTCTTCCTAGATCATGGGTTTCTTTCATTCAAGGGATTTGTGCTCGAAAGAAGTTAATCACATTTAGTAGGCTGTGGGAGGAATGCTCACAAGAAGAAGCTCGACTTGTAGCTCGAGAAGAAACGATGAGTAATGAAGACCAGGCTCTCATAGCACACACAAGGAAGAATAACTCCAAGAGGGAGCATCCTCATCACAAGAAAGAAGGACACTACCACCAAAATCAAAGAAGGAACTTCAAAAGAGATATATCTCACATTCGATGCTTTACTTGTGATGAAAGGGGACACTACTCCAAAGATTGTCCCAAGAACAAAAGTAGCTCCCACAAGAAGAAGAACAACAAGAAAAGACATCATGCTCATACTGCAGAGGATGATGAACCTCCAAGGAAGAGAACCAGAGAAGAAAGTGACGATTCTTCAAGTGATGAAGAATATGTATTGTAATGAAGGTAACCAGCTACAAGGGTTCATTCAGAAAGTTCCACCTCATAAGATAAAGCTAGAGATGACTTTCTGTATTACATAAAAGAAGTAGAAGAAGCTCCTACAGAGTTGGACTCTGGAAAACAAATAAAGATCAATGCTCTATGGAAGAACCTCTCAGCATTGGTTAAGGTGCTGAAGAAAGGAGTACACTATCAGAGACTCCAATAGCTCCGGAAAGGAAGCAAAGATCAAGGGGGAGTCCACCCAACAACCAAACAAAGATAAGTATTTGAATTGTTATTTCTTGTATCTGTGATTAATTAAATGATATTGTCTAGTCATGTACATACTTATGTTCCTAGATTTAGGATATGTGTTATGCATGTTAGAAAAGTTGCATTAATGAACAAGATACTACTAATATGCAAGTAATGGGTAAGTGGCTGATGGTACTGTACAACATTCCATTGCTACTTATCTAGAATGAGACCTCTTTGCTGACATGTTAGGAGTAGTGCACACTCTTAACGATGTTCTGGTAGAGATGGAAGGCATCTAGAAAGTTACCGTATAAATACGGGATATGGATGAATGTTGTGTTGAAGCATTGGCTAAGATAGTTGCATGACTGTATGACTTATGTATTTATGCATAAGAATTTGTTTTGAAAATTATGAAATGTTTCTAATCATGCAACTCAATTGACTTGTAGGAAAGATTGCGTACAAATCACCTACAAGGGAGACTTGTTTCGAAGAAGACAATACAAGAAGACCATGAAGATCGTGAAATAGAAGAACCATAAGAACCTGTAGATCCACCTCGGGCAATACAAGATGCAGAGAAGTATGGCGCTCCAGAGGGAATGCACATAGAAAGCAAGAGACCTAGGCCATACTCCAGCTATGTAGCCCTGCTGTGTGACATCATTGAGAAAAAACCTTCCAACTATGAGGAAGTAGCAGAGAAGAAAGAATGGAAGGTGTTACCAGCTATTTTGTACAATAGCTGAATTTCTTGTGAGCCGCCAGTTTAATGAACATGTTCAATGTTCATCGTCAGCGTTCAGAAGTTCAGAAGTCATTTTCAGAGCAATTTTGCCCCATTTGTAATAACTGCATGTTCATAGCCGCATGGGGAATTTGTAAAAAGTTGGTCTAAACAGGGTCCTTTTATAAAAGACTCGGCTATCCTTAGGTTTAGCCATTTGGGAGATACTCTAGAGTGTTTTTTCCTTAGGAATTATGCGCTACTCTTCAGTGGCGTATAATCCTTGAGTTTTTCACTCGCACCTCCAAAGCTGGAGTATTTACCATGGTGGTCAAAACCTAAGGTGGTTACTAGAGTCTTGTGTCTAGGATTTTTTACGTGTTAGCCATCTCGATTGAGTCGTATGAACATGCACTAGGTCCCCTAGGAGTTTTGTTTGATTCCGAGAAAAATAATTTTTTTCCATAATTTAGACCATTTTTTAATGGTTTAAATGGAATTTTTCAAATTGTGATAAAAACCTCATCTGGAGGCGGAATTTGGCATGGGGAGGCTCGTTTTGACGCTTAGAGCGTCCTCTTTACCCTAACGCCCTCATCCTTCAGATTATGAGTAGTTACGTCACCTCTGGGGGAGTTTTGGCTAAAAATGCATCATTCTGGCATTTAATTGTTAAAAAGTGACAAAATGCACTACGTCCAAAAATTGGAAAAAGTCAAAAATCATTAAAAATTGATTTGGAAAGTGGGGCATATGATTTACTTAAGGTGTACAACTACATGGAGATAATAAAGCATGTCTTAAATCAAAGTTTGGATATGCCATTTGAATAAGAGAAGATGACGTGAGATTTGGAGGTTAGCGTGGGCCCTTCCCTCACGTGGATTTGGCTCACGTTTTGCTTGGGAAAATGGTCATTATGGTGGGCGTTTAATCCAATGAGGAGTGCGTTGAAGCCATGGTGAGGTGGCAATCACACCAACGCAAGCTTCACTTCACGCCAACCCACTCTCGTCTTTCTCCAAGCCTTCAAGCATTCGCGTGACTCTCTCCACAGATTGTGGCATGTGTGGATCACTCTCCAGTTAGACCTAGCTCTCCCCTCTATTCGACTTGCTCTGTTTGTTGTATAAATATGAGACTCTTGCTCCATATTATGGATGGAGATTTGGTGCAAGAGAACTCTGCCCAATTTTGTATTGTGTTATTTGTTTACATACTTGGAATAAAAGTGACTTTGGAGGTCCATGCGAAGGCTTTTTGTGTTGTGGTTTCATCCTTTTGAGGTGTTATCTCTCTCACCCTACTCTCTTGTTTTCAATATTATGATCAATGTTTGCTCTAGAAGGTTATCAATCTAGCACATGAGGTTAGTTATTTAAAGCTTTAATTTGACTATCTATGCTAAGTTTTTCAAATATCTAGATCGGACAGGACGTAGTTGTTATACCGGTGTCTTTTAGATGTTTGTTTGATTTACATACTTGCATTTGATCTAGTTTGTTTTGTGAGAGTGGGGTTTTTCAGGGATCATTGAAGGTGGAGAAGAGCTTGGAGACCAAGCTTCTCTTCATTAAAAAGAAGCTCTTACCATCTAACATATTCACTTTGCAGGGATTCCCAACCCTTCTACTTCCAAGTGAAGAAACGTGGCCAACAGGGGCTCTTCCTCATCCATCAACCTTAAAACTAAAATTTATCTTGGTTACTTTGTCACTAAGTGCTTTCTTCTTCTAGCACTCTTGTTTGCTCTTTGATCTTCGCCTTGCTTTGCATTCTCAAACTTCTCCTCTTTCTCCCTCAAGCTCCATTCGTCTTACTCTTACTTGCTCTCGTGTTTTATCTCCTTTTGCTTTTCGTTTTACCCTCTTTTCTTGTCATTTTCCTTGCTTTCATTTTCCTTCTTTTTCAAGCTTTTCTTCATTTCGTTTTTTGAGCTTCCTCCCTTACTTTTAGTCTTCCTTTCCTTTTCGTTTTAGGTCTCCTCTTTTCTTCCATTCCTTTTTCTCTTTAAGCCTTCATCTCCTTTCATTTTTTATCTTCTTCCTCTACTTTTTCTCCTATCTCTCTTTCACATCCATTTTTCTTCTATATCTATAACTTGCCTTGCTCCTTTTCTTTGTTAAAGTTTAGATCTTGGAAAGCTAGTTGTTCTTAGATCTCATTTTAAAAGTCAAAAGCTTGCATCTAAAAAGTGATTTGCATATAGTTTAGCTTAGATCTTGCATTTAGATCTCATTTTTAGATACTAATTCATTTGTTAGTTCGCATCTAGATTTATTGTTAGTTGCATTTAGATCTCATACTTAACTTAGTTTGATTTGAAAAGTTGCATTAGATCTCATTCATCATTTTATATTTCTAGATCTAGGATTGGTTTCAAGTTTTGATTGTTTTAACTAATCATTAATGGGTGCTTGAGTTGATTGGTTTTTTGTAGGTACTTGAAGAAGAAAACACTCTTGAAGAAGATCAAACTTGAAGAAGAAGTGCAAGAAAAACAAGAGAAGAACAAGAAGATCCAAAACCAAGGAGAAGACAAAACTAAGATTGCAAAACCAAGAAGATTATCAAACCAAGAACCAAACCACTCTCCTTTTGTAAAAGCTCTTAAGAGCTTCATAGTATTCTTCTAGTTTATTTTCTTCAAGTTCTTTCTCAAAGGTTGATAATCCAAAAAAGTATTGTAATTGATTAATAACGTTTGCAAGTGGGGTTTTTAAGCCCCCACATCCAACTTCCCCCATTTGGGGAAGTTTGTAGTGTCTCTTCATTGGTTTGAGTGATAGCTTAGTTTCATTTTTGCAAGTA
Organism: Larix kaempferi; assembly: GCA_027924585.1. Classification (NCBI taxonomy): domain Eukaryota; kingdom Viridiplantae; phylum Streptophyta; class Pinopsida; order Pinales; family Pinaceae; genus Larix; species Larix kaempferi. The sequence goes on from BSBM01000779.1 coordinate 2,097,995, forward strand.
GAATACTAGTTGTTAGTTTAGATTCTTTTTGCACCCTTAGAATACTAATTGTTAGTTTAGATTTCTTTTTCCACTAATTGCTAGAATCATTTTTGCATCAATATTATTGAGCTGTAATTGTTGTGTTTCTTGTTTAATTTTTCAATCTTAAAAGGAACATAAAGTCTCTTCAACTTGTCATAAGACAAGTCAAGAGCACTCTCTGTCGGAGAGCATTGTTTGCATTGTGCATTTGCATGTAGATTAGATAAGACTCTTGAATCTCACCTTAAGGTGGATCAAAAGCACTCTCTGTCGGAGAGGTTGTTTTGTACTCTAATTAAAACTTTCACAACTCACATTCCCCTTTAAAATTGGAATTTATTCGTTGTTTCCATACCACGTATGCTCTGGCCAACCTTGCAAGAGATTGGAATACTCAGAAACAGTATTGGTTGCCTAATCTCAAAATTTCAAACCATAATAAAATCCATCACCCCCATAACCAACGAACCGGCGTTATTCGATAAATACTTAGGTATGTGGGCAAATTCCAAGTGGGGGCGCCGGGTAGCCATGTTCAGAATCTAGCTTGCTGGTTAAGTTCCTTGAACACCTAGCCTAGAGAAACTGGGTGGTCCATCATGTCTTCGAATGGAACCACTGAAGGTATTTCCGGTTAGATTTCCAGTACCTTGCGTACCGGTTGGAAATTCCCTAGCCGTAATAATCAAGAACACCTAAAATTCACAATAAATTTACAAGAACAATTTCAAAACGATCTCACGAACATATATTGAGACTTGTATTTTCAGCATCCCCAAGCACTTATTGACTCCATTTGGCACTGGTCTTGAAACTTTTATGTATCACCTTAATTTGAACCATTTGTCCTTCATATCTACTTAAGTCATTACTATCTTGTGGATGCTTTAATTTCCAATCATCATATATTGTTCATCTTATCATTGTGTTTTGTAATTGCAACGTGGATTGCTCAAGTTTTATTGTGTCTATCGCAAAAAACTCCTAAACAACACCCATCTGCATCACATCACCAAAAACACTTAAAAAACATAGCGCCATAAACAACTCTTTGTTAGGGACAACCCCCTTTGGCTTCGTTAGGAGTTATCCTAAACGGAGGAGCTGAGATTCAGGTGACAGTACCTGGCTCATTGCTTGCCCCCAAGGCCACACCTTCCCCACTTGTAGTGAGGGAACAGCTTTCGAAAGATTTCTCTTGTTGGTGTGCATCTCAGCAGACAACAGAAGGATGCCATGATCGAGGAGTATCAAGTCGATCATGAAGAACGATGTCTGGGATGTGGTACCAAGACCAGAAGGGAAGTCTGTTGTGACTTCCAAGTGGATCTACAAGATCAAGCATGCTGTAGATGGCAGCATAGAGAAACACAAGGCAAGATTTGTGGCACGTGGCTTCTCCTAGAAGGAAGGGATAGATTATGAGGAGACAATTGCACTTGTACCCAAATACACTTCCATCAGAACAGTACTTGCATTGGCTGCAATGATAAAATGGAAGGTACACCAGATGGATGTCAAGACAGCTTTTTTGAATGGTGTAGTGGAAGAGAAAGTGTGTGTGGAGAAGCCACTCGGATTTGAGACACATGATAGGGAGACTCATGTGTGCAAATTGAAAAAGGCCTTGTACGGATTGAAACAGGCACCCAGGGCGTGGTACGGCACGATAGACAACTTCCTGACTAGTTTGGGCTTTACCAAGAGTAAAGCAGATTCCAACCTTTACTACAAGGTTGAGGAAGGGAACCCAATGATATTCCTACTCTATGTAGATGACCTGTTTGTGACAAGTGAGGATGGGTTGATAGCATACACGAAGAAGAAGCTTGTTGTCGAGTTTGAGATGAAGGACTTGGGTATGATGCACTACTTTCTAGGCATGGAGGTGTGGCAGAGCGCAGATGGAATCTTCCTTGGACAAGGGAAGTATGTAGTAGAGATTTTGAAGAGGTTCGGGATGATGGACTGCAAGGCCATGGCCACACTTATGGCATCGAACCTGAAGCTATTGAGTGATGCTTCATCAGAGTCAATTGATGCCACGATGTATCGTCAGATGATTGGATCTTTGATGTACCTGACGAATACGAGACCAGATATTTGCTTTGCTGTGAACACATTGATCCAGTTCCTGACGGATCCGAGACATGTTCACTTGATTGTTGCAAAGCATATTCTGAGGTACCTAAACGGTATGGTTGATTATGGGCTCAAGTATGATGCAAATCATAAGATTAAGCTGGAGGGTTATGTTGATTCAGATTGGGCAGGCGGTGCCATTGATAGGAAGAGCACTTCAGGATGCCACTTCAGTATGGGGTCAAGTGCGATCTCTTGGTTTAGCAGGAAGCAGTCCTGCGTGGCACTGAGTATAGCCGAAGCAGAGTATGTCGCAGCTTGTTCGGCTAGTTGTGAGGCAGTATGGCTTAGGAAGCTACTGTCTGATTTGTTTGATCTCCAGTTGGATGTGACTTATATATTTTGTGACAACCAGAGTTGTGTGAAGTTGTCTGAGAACCCGGTGTTCCATGACAAGTTGAAGCACATCGAGATCAAGTATCACTATATCAGGGATATGGTGCAGAGAGGAGCAGTGAAGCTCCAGTATGTTGCGACGGACGAGTAGATAGCTGATGTGTTAACCAAGCCGCTGGCCAAAGTGAAGTTTGAGTACTTCAGAGAGAAGCTTGGTGTAGTCCAGATCGAGGTTCCTTCCAAGGGGAAGTGATGAGTCCGGAAGACACAGATGCACATGAACCATTCTCACATGGTGGTAGGTGTGTCCTCCCATGGTGCAGATGTAAGGGCTGGGGGCCATTCTAACATGGTTGAGGTGTGCCTTCCCATGGTCATTGATATAAGTGTCGAGCCATTCCAGCATGGTTGAGGTGTGTCTTCCCATGGCTGTTGATGTAAGTGTTGTGCCATTCTCGGATGGTTGAGGTTTGTCTTCCCATGGTGTAGATGTAAGGGCAATGCCAGTCTCGCATGGTTGAGGTTTGTCTTCCCATGGCGTAGATGTAAGTGCTGAGCCTTTCCCAAATGGTGGTAGGTTTGCCCTCCTATGTCGGTTGATGTAAGTGTTGTGTGATGTGCATCTAGGTGGTGTTCCGTTGACGTTGAGATGATCTGGACGTGATGAGGCGACAGTAGGAGACGCAGGTTGTGCTCCGTTGACGTTGGGTTGTACCTACATGATGGCTTTCTCGCAGAGATGATGAAGACCTACATGGAGGCTAGGCCTACATCCAGCATGAAAAAGGGTTGGCTTTGTAGAACTTCCTCTGACGAGTAGAACTGAGAGATAGCACCAATCGATGGTCCATATGACGAGGATTGCAGTAGTAGTGATGACGACGATCTAGTGTTGATGATGATATTCCAGCGACGAAGACTTGTGTTGATGACTGTGTCAAGAGAATACCTTCCTAGTTAAGAGGGAGTGTTAATGTAATTGTAACTTCGGAAGATATTCACTTGCATATTTTATTATTGTACCTCCGACGGAGATGTTTATTCCTCAGGTCGGGAAAGTCATTATTGTATGTGGGTCATGTAAAGTCATTGAGGTTAACCCTCCATTGTAAGTCGGGGCATTAGACCCCAGAGATAAGTTGTTAATCGGTTATTAGACTCTCCTAGAGAAGTCGTCCCAGTCAGGTACAACTAGGGGCCGACCTAGTTGGGTAAAGGTCAAGTGAAAGTTAAAGTATAAATAGAGAGGGTGCCTCTCTCATTTGCATCATTCACTCACTCACTCAATTCGCATTAGTGAGAGAGAGGAGGAGTTTGCACAAGTGGAGAAGAGAGAAGCTGCTGAAGACCACCTCTATATTTGGGTTTTACTTTTCTGTTATTGTATTGGTGCTCATTCTATCTCTGAGGAAGTTGCGGGGTTTTCTCCTTTATGGTTTCCCCGAGGAAAATCTTTGTGTCTCTTGTCTCTTGTGTTTATTGATGTGCATGTTATTCTCTTAGATAAGATCCTAGATAACATTGAATTAAATTGTGAAAAACTAACACAACCCAGTTTACATGAGTGCTGGAAATTTCACAAAAAATTTCAGACTTAGAAACACAGTATGAACATCACTTTCATGGCAGAAAATTAAATAATAAATGCACACCATGAAATTTTAGAGACTCGGAAATTTTTGGCAAATGCCCAAGAAAAACCCACAAGGGGAAAACCTGTTTGAGAGAGAGTTCTTTTCATTTCTTCAGCAAAATAAAAATTGCAACAGCAGAATTACAACTTATCTCAACCGCAAAACCCAGAATTCTCTCGGAATTCATGCCACTAGCAGTGTACTGACTGTCTAAATTTGACTGTATGAACCTCGAATTGTGTTCTCGGAAATTTATTTCCTTCTCGAAAATCGTGCCAACAACAAAACAGAATTAAATCTGCCCTCGAAAAGTGTGCCCAACATAGACCTCGATTTGTGTGCCACTATTTTTCTTCTCGAAAAACGTGCTCGGACCTGCTGTACAGATTCTTGGAATTCGTGCTTGTGTGTTTTTTCTCTCTCTTGCGATTTTCTTCTTCTCCTCTCAAGAAGTCAAATTGCTCTCTAATCTCTTAAAACTCATGAAAGAATGGAATGGTGAAAAGCCTTTCCCTTGCCTTTTTGTTTGGATGTTGGGGTGAGTGAAGAGACATCTAATCCAATGGCCCACATTGATTTAGATGGATGGATGAGATTAAAAGCTAATTTAATTCTCTCCAAAATTAATTTCACTCACTTTACCTAAATTTATCAAAAAGTCACTTTAATCTCTAAACTGGAATTAAATGCTCATCTCAAGTCGTTTAATGCAAGGGACATGTTATTTTCCCCTTTTGTGACTTAGGCTAATTTTCACTAGGGGAACACTTTCCTAGGTACAAAATCAACACTCCCTCTTACCAAGGAAGGTGTTCTGAACCACTCCCAACTTGTCCCTAAAGAAGACAAACTTGCCCCGCCCCAAGGTTTTTGTCAGAATGTCTACTACCTGCTCATCAATGGAAATGTACCGCAACTCCACAGTTCCTCTCTGAACATAGTCTCGGATGAAGTGGTATCTGATCCCTATGTGCTTGGACCTGTCATGGAATACTAGATTCTCAGAGAGCTGAATGCAACTCTGATTATCACAGTGAATCACCATAGGCCTAAGCTCAACATCAAATAAATCCACCAACAACTTGCGAAGCCACAGTGACTCGCAACTAGCTTGACTGGCTGCCATCTGCTCAGCCTTAGCAGAACTCAAAGCAATGGACTTTTGCTTCCGACTGAACCACGACACTGTTGTCGAGCCCAAACTGAAGCAGCAACCAGAAGTGCTCTTCCGGTCCGTCACACTACCTACCCAATCTGAATCTGTGAAGCCAACCAAAGCAACTCCACCAGAACTCATGTAGTCTGAACCATAATCCACTGTCCCTACAAGGTATCTCAACATATGTTTCGTGGCTACCCAATGCACTCTCATAGGCTCCACCATGAACTAACTGAGAGTGTTCACCGCAAAACACAAGTCTGTCTTAGTGTTGACCAGATACATCAGTGAACCAATGAGCTGGCAATATAAAGTGGGATCCACCAACTCTACCTCGGAATCATGAAGCTTCTTCCAGTTGGTTATCATCGGTGTGGTCATCGGCCTGCAATCTTCCATCTGAAACCTCCTCAGAATATCTGCAGCATACTTTCCTTGTCCCAGGAAAATATGAGCAGGCTCCTGCCAAACCTTCATCCCCAAATAATAATGCATCAACCCAATATCGGTCATCTCATACTCTGAAGCAAGATCTCTCTTGCAAGCTACAATGAGGCACCCCTCCCCTGTGATAAACAAATCATCAACGTACAATAGAAGAATGAGTGGATCACCACCAACAAAAATGTAGTAAAGGTTGGGATCACCCTCAATCTTTTGAAATCCCATCGACATCAAGCAAGCATCAATCCTAGAATACCAAGCTCGAGGAGCTTGCTTCAAAGCATACAAGGCTTTCTTCATCCTGCACACATGAGAATCTCTCCCATGGATCTCAAAGCCCTGAGGCTGCTCCAAATAAACCTCCTCCTGTAGAAGACCATTGAGAAATGCGGTCTTCACATCCATCTAGTGGATCTTCCAACCCATCTCTGCTGCCATGGAAATCACTGCTCTAATAGAGGAATATCGGGCAATTGGCACAAAGGTCTCATCATAATCAACTCCCTCTACCTATGAAAACCCCCGTGCCACAAATCGAGCTTTGAACTTCTCCATACTACCATCTGCAACATGCTTCACCTTGTAAATCCACTTGGCAGACTTCCCCTCTGGTCTCGATACAATCTCCCATACATCATTCTTCATGATGGAATGGTACTCCTCCATCATGGCATCTCTCTGAACCGGATGCTGAGAGGCCTCCTCAAAAGTGGAAGGCTTTGAATCACGAAGACTAGCAACTAATGCCATACCCAATTTGTCTGGCATCACAACTGTCATCACTGGTTCCTTGGGCTTACCAAATGATTTTGCTTTCTTCAAAGTTTCACGAAGCCACTTGGGCTTCCTCTTCCCTGTATGTGGCTCCCAAACTGGTCTCTCATCCTCTGAAGAACTGCTAGAAGTAGATGGCCCAAAAACCTGTGAACCAGTAGCAGGTGAACTCAGTGATCCGGAGGCTGCAACTGGTGAACCTGTGACCCAGAATGTCCCTGAAATACCTACTGGATGAACCACTGAACCTGTAGAACTTGTGCCTGTAACCCGTGGCCCAGTCACTTCGGAAACCTGTGATCCTGTACTCTGAACTATTGGTACCTGTGTAACTGCCTGAGGTGTGGATGCCTATGACTCCTCCTGCTCCAACTCTCTGGACTTCCTGAAGGCCCGCTCCTCCTCAAATCTCACTTCCCGCCTCACAACAGCCTTCCTCTAGGCAGGAAGATAAATGCGGAAGGCCTTTGAAGTCTCATCATAGTCCACAAAGATGCCCTTCTCTTCGGTGGGCTCCAACTTTGTCCTCTTCTCAAAAGGGACATGAGAGTAAGTCCAGCAACCAAATATGCAAAAATGACCAACCTCAGGGTTTTTTCCTGTGAACATCTCCTCGGGATTCTTTCTTCCCAAGGAACGGTGGGGACTCCTATTCTGAAAGTATACAGTTGTACTACAAGCCTCGGCCCAAAGGAAGTAAGGAAGACTCTGATCATGAAGCGGGGCTCTCGTTGCTCCCACAATAGCTCTATTCTTCCTTTCAACCACTCCATTCTGCTCAGGAGTATATGGTACTATCAACTATCTTTGTATCAATGTTATAAAAACCGAACCGGTGGTAGAACCGGCCGACCTCGAGAATCGGAACCGGACAGGAACCGGACCAAAACCGGGAAAAAAACCGGATCACAAAACCGGTCCACCAAAAATACATAAAATGTTCAAATTTTGAAAAATTATATATAGATAGATATAGATATATGTTCAACCATGTGAATCAAAACCATTATACACAAATTCGCAAACAGGGCTCCTGTATGTATTTTGCTAGGTGCCATACTAAGCATATTTCACTTGAATCATATGTCTAACATGTTGAGGAAACTGTTGTTGTTGAAAGGGTTGTTTCAAGGTTGTTGTAATAGATAGTCACCTTGGAATATGCCCACAAAAGTTTCTTTTAACTACACAATTAGCTCATAGTTGTTGTTAGGGGCCAGGGCTGCTCAAAGTCTCTTTACTACTGTAGATAACTACTATTAGGTGTATTTTATTTATGATGATATAACCAGGACTGTTGTAGGTACTTAGCATACCCTTTCAAGGTTGCTACACTTCCCAAGAATGTCAAGAATGATTCTTAACTCAAAATACTCAAGTGAATAGTGTGAGAGAAATAGAGCGGTTGGGGCTGCTTTTATAGCTTTCTTAGGGGCTTAGGTTTATCTAGAACCTTCCCCACTCAACCAACTTGTTTATTTAAAAAAAATTAAAAAATGGCCTCTTAAATGTCGATGTATGGTTATTTACTGAACCGGTCAAAACCGGAACCAAAACCGGAAAACTGGCCGAAACCGGTAAAACCGGTCAGAACCGGCTGGTTCCATATGGAACCGGCCATTTTCGGTTTGAGACACCGATTTGAACCGGTGACGCCTCTGAACCGGTCGAACCGGCCGGTTCGACCGGAACCGGTCCGGTTTTTATAACACTGCTCTGTATGCCCTCCTGTCTGCAAAACTCATCGAAGTCCTTAGAGGTATAATCACACCCATTGTCTGATCTAAGTGCCCGAATCCTCCTCCCAGTCTGGTTCTCCACAAGAGCTTTAAACTCTAGGAAACTCTGCAAGACCTCATCAGATTTCTTGCACCTCGGGAAGTAGATCCAGGTCTTCCTAGAATAGTCATCGATGAATGTCACATAGTACTCAAAACCTCTCAAGGAAACAGATGGCATAGGGCCACACAAATCTGAATGAATCAAATCAAGCACTCCTGCTGACCTACTGTTACTGCTAGGAAAAGCAATCTTGGTGTACTTTCCCAAAGCACACCCTTTGCAAACATCATTATGCTCCATGCTAAACTCTGGCATACCTATAACCATGTCCCTCAACAATCTCAGAACTGGATGATACAGATGAGCCATCCTCCGATGCCAAAGATCACAAAGATCACTTCTGCTGCTATGTGCCAAAGCATGATGGGGCTGAAACAAGAGCTTGTACAACTTCCCACATTTGACTCCAATGACAAAAGAGGCAGATGGTCCTGCAGTCTTGGGGAAAACATGCACATGTCCATCCAGGAAATAAACCCCAAGTCCTCTGTCCTCGATCGTGGAAATTGATATCAAGTTCTTCTTCAGCACAAGGACAAACAACACATCCCTCAAATTCATGGGACTCATGGACTCCCTCTGAAATGTAACGGTCCCATGACCAACAACTTTGACAATAGTATCATCCCCCAACACAACCTCCACATCTATGCCTTCCTGTGAAAGCTCGGAAAAAATCTCTTGAGCACCTGTCATGTGGCTCGAGGCTCCACTGTCAATGTACAGGTGATGGTGGTGAATGCACCCATAGGATGGCCAGTCAACAAAGAATGCTCCCTCTCAATCTCTATATCAACATTGGTGATGATAGAAGCTCCCTCTCTCTTAACATGTCCAGCATAGAGAGAAAACTCTCTCTCGAACATAGCTGCATACTCCTCAATCTTTGTTGAAGTTGCGGTCTGTTGCTTCTTCTTCTTCTTGTTTGGACACTGTGAGGCATAGTGCCCAAACCCTTGACAAGCAAAGCACTTGACTTTGCTCAAATCCTTCTTTTGTCCACCCTGTTGCTGTTGTTTCTGCCCCACCCTGCTTGGGACCCTTCTTGGAGTTTTTCTTCCCTCTTGCAGTCAAAGCCACATTTTTCTCATCCTCCTTACTATTTGAAGAGCTCCCCTACATAAAACCTCTCCGAGTCTTCTCTTGCACAAAGTCATCCCAGAGTCGATCCCAGGAAGGCAAGTTCTCCCTAGCAACTATAGCCTCCACAAAAACAGCCCAAGGTTTGGTCACGCCATTCACAGCTGTCCGCACTAGCTCACTGCCAGAAACAACCTCCCCAATCATTGCAAGCTCATCTCTTACCTGAGATATCCTAGTAAGGTAGGATGTTACTCCCTCTGCTTTGTTCATCTTCACACTTTCTAGCTTCTCTCTCAAGACCATTTTTCGATTCTCATATGAGCTCTGGTATAAGCTGGTCAAAGCATCCCACATTTTAAATGCACAGTCTTTGCCTGAAATATGTGGAATAACATGGTCCTTAACTGCATCTAGAATAATCCTTCTAGCCTTAGTGTCCTTTTTGTTGAAAGTTGCTAATGCTTGTGCATCGGTGGATGCGGGAACATGAGTTGGATTTGTCTCTGTACTATTCACCACTTCATCCCAAAGTTCATTTTCCTCCAAAATAAGCACTATCCTAACCTTCCATGGAACGAAACTCCCTGCTCCATCTAGCCTATCTTCCAACTTAAGTCCTATAGCCATTTCAATGCAAATTCAAAATCCAACAAGGTGTTGCTCACTGACAAAAGAAGACTCACTAATAGTCTGAAAATTTCACTTCACTGTTCTGCCCCCAAGCTCTGATACCATGAAAATTTTTTGAGGTTCAAACCCAACCCGATTTCAAGTCAAAATTTTAGAGAATTTAATGCCCAACCCAGTTTACATGAGTGCTGGAAATTTTACAAAAAATTTCAGACTTAGAAACACAGTATGAACATCACTTTTACAGGCAGAAAATTAAATAATAAATGCACACCATGAAATTTTAGAGACTCAAAAAATTTTGGCAAAAGCCCAGGAAAAATGCACAAGGGGAAAACCTGTTTGAGATAGAGTTCTTTTTATTTCTTCAGCAAAATAAAAATTGCAACAGAATTACAACTTATCTCAACCGCAAAACCCAGGATTATGTCTCGGAATTCATGCCACACCAGTAGTGTACTGACTGTCTAAATTTGACTGTACAGACCTCGAATTAAGTGCTCATAAATTTATTTCCTTCTCAAAAATCGTGCCAACAACAAAACAGAATTAAATCTTCCCTCGAAAATCGTGCCCAACACAGACCTCGATTTGTGTGCCATTGTATGGATTTTTTTCTCGAAATGCATGTCGCTGCCTGGAAATGCGTACCACTATTTTTCTTTTCGAAAAACGTGCCTAGAACTAATGTACGGACCTACTGTACAGATTTTTGAAATTCGTGCATGTGTGTTGTTTCTCTCTTCTGTGATTTTCTTCTTCTCTCAAGAAGTAGAATTGCTCTCTGCTCTCTCAAAACTCATGAAAGAATGGAATGGTGAAAAGCCTTTCCCTTGCCATTTTGTTTGGATGCTGGGTTGAGTGAAGAGACATCTAATCTAAGGGCCCACATTGAGTTAGATGGATGGATGAGATTAAAAGATAATTTAATTCTCTCCAAAATTAATTTCACTCACTTTACTTAAATTTATCAAAAAGTCACTTTAATCTCTAAAGTGGAATTAAATGCTCGTCTCAAGTCATTTAATGCAAGGGTCATGTTATTTTCCCCTTTTGTGACTTAGGCTAATTTCCACTAGGGGAACACTTTCCTAGGTACAAAATCAACAACTTTCACAAGTTGTTAATAGTTCTTCTGCAAAGAGGTGTTGGAGCACCTACAACTTCATCCACTATGTCAAGAGAAATAGTTTTAATATAGAATAGGTAGAAAGCTTGGTTTATGTGCACTACAACTTGAGGTTGTTGTCCTATTATTGTGAGGAGGCCAAGAATGATAGAACATATTTGACTTGGGACAACAATCCAGAGGAGGCTAATGTGGAGGATGGAGCCATAGCATTAAAGCACATGGAAGTTGAACTATTGGGTGATCATGATAGTGATCCAATTCATACAACAGAGATGCCACCCCCAACCACCAACAGGTTTCCAGATGTAGGAGTTTTTCCTTTAGCTTCACAAGGTCCAACAATACGTGGGGGCCATTCATCTTCTTCTCATGTTCCACAATCCCAACAGCTCCTATTCCACCTAGACCACGAGAAAAGAAATTGGAAGTTTCTCGTGGAAAGAGGAAAGCTTAGTAGATAGTATCCCAGTACTTTGTATTTCATGTTTATTATGGCCTATTTTGTAAACATTATGGCCTACTTTGAACTTTGACCTTTGAATCTTGAACCGACCTTCGAAGTTTAAACTTTAAATTCTTGATTGCATCTTACAACTCTTTGGTATTGAATATGATATTATGATGCTTTGTTTCATTTCCTGGTTGATGTTATATGTTAGAGTTTGTTGATGGCAAATATCATATGTTGAAATTTGAAGGCCGATGTTGTTGATGATTGATGGTTAATCATTTGATGCCAATGTTATAAGTTATAGCTCCTAGATGATTGATGTTATATGTGTACTAAATGGTTATATCTATGTTTTCATGTTTTCTATAGCTAATTTGGCATAATACATATTTTTCTTAATATATATGCATCAAAATATATTAAAATATGTATTATATAAAAAATGCTCCCAAAACGGAAGCTTTTGAAAATTTCGCTTTCCGCTCCCACTCCCAACAACGTAGGTCAAGACTCAAGAGTTAGTTCTTAGAGCCTCTACACATGGGATGCCTTGGAACTTAAGAGCACGATGGTTGGACGGAAGTGATTGTGACGGCTACATTTTCCCATGGAGAAAACCTATCCAAAGGAATGCCAATCCAAGCTAATTGTCATCATCTACGAAAGGATGACCAAGTACATCGTTTCTATTTTTGTATCATGTCATTTAATTTGGTTAAAATGAAAAATGATAACCTTTGGATTGCTTGATGTTAAATTTGTTTTTAAATGGATTTCATAGATGTTTAGTAAGATTGGATAAGATAATTTTATTAATGTCCAATGAGTGACCAAAAGTAGGTCAAAGGGACTACTAGGTACATCACAATCATACAAAGTTGGGAATCACAAAGAAGAAGAAAGAAAGGAAGCAAGAGTCTTTATCAAGAGCTCAAGAGCCTAGGAGAATGTCTCAATTAAAGATGCCAAGTTAGTGTTTAAGGTCCCTCGGTGTCATCACTTACTAATGATGAGGATGACAACAAAGGGAAGTTGCTATTCATAAAGTCAATGCTCGCAATAAGTAGGTCTCTCCTACCATTCAAGGCCGAAGCAAAGAAACCCCTGATGATCGACTATTTGGATGCATTGGAGCTAGAAGCACTGGAAGAGTGGGTATGTGGCACATCCCAATGTTTGGATAAGGTTGCCCTCTAATGAGATCTAGAGGAGGAGGAAGAGGAATGTCTATTGGGACTGGAAGACCTATCTCATGTCTAAATACAATGGTGGCATATGGATCTCGCAAGCAGAGGTTGGATGTCCCCCCATGGTCTCACACATATAGAGGTTGAGGCATAGCCTCTCTCTGCGTGTCTCTTTTCCTATAAGCACCGGAAAGAAGGAGGTGATCATCCTGGTGGTGTCCAGTGGTGGGGGCAATCTGAGTGAAGAAGATCTAAATTTAAGGACTCCTTGAACTTTAGGACTCCTTGAAGAGGCAATTATAATAACCATAAATCTCGTAATAGATGGGGCACCTAAAGATGAAATGCTCCTCCATCTCTGTCTCCTGTAAATGGTAAAGTAGGCAAATTTTGTTTGCTCAAGGAATATGGTGATTGGCTTCCACTAGAAGTCAATGTAAACTAGTGGAACTAGTCGAAAGGGTTCCTAAGGGCGTGCATCCATGAAATGCTATACATTGAAGGCCACCTGGCTTTGAACCCACGAGGTGGATGTACCCAAGTGACCTAAATGCAATGTTTGTAAATATCTTCCCTAGTGACCCTATTCTACTCCTGCTTGGCTGACAATAGATGGCCAAGGGCATTTAGATCTGAACGAGAGAAGCATGTCCATTAAAATGCCCACAAACTATGATAGGCATGTAACTTCATCACACCAACAATGGGTCAGTCAAGAGGGACAAGCTAAGGCAATGACCTCAAAGGAGCAATATGCCATGCAAGGGTAATGGTTTCTACTAGTAGTCGAATCAACAAAGCTTTGGACCCATGGAGTGTTGAAATATTGTAACTTCTAAGAATATTATATTGTGTACTTTATTATTCCGGAGATGTTTCATTCCTCCGACGGGACTTTGTTGTATATTCAGAGATGTTTATTCCTCCGTGGAGATTGTGGTAACTTGGGTTATTAGACTTCCCTAGTGGGGGTCGGCCCTATATGAGTCATGTGGGTTAAAGGGTTATTAGACCACCCTAGTGGGGTCGGCCCTGTCACATTATATAAAGTAGTTAAGTTGGGGCCGACCTAGTTAATATAAAATACAAGTCGGAGTTGTGTATAAATAGAGGAGGTGTGTTCCTCATTTAACACACATTACACTCACTTGTGATTAGCGCATAGGTGAGGGAGAGATCTGCTATGGAGGAGAAGGAGCTCATGTCCAGGGTTTACATATTTGTATTTGCTGGTCATCTATATTGAGGAAGCTTTGCTGGGTTTTCTACCCCATGAGGGTTTCCCAGGATAAATCTGTATCTCTTGTGTTTATGTTGTGCTTTTGTTCTTTCAGTGATCCTGTATATGCTATTGTTGTGAAATGGAATGTAATGCTGATATTTTCTATATTAGCATATTCAATCTTAACATGGTATCAGAGCTAACCTGAAGGAAGGCAATGTATGGCACTTATGACACTTGCTTCACTTGCGACAATTTGAAGGTTAGGGTTTTATATAGCAAAAACCAGTCATCGTGGAACTTTCGCTATAAATCCATTTTGGCGAAGGTTCAGGATTTGAAACCTTTACAAGTCGTAGATAACATCCCCCTGTACCTTGTGTCCAAAGGACAACCTCTAATTCGTTGTACTTTGTGATTTATGATAAGTACAAGTTAGGGTTTCTGCCTCTTCCAGATCTCAGTTATAAACAGGTGACCTAGGCAAAAAGGTCACAACTTGGGATAGGAAGCTCCAAATGAAATTTCGTAAAAAGTGACAGGTAGAGCACGGACTGTAGTTTCTCAGGTAAGTTTTTCAAAGGCCGAAGTTGAACCGGTGACACGTGGCACGCCGTACAAGTTCGCTCTCCTGTTTTATCCCATAAACAGGTCACGTTGCGACACTTGGCATAACTCTCTCAGAAAATCCAATTGAGGTCAAACCTGTGGGGTTGGAAAGATGACAGGTCAGGATACCGCAGGTAGAAGTTTCAGACCCTATGGATTTGTAATTTCAGAGATGCACCAGAAACAATCAGGTGAATATTTCTTTCAAAACAGAATTGTTTTCTGAGCACCTTCATTCTTGGCTTATCACTGCTGCGGGAATTTAGGGCTTTAGAGAAAGTTGGAATTTTTGGAATCGGAGTCCACGGCTGAATGCTACTCATCAAAATCGAAATTTAGAGACCAAGATCGAATTTTTTGGTTGGGCAGAAGGTCGGGCTTGATCAAACCCTAGTTCGGGATTTTGATCGGAAAGGTGGAAAATTAGGGCTTCTGCAAAAGTTGGAATTTTTGAAGTATGTGACCACGGCTGGAAGCTCCTCAGAAAAATCGAAGTTTAGAGCTTTGGATCGAACCTTTTGGTTGGGCAGAAGGGTGGGCTTTATCAAACCCTAGTTTGGGGTCTTGTCCAGTGAATCCGGAAGTTTCAAAGGCAATTTTGAGGGGTCAAATTTTGCAGTTTTCAAAATTGAAGTATACCAGCTTGATCAGCTCAGCAAGCCAAAATTCAAAGATTGAATTTTTAGGGTTTCTCTGAAAAACCCTAATCCAGCTCCAGATCTAGTTTCAGCAAATCAAAGTGGATTGGGTTAAAAGAAATCTCGACAGGTATGTGTTGAAATATGTTCATGATTAAGTTTATGATATGTTTGTTTTCATATTATTGAGGTTAGTACAATCTTGATTAATCTTAGAATTGTTTTATCACCCAAGTAAAAGTATGAATGCATGTGAACAATAGAAGACATTCTTTGATCAAGGTTATATGATTGTACTAATGCACCTGTGGTGTTGTATGAGGATGATGTTGTCTGCTAACAAGATACAGGTACATCAAGAAAGACAAATCAAGTTCTATGACCATGATGACATAAAGACAAAGACTCATCCATAGTCTTTGACCACATAGAAGCTCTACTTACAAGGTATGTATGACTTTGTTCTACTATGCTTAATTTATGAGATATGCAGGTTCTGGCACAAGGTCTCTAAATCATTGAAGAGAACAAAGAAGATATTGTTTGGGCATGTTAAGACATAACCAAGCTTGATAATCCAGGTATGTTTTCCTATATCAAGTTAGAATCCTACTTTGTTAGGATCTTAGGTAAGTATACCTATGTATGAAATGATCATGACCATACATAATGTTTTGATAGTATTGAGATTATACTAATGAATGTATGTTTATGTATGAGATCATGAGGATGACACTAGTGCACACTTAAACATGCATAGTGGTGCAGAATGAATAGAAGTTCAAAGACATATAGAAGCGGGAGGCAACCTCACAAAACATAAAAAAGATAAGTATTCGAATTTGAAGTTAATGATATTAATAGTATATGCATAGAATCAGTGAATCATATCTGTATGCATAATAGGTTATCATTGAAATGTCAACATGATTTGATGATTATGAAGTATTACTAATCATGTAATTAACCTTGATTTGTAGGAAAGATCATGAAGAATGATGAATACCAAACAAGTGATGGATGAGAAGACTTACAAATCAAACATATTATAGAAGGCTTGTGGCTAGAAGATTCTCTTAGAAAGAGGAAGAGGATCATGACTAGATGTTAGATAAGACCATTCTCTTAATGGTGTAATTGAGGAAGAAATTCGAATCGAGAAAACTCCCAAGATTCAAGAAAGCTATGTACAGGTACCCAGGATCGATAGTCATTTGATGAGCTTAATGATCACCATGGGTAATGAGGATTTCAACCTTTGCTACAAGGTTGAAGATGGTGTATATATTCAGATGACATTCTTCTCTTAGATGAATGCAAGAAGGAACTCACCACAGAGTTCGAATGATCTTGAGGCTCATATCAGTAGACCCATCTAACGGGAGATGGAACAGATAGATATGCAGAAGATCACTCAATGCAGAGTGTGAATGATGTTCAATCACAGAGGGAGAATTGACAGTTTCTTGACAAGCTTGGGCTTTACCAGAAGTAAAGTTGATCCTAACCTTTACCTTAAGGTTATGGATGATACTATTATTGTATGTGGATGATCTCTTTCTGACAGGGAATGAGAAACAGATCATGGAAAGCAAGAAGAAGCTAGCTACAGAATTTGAGATGAAAGATCTCGGATTGATGCATTACTTCCTAGGTCTAGAAGTATGGCAAGGATCAGAAAGAATCTTTCTCAACCAGGGAAAGTATGCTATGGAAATCTTGAGAAGATTTGATATGTTGGAATGTACAACCATGGCCACTCTCATGGGTTCCGACTTGAAGCTGTTAGCTGATGACTCATCAGAGTTAGTGGATGTAACTCTGTACAGATAGATTATTGGGTCGTTGATGTATATGACAAATACCAGGCTAGATATATGCTTTGCTGTGAACACCTTGAGTTGGTGTCTAGTGGAACCTAGGCATGTTCACCTGATAGCTGCAAAGCATGTGATGAGGTACCTAAAGGGTACGATAGACTTTGGTCTATGATATCTTGGAGATCATGACTTCAGATTATATGGCTACACAGATGCTGATTGGGCAGGAAGTGTATCAGACAGGAAGAGCACATCGAGTGGATGTTATTTTCTGGGATCTGCCATGATCTCGTGGTTTAGCAGGAAGCAGTCTAGTGTGGCTCTCAGCACAGCTGAAGCGGAATATATATATAGTTGCTTGCTCTGCTAGTTGTGAAGCGATATGGCTTCGGAAATTGTTATCATGATTGTTTGACTTAGAGATGGACCCCATTGTGATCCTGTGTGACAACCAGAGTTGTATCGAGATAACAAAGAATCTAGTGTTCCATGATAAGTCAAAGCACATAGAGATCCGATATTTCTATATACGGGATATGGTGCAGAAAGGAGCTATCAAGCTTGAGTATGTGAGCACTGACGAACAAGTTGCTGATGTGTTTACCAAACCTCTGTCTCGAGTAAAGTTTGAGTATTTCCGAGACAAGCTTGGTGTGGTTTAGAAAGACCCTCCTCGAAAGGGGGAGTGATATGGTCGATGATAATATTTGGATACTGGTATCGATATGGATACCTGTATCGATGATGAGATTGCCTATATCGATGGTAAGGTTGATGATATGGATACTGTATTGATGAGGATATTGTATCGTTGATGTGGATACTGTATTGATGAGGATACTGTATCGTTGATGTGGATACTGTATTGATGTGGATACTTGTATCGATGATGAGGTTACTTGTTCCGACGATGAGGTCGATGATGAGGTTGCTGGTTACGATGATGAGGTCGATGCATGGTCCTTAGACTTTGTATATGAGGACGAGGAGGGATTGTATCATCCCTGGACTTAGGTCCCTGAACAGATCCGTAGACTCTTGTCTTCGAGAAAGATGTTGGTGAATGATGTATTCTGTGCTCCTGGACTGCTCAGCATAGCAGTAGGTGATCATTCACAAAACCTGTAATGATGTAATGTTCGCTCCTGGATTAGCAGGTGATCATTCACAGGTTGTAAATCCTAGATATGATCTAGGACACACCCCAGTTGAAATAGTACTAGCTCTGTGGTTGACTGGAATGATGTAATGTTCGCTCCTAGACTGCTCAATGTAGCAGCAGGTGATCATTCGCAGGTCCTGTAATGATGTAATGTTCGCTCCTGGACTGCTCAGTGCAGCAGCAGGTGATCATTCACAGGTGATAAAATCCTAGATTTAATCTAGGTCACATCCAGTATGAAAAAGGACTGGCACTGTGGTCGGGATTGCATCATCCCTAAACGCTTGGTTCAAAATGTACGTGATGGGGATTGCATCATCCCGGAACCACTAGTTCAAAATGTACGTGATGGGGATTGCATCATCCTGGAACCACTAGTTCAAAATGTACGTGATGGGGATTGTATCATCCCTGGACTTCGGTCCCTGAATTGATCCGTAGACAAATGTCTCCGATAAGTGGTCCCTTGTGGACGAGAGGGGATTGTATCATCCCTGGACTTCGGTCCCTGAATTGATCCGTAGACATGTCTTCGAGAAGTGGTCCCTAGTGGACCAGAGGGGATTGCATCATCCTCGAACTTCAGTCCCTAAATTGATTCGTAGACATATGTCTCCAAGAAGTGGTCCCTAGTGGACGGGAGGGGATTGCATCATCCCTGGACTTCGGTCCCTGAATTGATCCGTAGACATATGTCTTTGAAAAAGAGGTCCTTGGACTCTGTCTAAGTTGACGAGTGGACTGCATCGTCCCTAGACATGTTATGGTGTCTTAAATGGATCATATGTATTGCAAGGTATGTTGCTATGATACTGATGATCGTGCGATGACGATGCTGATGATCGTGTGATGACGATGTTGATGATCGTGCGATGACGATGCTGATGATCATGCGATGACGATGCTAATGATCGTGTGATGACGATGCTGATGATCCTGTGATGATGATGTTGATGATCGTGCGATGACGATGCTAATGATCGTGTGATGACGATGCTGATGATCGTGTGATGACGATGTTGTTGATCGAGAGGATCCAGATGTTGATGTTGCTGTAGCTGTTCAAGTGCTGCAGAAGATAAAGATTCAATACTGAAGATGTTGATGTTCCAGTATTGAAGATGTTCTAGTAACTGCTTGAGTTACTGATGATGTATAAAGAAAGCTTCCAATGATTTATAGATGTATCATGTATCATGTAATTGATGACTCCTTGCTCCGGCAGATGTTGTTATAATATCCTTCTCGTTAAGGGGGAGTGTTGAAATATTGTAACTTCTAAGAATATTATATTGTATACTTTATTATTCCGGAGATGTTTCATTCCTCCGACGGGACTTTGTTGTATATCCGGAGATGTTTATTCCTCCGTGGAGATTGTGGTAACTTGGGTTATTAGACTTCCCTAGTGGGGGTCGGCCCTATATGAGTCATGTGGGTTAAAGGGTTATTAGACCACCCTAGTGGGGTCGGCCCTGTCACATTATGTAAAGTAGTTAAGTTGGGTCCGACCTAGTTAATATAAAATACAAGTCGGAGTTGTGTATAAATAGAGGAGGTGTGTTCCTCATTTAACACACATTACACTCACTTGTGATTAGCGCATAGGTGAGGGAGAGATCTGCTATGGAGGAGAAGGAGCTCATGTCTAGGGTTGTATTTGCTGGTCATCTATATTGAGGAAGCTTTGTTGAGTTTTCTACCCTATGAGAGTTTCCCAAGATAAATCTGTGTCTCTTGTGTTTATGTTGTGCTTGTTGTTCTTTCAGTGATCCTGTATATGCTATTGTTGTGAAATGGAATGTAATGCTGATATTTTATGTCTTAGCATATTCAATCTTAACATGGAGAAGTGAAACTAGTCCAACAATGGCCTCAACCAGAAGGGAGTCTGCTTGAACTATGTGCTAGGAAAACAATCCCCTTGCATTTAATGATGCAGTTAAGCATGAGAACTTGGACTCTCTCCATCCTAGCCTAGTCCTCCTCTACCAAACTATGTCCCTAGACCTCAAAGCCATACAAAACCGTGGATCTAATATTGTTGTCTTGAAGGTCCATCTTGGATGGATTTCCTGAAAGTGGTGCTAAAAACATTGGCTCTTGAGGAGGGCTAGGGAACCATAGACCTTATTGATTCGAGGCTAGGGCATATTGAAATCCAAACCAAGGCCCTAAAAAATAAACACCCAAGTAGGCCTTAGTTGTGGTGATCTCAATCTCCTCATCCTGGATGTAAAAGTGGTAAGCTAATAGGACACTCTTTGAACCATTAAAGATCATAACCTTGGTTTTCCAAAGTTTGATCATCAACGAATCTAGATAATGTGTCTAACTGTCTCTAAAGACTCTTGAGGGTGGAATCCAAGAGAACCACATCATTTGCAATGAGGTGGAATCGAGACATGGTGAAGGAGGAAACCATCCTCTAGTTGGATATGCTCATGCAAAAAGGATTCCAACATCAATATAAATCCCGAATAGCCTAGGTGAGAGAGGACACCCCCATTTCACCGCAATGGTACTACTAATAAAATATGTTTGTGCGTGCACTATGTGGAGGTGACCAAGAACAGACTCATAGAGACAGATAATAACAGTGAGCAGAGTATCCAAGATGTCAATGTCTCTATGTCTCTAGTGTTACAGCTTGAACTGGCATGTGTGATTAAGGCCCCAGAGAACAGGCTATCCTAGCTGTAACCTAGAGGTGTTGCCCATTGTCACCTAGATAACCACCTCTCTGCACTTCAGGTTGGCTCTTCTCCAACTCAAGGAGGGCTTCCCTAAGATGGGATTGTTGGGATATGGCGACGAGGGATCAAAGGTGATTTGAAGAGTTAGCATTAGCAAAACTTGAGGTCTTTTCAGTGTAGTATCGGTGATGGAATGTTTTGAAAACTAGTGTCGATCCCCAAGGGAAAAATGGAGTTAAGAGGAAACAAGACTATGGACGATAGGGAAGTTCATGAATAGTTAGGGAGAATTGGATCCAACCCTAACGTGTTACATCACAATGGTGGAAATCACTAGGAGCCTCCTTTTGGTGCCAACTCAAAACAATGAATAATAGGGTATGCCTTATACCATGAAGAATTCCAATTTTCTACTCACTAAAGACATCCAAAACAATGCAACATTCATGCATAAAACAACAAAGGAATGGATGAAACTTCTCTCAGAATCCTTCCAATGTGACAACACTGTCCTTGTATGACTATAACATGTTCTAACTATTCCATTCATCATTTAGCAACATTAAGAAATGAGAACCAAGAACCACTTACAAATGGAGAAGAAAATCCTTGAACTTCAAATTACTCTATGAAAGATATAACAATGAGGCTCCAAAAATGAGAGATATATCATAATCCAACCATTACCAATGAGTGAGAGGGCCAACCCTTGAATAGGTTGCAGCCTCTTCTCACTTTACAATTAAAAAAACTATTATTTTCTACCCCTAACCAGCTCTAACAAACTCTAAGGGGGTCAAAACACAAGTACATCATTATAAAATCTTTCTTGCCCCAACCTAACAAAAAGTGGTTAGACTCACTTCACTTTCTTAAATAATGATGACTCTCAATAACTTGGTCAAGCAAAAGACATGCACTCCCAACGAATATCCTCATAAAACATTTGTTTCACCCCCTTAACATTAAATAAACTTCCTAAAGTGGTTAGCATCCACTTTTTTCCTTTAATAAAATATTAAAAGATCATTTACCACTTCTAACCATCACCCAAAACTGGTTAGATTTACTCTATTCTCATCCAATTAAAAATGTGGCCACTTCAATAGATAAAATATAAAATATAAAATAGTGTGGTGTACTTCATCGAATGTTTGGATGGTGGCTGATTAAAAGGGGCCATGAACTCCACATATCTCCATGATCCAAGGGTAATGATAAGAACTAACCCATGAACCAGCTCGCCCAACCACCGGTCGATGACAAAAATGGTCCCATCTATACCTTTGCCCAGCTTATCCAAACTCCACGATAGCACCTAGTAAAATTCAGTTATCAATCGCTACCGCATCTTGGAGAAGAAAGATACAATGCGTCTGCTGCAAGTCTTCCCGACACAAAATGCTTCTGAGCAATTTCTATTGCATCCAGGCTTGCCATTTTATTTATGCTACCATTATTGATAAGATCTTTCAGAAGGGTTGAATTATTCTAAGTTGCTTCATGGCAAGACTCTATAATCCCTCGAAGAAAGTTGATTAAAGGATCTTCTGGACCAAACACACGAACAAGCTCACGTCGAAGCTCATAAACATTTCCCCTTGCTTTTCGGGGCTCCACCACCTGAAAAATCTGCTTGCTTTTTCTGCTACAGGGCTTTGAGCATATACTCACCGATAGTATTGGCACATCCATCACCTTTACAAATCAACGAGGCATGGTAACTGGAGCACTGAAGCATATTGCAGATGTTGAGAAACATGTCAGAAAAAAGCAATAAAATGTTCAATCGAGCCTTACAACCATCGTCGTGTTAGGATATTCTCACCATCATCTTTATGTTTGCATGCATGCATCCCAGTTATCAGTATGGTAGTCTCCCAGCACCTAGTCCCTAGTTTACTAGCCCCGGGAGCTTGTTTCTGTTCAGTTCCATCCCTCCTCGTCCATGATGCGCCTTGTTTTCATCTCCTGAGACAAACTGCGCCCTCTCTCACCTACTACCAGTGACACACTTAGTTAGTTGCTTGATTTGTGGATATGTTCCTTGATTTGAGGACAGATTGACTAGTTAACTGACTGAAACACTCCGATGGACATCCAAAGAGACTAGTTTGACTATTCTAACTACTGACAGCTCCTCATGCGCCCTCCTTGGATTCTCTTTCACTACATTAGTGCTCCATGCATCAGTTACACCTACCTACATTCAGTTAGACTCAGTTTGACACCTGGTTGACCGTTACTTGTGCATTGATGACACTACCACTGATCTAATGATGAGGACTCCTAGTGCAGACCAGCTACACCATGCAAGCTATTCGAATGACCTCCTTGGTTAATCCGAACTATTCATTCATGGTTACATCATTGTATTGTATTCTACTTTTGAGTAAATCAACAGAGCACTGCTGCAAGTCTTTTTGCACGGTTCTCACATTATTCTGCATGCATCTCTTGTAATGGTTTCTCTTGTTCCATAGATCTGCTGTGCTTGAATTTCATATGGTATCAGAGCTCATGGCAGGGACAAGCCAACCTTTCTGCACTAGTGATTCTGCACTGCACGCATATTCTGCACCTGCAGCTATTTCCAACTCTGCACCAAAAGCCGAGAGTTTCCACATAATTCTTGGATATTGTTCTTGTCTCTTCAAGCTTGCTTAATAGCCTATGCCGGGTGTGATGCAACTTGAAAAGTGCAGGTTGTCGACCTAAATGGTTCTTGTTTGTTTGTGACTGCAGGTTTCTCTCAAAGATTACAACTTCTTCGATGGATCTGAAAGTAATTACTCCTCTCTCTCCATTCAACTATGATGAGTGGAAACCAAAGATGATAGCATATTTGAAGAGACAATGTCTTTTTGATATATGTATTGGTATTACGAGAGATTTTGATTCCTACGAAGAGGAGAATGATTGGCTAAATGATTGTGACAGAGCCTTTGGAGCAATGTGTCTTGCTATGTCTCCTAGTATGCGCTACCTCATTAATACTGCTGAACATCCAAGAGATCTCTGGACCAATTTGGATAGAGAATTTGGAAAGAAGAAAGAAGAGGATCATGCTAGCCATTTGGAGAATAAGCCCAGTGATAGCTCCTCAAGTGTTCTCTCTAAATATGTCTCGGCCTCAACCATATCTCAAGATAAAGTTGTTCAAAATCAAGAAGAAACTGCAGATTCAATACTCATGTTCTCAATGTCTTCTATTTCGAAATTTGAGCAAGATAAGCCAGCTCAGACTCTAGAATCTGAAGAGGTCCTTAAATCCTCTCTTTCACATGAGTTTGTTGGTGTGCGGAAAGTTTGTGTTCTGATATTTCTGATATTTTATGAGACATTAATGAACATGAAATATCAGGTTCAGATTCAGATCCATATGAGCCCCCTCAATTGCCAAAGTGGGCAGAAAAGACTCTCAATTCTGCTGGTTCTAACATTGGAAATCCTGTCGATCCAAGAAGAACTAGAGCAGACTTTGAAAGAGCAAGTATGGCTCTTTCATATTTTGATCCTTCACTGTCTGAAAAATATTTTTTGATGATAGGTTCAGATCCTAAATCATACTATCATGCCCACTGAGATCCGAGATGGAAAACCACCATGGATGAAGAGTACAGTTCTCTTCAGAAAAATGCTACATGGGAGCTAGTTTCCCTTCCACCTGGGAGGAAATTAGTCCAATGCAAATGGGTCTACCGAACTAAAGTTGTTGCAGATGGCTCAACCTGCAACAGGCTTCTCCCAAGTCCAAGGAGTGGACTACACCGAGACCTTTGCACTGGTTGCAAAGATGGATTCTATCCGCCTAGTTTTGGCAATTTCGGCATCTAAGCACTGGGAAGTGCACCATATGGATGTGAAGAGTGCATTCCTCCATGGAGATCCGAAAGAAGAGATCTACATGAAGTAGCCATATGGATGTGAAGAATGCATTCCTCCATGGAGATCTGAAAGAAGAGATCTACATGAAGCAGCCTGAAGGCTACATATCAGATCCGACATTAGTGTGCAGACTGAAGAAATCATTGTATGGTTTAAAACAAGCCCCAAGAGCTTGATATGCAAAGATGGATTCCTTCCTTCTGTCACAGAATTTTGCAAGGTGCAAATCAGATCCAAATGTGTACCTACAGCAGCATGAAGGTAATTTGTTGATCATTGTCCTTTATGTTGATGAACTTTTGATAACTGGAAGCAATCTTGCTTTGATCGGCAACATAAAAACCGCTTTAAATCTAGCTTTTGACATGAGTGATTTGGGCTTGTTGAAGCAATTCCTTGGGTTAGAGATTGCTCAAAATTTTGATGGGATCACCATATCTCAGCAAAAATATACTTCAGACCTGCTAAACAAGTTTAATATGTCAGATTGTAAGGAAGCACCATTCCCATTCCTCTCGGGAATAAGACTTGAGGATGGTGATTCCACACCATTGGTGGATTCGACACTTAATCGACAGTTGATTGGAAGTCTTCTATACTTGACACATTCTAGGCCTGATATTTCTTATGTCGTGAGTGTCGTGTCAAGATATATGCAGCAGCCCCATGAGCTTCATTAGAGGGCAGCCAAGAGAATCTTGCACTATGTGCAGGGTACTAGACACTTTGGCATACACTATGTTACAGATTCCGAGCTAGATTTAGTGGGATTTGTTATCAATTGAGTTGCACTACAGTTGGACTTCAGTGAGCCGCCAGTATTGCACAATCACTTGTGCTTTTTCAAAGTTCAGAAGTTCCGAGTTTGGCCTTTTCAGGGCCCCTTTTTCATTTTTGTAATGCATGACCATGCCCCATGGGGTTTGTAATAAGTGTACTAGCATGGTGGTTTTTGAGTGACTCGATTCCCTAGGACTTAACAACCAAAGAAGGTATTCCAAGGAGTTTTTTCCCTTGTCGATTATGCTTTGCCTTTAGCCGAATATAATCGATGAGTTTTTCTCTTGCACCTCCAAAGCTGGAATGCCCAAAGTGGGGGTTAGGACTTAGGGGATTATTAGAGCCCATTTTATAACGTTTATAAACATGCTAGACGCTAGGTTTTTGTCATTTGGTCATGTACTAGGTCCCCCTGAAGTTTCAGTCAATTCCGAGAAAAAATACTTTTTCGCATTTTTAAGCCATTTTTAATGGTTTAATTAAAAAATTGCAAAAGGTGATAAAAGTGTGATCCGGAGTCGGAATTGGGCGCAAAGAAGCTCATTTTCAATCTCAGAGCATCCTCTTTACCCTCGTACCCGGTTTTCCAACATTTTGGGCGACCGAAAACCCCCGTGGAGCAGTTTTGCCTATCAAAGCTATAAAGCAGCACTTTAATGCTAAAGATGCATCAAAATGCACCATGGCCAAATAATTAAAAATATAAAAATTGGAATAAGTCACATGCCAATTGAGTTGGCATTAAGTCAACTAAGGTGGGAAACCTTATTAAGAAGGCAAAGCATGTATTAAAGTCATTTTCTAAAAGAGTTATGAACAAATAGGAAATCCGTACAGATCTCTTCCTCACATGGGGCCAACCTTCACTCGTTACATGGCCATGAGCATATTGGTTGGAGGATAAGTAAGCATGTGGTGGGCGTTTAAGATTATAACTCAAACCTTATGTTATAATTATTAAAGGTTGAGTGAATATTTCATGTCACGTAAATGAAGTTCACGTGGGCCATCTTCTCCTCACGGTTGTACATTTGATGGTTGGTAATTCCTATGGTGGGTGCTTACCTCTTATGAGGTGCCACAAAGCATGGTTTAGTTGCTAACTAATCAACCAATCAAACTCTTCAGCATAAAGCTCCCCAATATGGAAACATCACTCAACCACTCGCCATCCTCATCTCCATGCGTGGGCAACCTTCATTAATTCAGAAACTTCCGTTTTGAATTGTTTTTGTCCAAGTTTGATGGTGCATTGCCATTGGCCATTAAGGTTACTTGCTCTACAATCAAGGAGTTTTGTCTCCTTAGGGTTTTGGCACCCCAGGCTACTTGCCTTGTGCTATAAATTGAGGAGCTGAGGTCCATTATTATTCATCTGAAGGTGGAACCTCTGCTCTTGTGTCTGTAATATTTTTCTGAGTTCTTGAGTTAATAAAGAGAAGGCTTTGGAGGCTACATTGTGAGTTCATGTCATGTGTGGATGCTTGATGCTTCAAAACCCATGGAGGTAACTTGTATTTTTGCATAAGCATTTTGTTTATTGTTAGGATTCCACTAACCTTGGAAGGAAATCGATATTTCAGTAGGGTAACAAATATGATCTAATGTTGTTTGTTATTTGATGATAGTGTAAAATTCTTTGAATATTATGCGTCTCTTGTTTGAATATGTCTATTTGCAAGTCTTTTATATTGTTAATATCGGTGCCATTTAATCCTCTTGTGCAAGTGCTTGTCTGAAATCTTTTGCTGCAGGTTACCGAAGCTTAAGGAGGAGGCATGCATGTTAGTTTTGCCACTTCCCAAGCTACTTAAACAGAAGCGTAGTCTCTCTTGTTTTCACTTTTATGCAGGCTCCATTCGCTCAACTCTTTCCAGCTTACAACTCAGGTTTTCTCACCTTTAATTCAACCTCTTTCATTCTATCTTGGTTACTAGTTCCATAGCTCTCTAGATCTCAATTTTGAAAGTTTCTTAAGGAAGAAGATCTAGATTTATTATTCTAATGTTAGTATGCTATAAAGTTAAAATCTTATTGCTTGCATTAGTAATCAAATCTCTTATTTTCTAGCATTTGAAGAGTTAAATTTTTTTAACTAGATTAGAGAAGAGAAGTGTCCTTTAAAACATTTTAAAGATATATCTAGCATTTGGGTGCTTGTAGTTTCGGTTTGCTATCTCTAGAGAGGGCAGCCAAAATATCCTAGCGAGACAAGCTTTCTAGCTTGTCTTACTAGTTGAGTTTTTTGCATCTTTTACTTGTCTTTTTACTTAGAATTTTTTAAGATAATGTTAGGCTTTTCTCCCAAGGTTTTCCAAGTGTTTCTTGGTCTTTCTTGACAAAAAGAGGACATTGGTTTTTTGGTTCTGCATATCAGAAAATAATTTCAAAATCAATTAAAGACTCAAAAAGTTGTCCAAAACACCTTTTTTACATACTAGTTTAGCTAGATTTCAATTTTTTGCAATTTCTAGTATTGTCAGAACACTCGTAAAGTATTCTGATTGTATTTTCTAACCAACATAGTTCGCTGATCTATTTTGATTTCATAACAGGTTGGAGTAAGAAAACACATAAAAAATTGCATTTGGAACTTCCAGAATAATCCAGAGACTCGGTTTCAAGCACTGTTTTGTTTGTCTCTTAAATTGTAAACTGACTTGTTCCCTAAGCATAAAGGGCAAGCAGTATTCTATTTCACGTTTCATATTGTAATCAAAAAAATAAAAAGAGCACAGCAGGCAATTCCAGTGCCTGACCCCAATCCCCCCAGGGGGGATTCGTACCTTTTTTAGTTTTTTTTTGCATTTTTTTTCTAACTTTTTCGTTTTAGATTAGTTTCATTTGAGAAGTAGTAATTAGACAACTCACTCAAGCACACAAAGCGTCCCAGGGGGACTTACAATCTGTTTCATTCATTAACTTTGTGCTACAAAATAAGCCACTATTGTTCTAAAAAATACCAACTAAAATTAACCCCCTTTCTCTACCGAAGTACTCCACCATTTGGTGTGAAGAAAAGATATTCTTGGGGTTTAGGACAGATTAATCATCCACTTCAATCATAATAAAACGGACCAACGCCCCAAACCTGGAGTATGCTCTTGACTACTACAGCTTAGTCGGAACAGTCGACTCAATCAGAAACGAGTGCAAGGTACTTAGTTTAATAGGACAATCCAATCTCATCTTTCTTGGCAAATTCGGGAGATTGCATGGCTGTATACCGTAGAGTAAGCAGGCTCATCCTCACCTGGTTGGACACTTGATTAAGCCACTATAGCACTCAGTCCAAAGAATTAGATCTAGTTGGGCCAAACCAATAATTAACCCACTCCTTAATCCACTCATTTAATAATCATAAAATTTACCAACTAAGATACTGCAATACTTTCACTAAGACTACACAAGCAACCCTACACAGCAGCAATCGCACGCATTTTCACATTCTCGGCACTGGTCATTAATTTTCCATGTTTTAAGTTTCAATTATGAATGCCGTGAATGCTTATCTATCTTATGTTGAGTTGATTAATTGATTTAATTTGCATGCAGTGCTTAGTTGTTATTTTTCCATCTCGTCATCTCATAACTCCTAGAATAGACTTTTATCTTTTGTTGTATATTAAAAGCCTTAGATTATTTTTCATAGGGACCACCCCCCTTGGCTTCGCTAGGAGTAAGCCTAGACGGAGGAGTCGAGTAATCAGGTGACAACACTTCACTCTCACTTGCCCCCAAGGACACACCGAGCGGATTGAAGGTTTCTTGCCACGTCCCCCCCAGGTGTGTATTAGGCGGCAACAGGATTCACTGATTCAGATTGGGCGGGTGATAGCATTGATCGGAAGTCCACTTCCGGATATGTTTTCATGATTGGCACAGGGCCTATTTGTTGGTCAAGCAAAAAGCAGGCTGCCATTGCCTTATCTTCAACAGAGGCAGAGTATCGAGGAGCGGTCAACGCTTGCATTCATGCAGTTTGGTTGCAGGGTATTCTAGTAGAGTTTGATAATTGGTAGCAACACTTCTACTGTCATTTTTTGTGACAATCAATGCTATCAAGATCTCGATGGATCCAATTTAGAGATAGAGGACCAAGCATATCGAGATCCACATGCACTACATCCGAGAGCTTGTGCATGACAGAACCATTGTACTGCAATATTTCCCTACAGAAGAGCAAATTGCAGACATCTTCACCAAGAGCTTCACTAAGAAGAAGTTCTCTTACCTCCGTTCATTGTTGGGGGTGAGTTCTACTATGGTGGAGACAGATTAGATCCTTCAGTGTTCAGCTTGAGGGGGGGCTTTCTTCCCACTAGGTTTTCCCTCTTTCCTCACTTAGATTTTTCTAGCATTTTTGGATTATTTTCTGTATTGGGGTGACCTTTGGTCTCAGTAACCAGGGCCTATCTTTTATTTTTTACCTCATAGTATAGCTTGTGGGGGGTTGTTAGGATATTCTCATCATCATCTTTATGTTTGCATGTATGCATGCATCCCAGTCATCAGTATGGTAGTCTCCCAGCACCTAGTCCCTCGTTTACTAGCCCCGGGAGCTTGTTTCTGCTCAGTTCCAGCCCTCCTAGTCCATGATGCGCCTTGTTTTCATCTCATGAGACAAACTGCGCCCTCTCTCACCTACCACGAGTGACACACTCAGTTAGTTGCTTGATTTGTGGATCTGTTCCTTGATTTGAGAACAAATTGACTAGTTAACTGATTGAAACAATCCGATGGACATCCAGAGAGACTAGTTTGACGATTTTGACTACTGACAGCTCCTCATGCGCCCTCCTTGGATTCTCCTTCACTACATTAGTGCTCCATGCATCAGTTAAACCTACCTACATTCAGTTTGACACCTGGTTTACCATTACTTGTGCATTAATGACACTACCATTGATCTGATGATGAGGACTCCTAGTGTAGACCAGCTACACCATGCAGGCTATTCGAATGACCTCCTTGGTTAATTCGAACTATTCAGTCATTGTGACATTATTGTATTGTATTCTACTTCTGAGTAAATCAATAGAGCACTGCTGCAAGTCTTTTTGCACAGTTTTCACATATTATTCTGCATGCATCTCTTGTAATGGTTTCTCTTGTTCCATAGATCTATTGTGCTTGAATTTCATACGTCGGGTCATCACTTTTAAGTAATTTCATTGGAGTCGCGTTGGCCATGTTTGTCCGGGATAGAACAGTCACCAAACTGTCGAGTGCTGTCCTTAATATCACATGGAACAAAGGGCGAGAAAGACAAGTTGATTATATGTAGAGATGCCTTTCTGAAAATCCTGAATGGTTGTCAAAGCAGCAAGAGTACTTCTGTAAATGCCATCTCCCCGAAGTGACAAGGTTTCCTGGACATTTTCTTCATTACTTTCATCTTTCGAGGAAAAATGTTCTGAAGGTTTGCCTCACATTCGCAAACAAGTTTTGAAAATGCACTTGTTCTTCAAAAAAGTTTCACCAGACACGTAAAATCTGAACACTATAGTTCTCAAACAACAACCATCTTCGCATGGCTGGCAACAATGTCTCGGTAGATCTTCACTGTAACTTCCCAACTGATAACAGTGTTGTAAGTTTAACTGTTGTTGAATGATACTCCACCAAAGTTGTGTATCCAGTTTCAGGAATGCGATCCTTTAGTCCATAAACAACTATGGCAGTGGCTCTTCCTGCACATAAACAAGGGCTACAACCTTTGGCAAAGAGCTACAGGGAGATGCTTAAATAAGATTTCTTATCTGGGCAATGCTAGAAACGAAGTCACCATATGCCATGTTAACCACAGTGCTGTGTTGCAACGAAAAGTCTCTAAATGATGGCCTGCTCTTGGATGGCGAAAACCTCCACCAGGCTATGATATGTTGATCCTTAGGACAGTTTCAAGCGACCATGGATGCCCTCGGTCAAGCCTGTAAAACCCCAGCTTCGCAGCAGACCAAGCAAAAAACTCTAGCAGAGAAAATCATCAAGGCAAAAAATACTTCACAAAAAGCAACCCTTCAACAAGGCAATGTTCTATCTCTAATATATTGCATCACTCTTTATTTTGTCTGGAATCCTTTGCATGGGGCATAGGAGTCCCACCAGGCCAAACAACATATAACAACAATGTTCCACCAAGTTTTTGGGACGCATGAGCAGGGAAATGCATATTGGGGACGTGTGGAGGCACCCCCAAATTTTGGGGAAATTCATGGGGACAGGGGAGCGTCGAGGTCCCTAACATAGGGGGTTGTTGCTAAAATTATTAAAAATTAAAAATATGAATCCCAACATATTAACATATCAATTCCTCATCCCATCACCATTACATACTAAAAAATGATTTTGCTAGAGTGAAGGGTACATTTTTATTAAGGTCATGATAGAGGAGTGTTACGATGGTACTAGCACCAGCGCACCCGTAGAGGTACCCCAAGGAGAGCGTGTCTTTTTTCTGACCAAGAGGGGTGTTTAGCCAGCTCATTCTGAGGTAGGGGCATGGCCAGACCCTCTAGTTTCTCTTATGGATGTACTATGGCTTAATGGCATCGCTGACTGCCTCATGAAAGGGTTTGAAACCCTAAGGTTGGTGTCCGGGGCTTCCAGGGGTGGGTCATTGGGTCACATGACCCCGACCTTGTTTTATCACTCCAGCAGTAGTTGCTTCAGCACTGAGACATGCTCTTATCTTCCAGAGCACCTCCAGCACCCTCCTGGCCTCTCCAGTCCAGCAACTCTCTCTCTCTGGGGCCTCCTTCAAAGGATGACGTTATCCTCCTTGGCAGATTGTTTGCTTGCTAAACGAGTGGGGCGTTGAGGGTTTTCATGACTGTTGGGGTTAGTTGGGGCATTACGACCCCCCCTGTACAGTCTGGCCTTTCGTTTCATCAAATTTGGCCTTGTTTAGCATATTTTAGCATCTAGGGGGTAAAATACCCCAGGTAGCCTACAATAGGCCATCTTTAGATTATTTTATATTATTTTTGTTATATTTTTAAGTTGACATTTTTAAATATTAAATTGACCTTATTTTGTGTAAAGTGAGTGTGAGATCATATAAATAAGATCTCCTCACTTCATTTTTAGATCATCAACTTTGGGGATAAGATCATTATGTCTGCTATTTGCCCTAACTAGGGCTCTTTGAAAGAAGGCTCTCCTTGATGAAGGATATTTTGCAAGTTTGAAGCATTTCTTGGAAGTTTTTCTTTTGTCCATGCCATTGCTAAGGTGAAGCTAGAGTTATTTGCTTAACACATGCACTTGGAAGTATCTATACTTTTTTGTTTGATGTCTCTATGTCAAATATATGGAAGTGATGCTTGTTAGGGCTGAATGGAAGCCATTGTTGCTTCATTTTGTCTTGATTTGCAATTCATTTTTGTCATTGGTCACCCTAGCATTCAAGCCTGAGCTTTAGGTCTTCAAGTCTTGCCAAGACTAGGTTTCCTCAATGAATCCTAGAGATTATTGAGGTTAGTCCTAGTTGACAAGCTTGCCCATTACCATCTCAAGGAGAGTACCTCTTCTCATTGATGCCCTAAGGTTTGGTAGCTAGTTTTCTCTTGATGCCCTAGTTGTTCAACTTCTTCATTAAACCTAATTTCTAAGTTTGTAAATTTTGTAAATATTATTGTTAGTTTAATTTTGCATTTTCAAGTGTAAATCTGCATTTTCATGGTAGAATTAGGGTTAGAGTTAAGTCTGCAATTTTATGACAAAAACCCTAAAAAAAATATTTTTTATTTTTTGGCCTTCCTAAAATTTCGGGCCCTAAAATTTCGGCCCCTCTTTTCTCTACTGCTAGAGATCATTCAAGCTATGGTTGCATACAGACCTAGTTTACTTTCTCAAATTGAAGCACTTTTGATCTATTGAATGATAAATGCTTATGAATGATTGGTTAATCATTGATGATAAAAGTGATGTTGATTATTGGTTGATTAACAAACATTGATGAAAGGAAATCAATTGAATACATGACATTGACACATATCATTTACATATTTTGTTAGTGAACTACATTGAAAGACTATCACTTAATGTATGTTTGGTTATTGGTTAGTGTATTGGCAATATAGTATTTTGATCCAATATTGATTATCTTGATATATGTGTATGTATTCTTACATTTCGATGGTTCATTGACTGAAGTTGACTCCATTAGGCACTGGTCTAACTAACACTTGCATAGAAAATATAGTTTGGTGTTTGTTCTAGTGTCTTACAGGGTTCCACAAGGACACTTCTCCTTGGAGGTTTCAACTTCCAAAGAAGTTAGAACGGTGACCGAGGTGACATTGGGTCACTATTCTTATTTGTGCTTACTGGGAATTAGCCCTGCTAATTTGCCCGGTAACAAAGGAGTTCAACAATCAGCAACACCAACGTTAAGGTACATAGAGGGGTTGATGTGCTTATTAAATACCAATCCCATACCCTCATACATTATAGAATTCAGTGAAAACGTTGCAATCCTGAGATCATGAATACTGTTAAGCCTGCTGAATTCTAAATGGGATCTAAAATTATACTTTTTGCATATGAAGTTTGATGAGGCTGGAACTTGGAACCACTCTCAAACATCCTGAAACAATTAATGGTAATGTTAAAAATTTAATATTACCTGTTAATGTTAAATAACTCAACAAATGCCAAAGTCTGAAATCAGAAATCAAACATCAGGTTCATAAAAAAATTAAAAAATCAGGGGGGCGCCTGGGCGTCCCCCATTTTCGGGAGTCTAGGAAACTTTCCTTAGTGCATTTCTCAGCGTTTCACAGAAAAGGGAGCGCAGCGAAACATTTCGCCAAAAGCCCCCCCATCCCAGGGGCGTGGGAAACACAGGGGGCAAGCCCCTGACCCTAGGGGACGCACCCCCATGGAACACTGTATAACGACCATTTGAGTTAAATGTAAAAGATGAGATTTTACTATCAACGCCTCTAATTTCCCTTTCATCGACACTGTGCCAAAAAAGAAGGAAAATAGAGGCATATCCTCAAACAGCAGTTCACCTCTTCCACATCCTTCACAGCATTTAGTTTCAATTGCTTCTAATACCTCTAGAGGTGTCAGCATATTGATGTTTTCTGGTATATTCAAAGACCGGAGTAGTGCAAATGCAGGAGGCTCAGAATGGAGAAGTAGGCCTGTTTTATCATTGATCTGATCACTGTGCAATCCATGTTTTCTAGCCTTGGTAGAAGGTCGAATTTCTGCCAACCTTTGTAATGACTCTTCATTGTTTTTACCAGGACCACCACTTCCCTTTCATGTCCTCTAGGAGTACCCAGCTTGTTCAGAAACTTGTTTTTCTATTGCTGCTTCATAACAAACCTGCCCAGATTTGCTTCTTGCTGCTCCTTTTCAGACCCAGATCAGAGATTGGGGCTGTTCTTATGCCCAGAATTCATCTTAAGGTTGCTGGCCTGAAAATGCCCTCAAATCATTACCCCCTGATATCAATGCAAAAAGGATAAAGCCCAGCCCCAGTTGTCAATTCCCCTGGTTACAAAAAAAATACATCAATATGATTATTTTGTAGTAGAAAGGAATGAATGGAAAAGCAAGTTGTAAATCATTAGGAACTAAAGAATCATGAGGAAGTAGTGTTTACAATACACATTGTAGGACACAAAATATATCTAACATAGATATATAAGTACATTGAAACTAGCCCCAAGGGGCTAGCTCAATTAGTTGTTGCCAATGGTGTTGGGAATTTGGCTAGTTCCATGCCAGCATGTGCCTAGTTCAAATCCCCCTAAGGGAGATGCAATAATCTACGCTAACAATTTACAAGAGATGCCATCCATTAGTGTGGAGAAGCAAGTCATGACTCAATGTCATGACTATTAATTGATAACCATTTAACAATTCCATAGGCTATAGGTGGCAGGAAAAGGGGTAGATTTGCCCCTTATTTTATTATTGGGAGAGGTTATTTCAAAGATGGAAAAAGAAGATCCTAGAGATCAGTATCATCCTG
The DNA here is from genome assembly GCA_027924585.1 of Larix kaempferi. Lineage (NCBI taxonomy): Eukaryota > Viridiplantae > Streptophyta > Pinopsida > Pinales > Pinaceae > Larix > Larix kaempferi. The sequence continues at coordinate 2,133,645 of BSBM01000779.1, forward strand.
CAATGATTAACTGGGATAATGAACAAAATGAAGACTTATTAGTTCATGATAAAAACTGGCAAATCTAGCCTACAGTGAATCCAGGTGGAAATCGAAGAGGAACAAGAAATTGAGGATGTCGTTAATGCTTGGGGATCTTCCATTAAGTCACAAATGGAACTTCAAATCTCAACAGTGAACTGGTTAATTCCACACAATAACTCCCAGTCTCAAGTTAATGATCAATCAAAAGACATTGAACTAGATGAAGACAACATGAAAGCTCTATAATTGTTCATGACAACAATTTGTTGTTTCCTCTAAATGTATTTTTCGCAGCTACAATCTTGTACCTGGTTTTTTATGGCCCTTTTATTTTTGGCAGATTCATCTTTATTTCTGCCACTGAGTTTTATCTGTTACTTTCTCTTACCAAAAAATGCCATACTTTATGTTAGAAGTGTTCTTTAATACATATATAAATAGTAATAAGAACTATAATTATAAATATTTATTAGACAAGATTATCTTTAGGTACATAACAAGCTACAAACAACTAAACAAAACAAACATCTTATTAAAAAAAATAAGGACATGATTAAAAGATACCATAAAAGATCGAAGGTATGAGAGAATGATCCTATCCATCCCGCATGGTTTGGAGTATCATGGCATTTGTCTTTAGACACTAGGCTCCAGACAAGCAAAAAGTCCATTTATGTATTGAAGAATAAGTGGACTTTCCATATATCTGGACACAACCTAATCCATGAAGCCTAAGTCCTTGCCATTTCGCTCAACTATGACATAGTTTAATAGCTTGAAGGTCGGAAAACAGTATTACAAAAGCATTAGAGCACGGAGATTAAACTCAAATGATAGAAAACAAATATTCCCTTTTCATTTAGATCACCCAACTCTATTGGTATCCAAGTCCAATGTGATAACGTAAAAATGCTCATACAATTGCATGCATCATAAATGATTAGAAGTCAATACTTTTTTGCAAGGCAAGGAAGGGATTGAAAAGAGAACCATTCCATTCTACCAACCTGGAAGACAATTTGCATGGTATAGCCCCAAAATCCAGCTTTCTTTCTATTTTCTTGCGGCTGATGATAGCTTTGTAACGTGACTGAAGTTCCACTTATATTCTCTCTATCCCTTTCAGCTGCATATGCTTCTTGTTCTGTATCCATCCTCAGAAAATCGGTTCTCTCGTGATGATCTCTAATAGAACCTCGTTTGTACCACTGATAGCATCCATCTATAGAAACTAATGTAGCAAGCTACAGCAATGAAAGATGAAATTGCAAGCATGTCAATGTTTGTCCTTCTAGCTATTTCATTTCTGACAAGAAAGAGTTATGAGACATTCCATTCACTCAAAGTTACAATAAACACATTAAAAGAAATCAGAAGAAAACAAAAAATTAAAATAAAATTATTCCTAAAATTAATATGGAGTGTACTAGAGCAATTAAAATAAAATAAAATAAACAATACCAATTTCAATGATGCTAAAAATGAAAGTGACAAAAAATGTGTTCAGAGGAGAAAGAATGTTACCCCAAAGTAAATGATGACTAACGTAAAGGTCCACCTGTTGAACAACAAAACCATAAGTAGAATATTTTAGATATCTTACGAAGCAAAAATATTACATCTTGCAAGTCGTAATATATGAGAATTAAACACAGAGGAATTTCAAAGAATATTGCTGATAAATTGCTTTTCACAAAAGATGTTTTTTTAATTTGTTAATATCAAGAAATGAAGGTAGATTTCACTCAATTAAAATGATCAAGGAAATCACTTCAACAACATTAAATTTGACCATTCTTTAGCTCTAAGCTGAATAAAACGAAAATTGCTTCTATTATTTGCACAAAGTCTCCAGCAAAAGTCACATCTTGAAATACCAGTTTAGCCTATCGCAATCTTTTATTTTTTTCAATCTTACAAGCTATTATGCAATTTCTTGTTTCCTACCTTTGATATAATTTGTGCAGTTGAGATATAGTAAATATTCAAGATAAGCTCAGATATCAATGCCCCTTGTTTCCTTTCACAAAGTTTATGTCATGCCCAAGGGCTTAGCATCAATAATTATTAACTAGAGAAAGAAAAGCATTGTAAGATGAAACACACACGATGAGTGCAAGAACATAAACCAGCATAGATCCAAATCCTAGGCTCTATCAAGCGCCGAGAAGGATCAAATCTCCCAAGGTGCAAACCTCTCCTTGAATATCTCCTTGAGTGCAATACCTAAGCCACCTAATCCTAAGCGCTAAAGTATCTAGTTTAAGTCTCATATTTACTTTTTACTTTGTATTATTCTTTTTTGTTTATGGCCGACATAATATTTATTACTTTTTACTTTGTATTATTCTTTTTTATTTACTTGGTATTATTTTGTTACTCGACAAACTCGACAAACACTCTAAAATCTCATATTTACTTTTTACTTTGTATTAAAAGTAAAAAGTAAAGTCTCTAGTTTAAGTCTCATATTTACTTTTTACTTTGTATTATTCTTTTTGTTTATAACCGACATAATATTTATCACCTAATCCTAAGCTCTAAAGTCTCTAGTTTAAGTCTCATATTTACTTTTTACTTTGTATTATTCTTTTTTGTTTATGGCCGACATAATATTTATTACTTTTTACTTTGTATTATTCTTTTTTGTTTACTTTGTATTATTTTGTTACTCGACAAACACTCACATGTTACAAGATCTCCCTCATACTGGGCTGTAGAGCGCCTCTCGGCGCAAAAAGGAAGTGTGAGAATCAAACACAAGACTAAATCGTGGACTAATGTAATCAAAGTAGTCAGAGTCGCGATCAGACTTGGCAAGCCCTTCAATTCGGAGTTGATTAGGACTTGGTCACAAAGCTCAAAGTAGACTAGGAAAAAATTATTATTTAAAAATAAAAATAAAAACTTAAAATATTCAAAATTTACTTTAAAAATATAACTTCATGCACAACAATGGAAATATGAACAACTAGATACCAAATATGGAAGTTTGCTGATTTATATCACATGCAAGGACGCAAATAGGTAAAATCGCATCGAGATACAGAAATTAAAAGTTATGAGAAACTAATTATATTGCTGAAATATAAGACAAAAACATTGAGGCTCTTAATGGCCTCCAAAATCCAATACTCATCAAACTCTAGTCTAAACAGTGAATAATTCATCATCAAGATCAGCCTCACCTCTGAAATCAGCTCCAAGTCAGTGCCCAATCAGCTCCAACAGCTGGCAGGGTTTACTAAGCAAGTCAACACCAAACAGTCCTGTTATCACATACATTGTAGCTGGAGCTACCATGATGCAGATCGGATTTTTGAGATCCATGAGCCAGTCCTGTGGTTGAGATGAGCATATTCATCATCGGTGACGCAGTTATTTTTGAGCCAGCAGCAGCAGCTTTCCCCCTTGTTATGACTGATCATGCATGACCCCATTGAGATGATTCTGGTTTGGTCATGGTTCATTTTACATATTGAGCAGAGCAGTTGGCCGATGATGTTCTTTTGCCCATATTCAGTTGCAGATGGTTCCAGAGGCGGCAGGTATATGGTTGAGCAGAGGTATATTGCATATGGATGTTATATTTGGCTCTATAGTTTATTTTAATTATTGTGACTATGCATGTTTTACTGACAGTGGCATTTGAGCTACCCTAGTGCAAGGCCATTACATATGCTTGCTAGTATTTCCTACCTTACACAGACTTACTCTTACTCATGCTTTAATGGCATCACCTTTTCACCTTTCTCCATTCATCCGTCTCTTCCATTATTTGATTTTCACCCTGACTTGGACCTAGACTAGTGAGATTGAGGACCCCCCCCCACTTAGGCCTCTGTGTTGGATAAACTCCATGTTTACTTTGTGTCTCAGCTCTGGAGTGTGTGGTCTGGTCACTTCTAGTCTGTTTGTGTGATGCCTTGTGGATCGGTTGTGCGGCCAGTGTCACTGGAATGTCTTCTTTTAGTCCTCGAAAGCAAGTACTCCCCTAAAAGCATTGGAACGCATAAATGCTATATCTAAACGGATGCAAAAGTTGGCTACAAATAAAGTGTTTTTAAACACTAATAAATCAAAAAATCTTTTGTAGCTAGTCAGTGGCCAAGGGATGAGCACTCATCCTTTGTATGATGTAAGGCGATTTGCCCCTACAAGGAAACAAGGTGGTAACTCCATCGCACCTATGGACGGTGGCGGGCAATGGTGGTAAGACCGAGTCATTATCTGAGGCCCACAAGGCTATTCAGGGCACCTACCCTTGGAGGTTGGCTAGTGAAAGATAGATAAAAGTGAAATGTCTAATGTTAAATGTTGCAAAAGGCTGGCAAAAATAAATGCAATAAAGGATGCTTGTCTAGAGTCTACTAGAAACCTTCCAAGAGCTCTACCCATTTGTGAGGCACCACCATTCCCTAGTGTCTTCTATCCTTCATATGCCTAGGTGGTTTCCCTTTTCCCTTATGTCCGAGAGATCACAGTGTTGAGGTTATCAAGTCAATTCCCTTTGTCCTAGCTTTGTTTCATCCACCTCACCCATCCTAGCAGTTTGCCTAAGTTTGTGAGTAAGTATATGTAGGGGGCTTCATGAAAGACTTGATGGTTTCTCTGATATAGGTATATTATTATATGATTTTGATGGCCATTGTTATGTATTGCATGTTTTAGTTTGGTTATTAACATAAACTTGTGAGCATTATTCATCCAATGTGCATGCAGGCTTATCCAGATTATTGCTCAACCTTCAGTTTGAGTATTTTGACTTGGTCAAACCTAGTTTGACCTGGTCAACACGTTTCCCAAGGCAGGGACTGCAGTGTTCAAGATTGTACATTTGTTCTCTAGATGTATCCAGTACACCATTTCCATGCTCAGTTGGTGGTTTTTGGCCATTATGCAGTAGTTTCATGGATTATTATTATTATTATTATGGCCATATTTTATTTATTGGATGTGGTGTTGGGCTTCAGAGGCATATCTTAATGGATATATGTGGTATTTGTAGTCACTATTGCTGGATTTGATGTCTCTGATTCACTTTGTGCACTCAGATGTGGATTTTGGGCAAAGGAAAAGGACTTATTGATTATTTTATTCTTCAGCGTGATGAACCGACAGTTGATGCAGAAACTCGGCCACAGCTTCTTCTCACACCTAGATATCAACAAATAGAACTACATAACACAACAAAAAGAATAGGGGGACGCTCTTCTGAAATCCACAGAATTCATATTATTAATGAACAAAAGTCACATACATAATAAGGGGGTACGCAAGCCTCTATCTCTCTGGCATCCAATGGGCACACAGGCCACACTGCCCATTTTATTACACAAACTTAACCAACCACAGAAAGACAACTCGCTGGCCCATGACCCTCTCACTGAACAGAGGACAGTCAAATAAAACAAACACGTATGCCTGCAGGGGAACCCCACGCAGACCTTCACCGAACCCCACGCAAACCTTCACCCACCCAAAATACTTTATTTAAAACTTACAGTCCCTAGACCTACTCACAAGACTCAATACATAAAACATTACCCAAAATCCACTACCAGCCCCCCACATTCTGTCCATCTCAGTCTCTTTTTATAATATTGGATTCCCACCACCTATAATTCCTCTAGCCAACTAAACTCAACATATCCGTACAATTTCGAATCAGCCACATCGGCACAAGGCATCCAATTGAAGTTCAGTTAGGCTCGCTTTGAAACTAGCCGTTGCTCCCAACGTTTGGATGCTCCGCATCAACAGTTTATTCATTAAAAAATGACCATGGCCTCTCTAGAAAAATTGATTTGGCTAATGTGGGCTAGGAAATGACTTGGGGATGATGTTTCATGATGAGATGAGGCTCTACATACATGTTTCATGTGTTATATCTATCCGAGGAGGACTTCACATGATTTATCTTGGTCCTAGGGAGGACGTCTTCCTTGGGGGCGCACTTCATGTTGGTCATTTGATGTATCATCATATTATATCTTTGCAAAAGGGGATGCCTATGGTGATTTAAGCCCCTAGTGACCCCCCTTATCATGCTATCACATGTTATATCTTGACATTATGTTGTATTGGCCTTTCCTAAGACATTATTGGGAAAAAGTGCACCCCCCTTTGACTTAGTCATCTTGATCCATGTATTGTAAAATTAAAAAAGATCTCCACTATTGATGATCTCTATGTTATAATTTATAGTAGCATAACCAAGATCACTAAAAGAATGGCAAAGCACAGAAACAAAATGAGGGTGGAGCTCATTTGACCATGATGATAAGAACAATCATCTCCCAACCATAGACAAAGCTATTTGTCTCCCCCGAGCTCACACCTTCCAATAGAGAATGATGTACATCTAGATAGTACTAGTGCAAACCCAAGAAAACAAAAGAGAAATTTCTCCAATAGTGGAGAACCCCAAAAATCAGTCTCCTAGCTACAGTAGCAAACCTCTCTTGACTAGAGTGAACTTGTTTTTTTGTGAATGACCAAATGAGAGGTCTAACTCTCTATTTATACACATCAAAAGGTGACTTTTTCCCTTACTGGGTTGACCTGACTTTCCCTAACAAGGGCAGTTCTGCCCATTGTTTGGGGCAGACTGCCCACTGTTTTGGGGCAGTTTACCCACTGGGCCGACTTGTCTTGGGGAAATACAAAAATTACATTTAATAAATCTTTTCTTTATGATTTCATCCCAAGGTTTACATTGATTCTTTCAAGGCTTTTACATGATCAAATACATTGATATCTTCTCTTGTAGGAGGTACAATAACAAGATGAAATACAATAAGAATAACTTCCGAAGTTGCACTATTTCCAACACTATTGTATCTTTTAATCTCAACCACTCATTCAAAAGTTGGTTAGGGATTTGGTCTCTCTCGTATCTATTTAAGAGAGAGGACCACTCATTGTGGAGGGACTTTTGGCTTTAGAATTTTGGAATAGAAGAAATCTTTTGTGTTCAAATATTTGTGTCTTTGTGGATGAATGTGAGATATGATGATTGAAACTACCTTTCGCATGCATTGAGAGATTTTTGTGATAGCTCTCGTATATTTTTGGATCCACTTTTAATTGCAAACAGGGAGATCGATTTGAGGAGGGGCGCACTTGTAGTGGAGACTCGCCTTGCTTCTCTCTCTCAAATTTTGGTTTAACAGGGAGTATCTCTATCTTAGCATCATTTACTCTCTCATCTGTCTTTCGTTTATAATTACTAATTACCTATCTTTCTTGCATTACTTATTGATATCCTTTGTTTGGCAGGAAGGAGGGGCGCACTAGGGTCTCTGGACGTTTCATTTGGACGTGGGCTCAACAAATCTTTCACTTGATCCTGTCGAGGGTAGTCCTCATCATACGACAAATATCTACAATCACTAGGTAAGTGTTTACAAGTGATTCTCTTCCATTTTATTTCTCTATCCATTTGTCATCTGCAAAATCTACATTAAAACCCTAAGTCAAAACTTATAAAAATTCTCTGCGTCACTTAACTTGGTTTTACGGCAAATCCTTTCTGGGTTATTTTACTTCCCCCAAAGCTAAGAGGGTTCTCCAAGGCATCATCATTAGGGGAATCCATCATCCCAATCCGAAAGGCACTCATCTTTTGGCCATTCGCCCTCCTAGGGTTTGCCCATCTTTCTTTTGTTTCGTGATCTGGTTTTGCTTGTGAGCATAGACATTGTGATATCCTTTATCAAGCTATCTCAATCAAGTATTAGTAAGCCTTAATTCTCTCTCAATTCACCATTCTGGGCATTTCATTAAGACCACCTTCATTCCCCACAGGGTAGTGGCATTGACTACCAAAACTAACACTTAGATCCTAGATCCTTTGCTAAGTTCCAAAGTCACTAAAATAAACATATCGTGTTGATAATTTCATAATCTTAAGCCTCCCAACTCGAGCATTAGTCATCTAGGGGCTTTACCCTTCAGATCTAGGGTTTCATCAGCTACTCACCTTACGTACTCTACTTATTTAGTTTGATCTGGTGTGTTAGCTTTAGATCTTTCCTTCTAGGTTAGATCAAGGTCTTGTTATCACATCCATGTTGGCTGGAGCTACCATGCTACAGATTGTGTGGTCAGGGACCATACTACATTTTTTTTCCAGATTAGAGATCAGATGCCTACAGAGGGGGCATTCATTGTATTCAGATTGCCCTGAGTAGAGATATCAGAGTGGGCAGATGGTTTTGTATTGGTCCAGATATATTACAGAGCAGTGACCACAGGGTCACCCTTCCTTGCCGAGCTTTGCATGATCCCATTGAGAGAGTTACTTAGCCATATTGTGATGAGAGTACTAAAGAGTATTGCTAGTTTGCCACTTATTGCTCGGATTCAGCAGAGATTCAGTTCCAGAGTCAGCTTCAGCAGCAGGAATATGGTATGGCAGGTATAGCACTTTATGGTTCATTGCTCATGTTGTTGTTTAGACTTGTTTATTTATGATAGTACACGGACTGGACGTATGATGTTTGATGTGGTGATCTCGGTTTTTCATTATGATGTGTATGGCCCTTGGTGATGTCAGTCCACCCCATTTTAGTAGACTCATGTATATGCACGCTAGTCCCTACCCCACTATCGGTATAGACTTGGTCATTTCGTCCTCCTTTGCAGCTAACCTTGGATCCACCTGTCACTTCCCTCCACCCATCCGACTCATTCATGTTTGGTCTGTCCCGACTTGGACCTTGATTTGTGGCCGTGAGGATCCCCTTCCCCATTGACCTATGAGTATGTCGTGACTCCTTGTTTATTGTGCCTCGGCTCTTTAGTGTGAGATGCATTCTCAAACCTGGGATTTGCTCCTATCGGTTGCCCCCGATGTTGCAATGTAGTATAGGATTGTGTAGACTCACCGGGTGTTCCCCATTGGTCATCGAAGCATGTACACTTGCCCCCATTACTTTGCAGTATGAGCACCTTGTTATATCTTTTGAGATATGTATGTAGCCCAAAAAGGGCCATGAAATGTAATGAAATGAAATGTAAATGAAGCCAAAAAGGCTATGTTAAATGTAAAATCAAGCCAAAAAGGATAAGTATGGAAGTCAAATGTAAAGTCCAAGTAATGTGTTTTTGAACACACACCGACACGGGTCAGCCATATGTATCTGAGCATTGTAGTGGTTATTTCCTCACCTAGTCCTGCGGGGCAAGGAGGTGAGATGGAGTAAGGGACAGCTATGCGAATTGTCCCCTAGAGTCTCAAGTTACGGTTTGTCGGACACCCAGTCATGGAGGCTCTAGAAAAGATCCTCAAGGAGTCTTCAGAAGGCATGGATGTGAGTTGCAAGGTGCATGTTAGATGATCAATGGTGGTTTCCCTGCACTATACCCATTTGTGAGGCATCGCCCTTACCTGTGTATTATCATGGTATGCTTATGTCAGTGGGTCCTGCCTTCCCTGTTTATCCGAAGGGTCACATGGTCTTGGTCCTCGTCTTCCTGTATCCTTCACCTTGTTTGTCCACCTCACCCAAAGTTAGCTAAGTGGTCAAGTCTATAAGTTGTGCATAGCAGTTTTGAGTCTTTGTTGGAGGTGGTGGGCCCACCTCACCCGAGGCCTATTTTTATTGAGATATTATTTGTTTTGATCACCATATCGACATTATATGTTTTGAGTAACGTACTAACATAAATAAGGAAGCCTTGACGCTTCATGTTGCATGCAGGTTTTCAGCCATTGCCATTTTGACCAAATTTGACTTAGTCAAACCAGGTTGACTAGGCCAAAAATGGGCCCGAAAAAAAAAGTTGTGATCAAGATTTCGATTTTGGTCATTTATTATGTCTTGGGGTCCCATATGCGCCTCCAAGTGTCAAAATCAGAAAACGTTGAAGCATTGATGAGATTTTTAATTATTATGGGTCACCAGGGACCTGTTTTAATTAAAAATCTTGGATTTTGGGCAAACAGTGCCTAATTGATGGATCGGGGTCGTTCAAGTGACCATGTCTACTATATTTGGGGTCTACGATCGCATTGCAGTAGACGGTTCGTCAATCCGGGCAATATAAGTGGGTCAAAAGTGCAAATTACATCTTCAGCAATAAATTAAACATGAAAAATCAAATATGGCAAAGGTAACTATTGAAATGGTAAGTGTAAAGGTTGGCTAAGGTAAGGGGTCTCTTAAGGTAATTTTTGTAATGTTTGGACACTAAATGTATGTTGTGGGGCCCTCATTTTTTCCCAGCTCATCACATGGGGCGAATTTGCCCATAGAGGGGCGTTTTTTACTTAGCAAAACTTCATATTTTGGGGGTTTTATGTATTGAGATTATGGCTGAGTGGTATGGGGGGCTAAAACAGCCCATAGACACCCCCCAACCACCTATTGTACATGTTTTATGGACCCCACGAAGGGCCCCATCCTCCACATGGGCGCTAGAGAGCAATTCGCCCCCCCTCAGTAGATTGCATCTCCACCATTCGATTGGGTTTGGGGAGAGTTAATCCCAGCCATTGATTATGGAGGGAATTAGGGCTAGATTGAGAGCCTTCTCTACTTAAGAGAGGAGCTCTCTCATTTGTAGCTCTCTTGGGCATCTTTTTGTAAACACTTGGACTAAATAGAAAAGATTCTTGGAGAGTTCTTGAGACATTGTTTGTTTGGATGAGTATTGTTGTGACTGATATCTATTTGTTGATGTATTGCTGAGTTATCTAGTGCATTTTTCCACCATCTATAGCTGAAAAGAATTGCAGGTTGAGAGGCCACTTGAGGAAGGGTGCATTTTTTGGAGTGGGAGCTCCACACTTGGGTTTTCCTTCAAGGATTTAAAGAGGGAGTTGAATTTACTGTTTGTCTTTCAATTTCTCAATCATTTGTCTTTCACTTTGCTGTGCAAACTATCTACTTGTTTCAGATCTCTAATTTTCCATTTTTGTGGCAGGTAGCAAGGGCGCACTTGGTCTTTGGCTGGCTCAAACGCTTAGGGAAAGTGCTGGTTGCTCATCACTTGAATTCGGCAAGTAGTCTTCATACAATATGCAACCATTCATCATTGTTTCAGGTACTTCTCTCATGCTTAATTCTCCATTTAGATTTCTGATATGTTTGTTGAGCTGAAATTGCATAAAAAACCAAGGGAAAATTAAAATCTTAAAAATTCACCGTTAAAACTTGTTTTTCTTTCTAAACCCGCTTCTGAAATATTGTTAAATGCTTAAATCCAAAATTTCAGTTTGATTAGACTCCATTTGCCCTAGGAACTAGCACTGGTCCATTTGGCAAAAACGCCTCCCCCTTGGGCATTTTTCTCTTACTGCCTAGCTGGGTCATTTTGGGGTTATGGGTAGTTTGGATTTGTGTTTAAAACATCATTTTATCGTTAGAAACCAAACTCTCATCCGCTAGAAGTGCCTTAAAACATTAATTTGTCGCTGCCCTAGGTCCACTAAATCACTGTTTAACCCTCTTCCTTGGGCAGAATCGCTTCACATCTTCACTTCTAGTTTAATTTGCACCTGTTATCACATATATAGTAGCCGGGCTACCATACATTATTTTTTTGATGCCAGTACATTATTCATCCAGTTCCCTTACATTGGAGATGCTGAGATGAGCATCTATATTGGATCACTATCAGATTTTGGACAGCTTGTATTCCCCATGCCATGACTGAGTCTCAGGACACTCAGAGAGATGACCGATGTAGCCATTATACCATTTGCACAAAGCAGTCAGTAGTGCCTAGAGTTACAGCAGCAGTTTCAAAGGACAGATGATGGTACAGGTGATGAGCATTCAGGTATATGACTCAGCAGGTATATCATAGTGTTGTGGTTATATTGCTTTTATATTTATTCTTGTAGCATGTCTTAGCGCCTAGTGTCATGATCTGGCGATCATATAGATATGTGGACCTGGTTGATCTTATTATATATATTATATTGTCCCTACTCAGACTTAGAAGTTCACTATTCATACTCATTAGTTTTACCTTCCTTAGGGAGAATAGAGGTGATCATTCCACCATACATTGGCTTACTAGTGTTGGCTCCATTATTCATTGTCTTCATCCATCCATTGCCTACCTTTTAATTTATCACCCTGACTTGCTACTTGACTAGTGACATAGAGGATCTTTTCCCCACTGTAGCCTCTGTATTGGATGAGCTTCCCTGTCTATTGTGTCTCGGCTCTGAGTTGGTGACAAAACTTACCTATGGTGAGTTGGAGTTCCTTGTGAATTCCCCCTAGTCACTAAAGTTGTGTTGGCTAAACCTGAAACTTTTAGTGCTGCCATGAATACAAAATCTGGAAAAAATGAAATGCTATATCTTGTATGAAAAGCCCATTCCTGCAATGTGTTTCTAAACACACATGAATGAAAGGCATGCCCAATGAAAATGGCCATGAAAATAAAATGTTATATCTTTTGGAAATGTAAATACCTAGGTAAACAAGCTGTCTGTGACACACCTAGAAGTGCTCAGGTAAACAAGTGCCTTAAAAACACACCTGTAGCAGAAAGCCTAAAATAAATGTAAATCTATGCAATGTGTTTATAGACACACATAGATCAAGGCTATGGAAACTTCAGGCCCAAAAAGCAATGGAACATTAAATGCTATATCAAAACAATTGCTAGCCTTATTTGTATTATGGATTGTGCGCATCTGTTAAAAGTGAATAAACCCCTCTTTGAACAACTCATCCATTTGTGAGACACCGCCATTCCCTGTGTTGTTGCTCATTCAGTATATACTATGGTGTGTATTCCCTTTCCCTTTGCCAAAGTGTCACAAAGTTAAGTCAGTCAAGTCATCCCTTAGCCTAGCTAGTTATTTTAGCCTTCACCCTTCACTAGCAAATTGATCACAGCTATGAAGTGAGTATGATCTTGAAAGTCTAGTCTGAGTAATAATAATAATTAATGACATTATATATTTGGATTTAGATCGCCAGTAATGATTACTTTGTGTTATAATTGTTATTTGAATAAGTTGTAGAGCATGCATTAACCTTTGACACTTTGCAGCAGCTTCTGATGATGGTCTGAGTTATATTTGGTCATATTGACTTGGTCAAACCTAGTTTGACCAAGGTCAACCATAGGACACGAGATGGTTGGACTTTGTGATGATATGGATGGATGATATATGGTCTATGTACATGTACATGATGATTCTATGCAGCAGCTACAGGGTTATGATGATGATTCATGGTTTACGGCATTATTTGATCATTTACAGATTATTATTATTTCACCTGTTCCGGTATATTGGATATATTTTATGATCATGCAAAGACTCATATGGTGTATGAGTACAAATCTTGGATGGATTTGGACCTTCTAAGTCCAATGAGATAGTCTGTTTTCAGTTCCGAGCACTTACAGTGATGATTGAGCCTCAGTAGGCTAACCCAGTGCAGTTTTGGTCTGTCAGAGACCCTGTCAGAGCAGAGACCCTGTCAGTTTTGACCTAGGGCGCTGTGCTTGGAGGGGGTGGTCCAGCCACTTGTTTTTACCATATTACCCCCCTCCCGGACACACTGGTGCCCTCACCTTGACAGCGCAGGCACTCCAGGAGGCAGTTTGGGGCAATTTCACGCTTCCCGAGGCATTTCAGGATTGGTAGAAATGGCTATGGAGGAATTCGATTTGGGCTACTGAGGCAATGTTTTGGCATGGGATGATCAATGATGATGGATTGATGTCTTCCACACCTCCTCCAACAGTTTCAACTTCATCGGGACCCGCATCCATCACTTATGGCACTTTCTGATGATTTCTGAGGTCTTTTGAGGCCTACGATTTGTCCATAGAAGCACGATTTGGTATATTGATGACTATTTTATTATTATTATGCTATGGGGATTGACCAAGGGTGGCTAAAATTACCCCTTGGACCCACCATAAGCTTCTTATTTATATTTTGTCATCATGATATGGTGGGATTCCCCTCTTCTAGGGCGATTTTGTCCACTTATGTTATATTTTATGAGTGATCCATGTATTTTATTGTTGAGCTCATCTCAATCATTGATTAGACATTTGTATCTTTTAATCTTAGCCACTCATTCAAAAAGTGGTTAGGGTTTTGATGCCTCTCCTTCCTATTTATAAAGGAAAGAGCTTCTCATTGTAAGGGGTCTTTGGCTCTTGGATTATTGGTATAGAAAAACTTTCTTGTGGAAATTCTTGTGGTCTCCTTTGCATCTGGTGTTCTTAGATGGTGATTGGAAAGTCTATTGCAACCTAGCATTTGGAATTTGTGGTAAGATCTATCTATTTTGGAAATCATTGTCTTGTCTACAGGAGGGCGACTTCAACAAGGGCAATTTTGCAAGGCTTCTTCAAATCAACTTTCTTGGCATTTGCTTGTATCAGGGGGTTATCATTAGTATCATTGTGATCTATGCTATCTTTCTGTTACTTCTCTTGTGGCATTAGTCTTATCTCTTGATTACATCAAATCTGATATTGTTGACGTTTGTTGTGCAGGAGAGAGGGCGCATTGGCTTCTTGGACTAAATCGGTTGCATAGAAAACTACCTCAAAGCTTCTCAAATTGATCGGGTTTGCATAGATCATCATCATCAAGGCATCTACAAGGTTACCCAGGTAAGATCCACAGGTTTGTTTCTCTTATCTTGATTCAATCCATTGACATAGCTCATAAATCGATAAAACCCTTATTTCTTCAAACCCTCATTTTTACATTTTTTCAGATCTACTTAGATCTAGTGGGTTGTTGGGTATAATATTGAAAACCCACCTCTATAGCATCCACGGCATCCCGGATCTATAGTTTGGTGAGGATTGGCTTCCATTTGTCCCTCTTCCCAAGCCAACCTAGCTTCTCCAAGCAAGGGCGCACTTCCTAGTTTGGTGGGTTGACCTAGATCTAGTATGTGGGTAGTTGAGATCCCGCTTGATTCATGATCTACACATCCAATAACCTACCCCCAGATTGTCACTTTTCTGATTTCTACCTTGTGGGCCCTATTCCACATTTTAAGGGATTTAATCCCCATTTTGGATCACTTGGTATCTTCAAACTCAGATCTAGTAAGATCTAGCCATTGGATTGCCTTGAAATTGTAGATCCATACTCTCACTCGCTTAAACCACTTAGATCTAAAGTTTGGATGCCATTGGACTTGTCTTGACCCCACTTATCCCACTTTTAGGCCTCCTTGGGTAAAGTCACACCACCTTGGAGAAGTGAGTTGTCCCACTCCTAGGACGTGGGTACTTGATATTTCAGTGGATTTGGAACGGGAGTAATTCAAAACCTAGGTCTAGTAGGTCACCTTGTCAAATATTGCCTTGGGGATAGCATTCCTTGTTTTAAGGGATTGTGGTCCACTTAGGTCAAACCTAGATCTAGACCTATTCATCCATCAAGACTTTAATTGCCCACTTGTCTCATGCAATAGGAGTCCTTAACCACAAGTTAACTTTACTTTGGCTCCATTATCCCAATTCCCAAGGCACTGGTCTCTCTCCAAGTCAATTCGACTTTCCTAGATTGTTGGATTAACTTGTGGTTTGACCCTTGATTGGTGAACTAAACCCTTTGATGCCATCATACTTCATGATCAAGCTTGTCACTCGTACTAGTTAGCCCCAATTCAACCCCTAAACTACCCTGCATTGGACACGGTTCCCAAGGCAGTGGATTTTCTCACATTGAACTAGTACTTTAATCCTGGATCCTATTTCACAAATCATAAGTCACTCTCACATCAATAATGAACCAAAGCTATACTCATTGAACCCCTCACTTGTCTTGTGACTTCATCATAAGGTCTAGGATAAACCATACACCTTACTTCACTTAGAATTAACTTGATTTGGTGTCTTGGTTTTGATCTCTCCTGTCGGGAGTAGATCGGGTCTCCCCCTTTGTTGTCTGGGCTAGATAACATAAAGTGAAGGTTGCCTCGACTGGCGTCACAACCATCTATTGGAGGTCGAGGTGATCGTGGTTGCACCTTTTGAGTTGCCCTTCCCTATTGCCATCCATGAGTGGATACATCCATAGGGGTAGCTACAGTTTAGGTGATAACAACACCCTTAATTGATTTCCAACCACATAAACGCTGATCTAATTCATTATTTTCATCATATCTAAGTGCTAGTCGCATTCCATATCACTCTCATTTTACCAATTATGTCCAGTCAATGGCTAAAATCAAGCTTAGGATCTTTTCAACACTCATTTCTTGTTTGTATTTGTTTATCTTTTGGGATTTGGGTGTCCTTGTTGTCTCTCAACCATCACCGGTTGAGCGGGGTCTCCCCCCTGACTTGGCTACTTGCCTTGTCTGAAGTGACAAACGCCTTGTCCTTGTCCTATGTGACGACCGTTCCTCGAACAGTGGACTTGGTGTTTGCAGGTTACACCTACCTAGCTGCTCACCCTCTACCATCCCGAACGGGATATCTTTTATTAGCAGCTAGAGTTAGTGTGATAACAAGTCTCCCGCTTTGTCATTTGGTTTTCAGTGGCATAAAGTGAAGAGAGTCTTGATCGGCGTGACAACCGATACATTCCAGGGATCGATATTCTCTTAGGTCACCTCTTTAGTTTCCTAGCTCGTCTACCGTCCTGAATAAGATTCATCTCAAAGGGGCAACTACAAGTTGTGTGATAACAAGTCCAAACACAATCAATGAGAAATGAAATGAGGTGAGGAAACCTTTAAGGAACGTGAGTGAGAACTTAGGTAGGATAAGGCTCTTTGTTTTTCCCTTTTTTGTGTGACTGGCCACGCCAACAGGCTACTATGTCTCAAGATCAAAAGTGTCAAAAAGGGGTGACTTATTTTATAAAGAAAAAAAGGGAGAACTTTCTTATTTAGGAGAAAGGGTCTCTTGCCAAATGTTAATTGCTTGCCTCCTTTCTCTTTTCCATATGGTTGTTGCAAACCCGTGGCTTCTTTTGCCAAGTTGATGTTCTCTACTTGCATTAGAATAAATATGGGCCATACTTAAGGTATTCGGCTTGTTATCCACTAAATTGCACTTAGTGGATTCCGAGTGAACTGTTAAAGTTGTGAACATGATCAATGTTCATCATCAGTGTTCCGAGATCCATCAGGCAAAATTTTTTGCCCTTTGTAATAATTTGCATGTCCAGACCCTGCGGGGATTTTGTAATAAGTTGGTCTAGCATGAGTTTGTTATGAAAGGTTTGGCCTTCCTCAATGTTTGTTATCAGGGAAATAATCTAGAGTGTTTTTTCCTTAGGGAATATGCGTTACTATTCAATGACGTATAATTCCCGAGTTTTTCACTCACACCTCCAAAGCTGGAGTGTTTCCATGATGGTGAATTTTTAGGGGTTATTAAAACCTACTGGAATGTATTTTTGTAACATGCTAGCCATCAGTATTGAGTCATATGGACATGCACTAGGTCCCCTAGGATTTGAGTCATTATGAGAAAAATAATTTTTCTCAGTTTATGAGATTTTTTAATAATTTAATTAAAAAATGAGAAAAGTGATAAAAGATGGGTTAGGAGGTGAAATTCGACATGGGGGTGCTCGTTTTCTAACCCAGAGCACCCATAAAACCCCGAAACCCACTTTTCCTAAGTTTTGAGTGAATAGTATTCACTTCAATTTTTTTCTCTCAAAAATATTAAAAATGAATTATTTAATTCAGGAATAATGGATTTGGAGAAAATCCAAAGTCCTAAAATAATGGTGGGTGGTCTGGGGAGTTGGCTGAGTTGAGTTGGAATTTGCATTTAAGGAAAAATCCCAATCCCACAAATCAAGGAAATGTGTTGGAATCAAATCTCCTTTGATTGGCAATCAAATCAAGGAGAATATTGAGGAAATAAATGATGATTTGATTGAAGATTAGAGATCCACAAAAGGGGGGGGCGACTTTGTGGTTGGAGAGGTGTCAAGTGGAGGTTGAAAAGTGTCAAATGGTTGGAGAAATGTGTCATTAACCTCCCCAAACCCCTCACATGTGTCAACAAGCCTTTTTCAAGTGTATCAATCCATTTCTCCAAGTGTCAAAGAGGATCTATCTTGGGAAGTGCACCTCCCCCTCTCTCTTTTTTCTATAAGAGCAAGTTCATGCTCCATCTTTCTCAAGTAGTGTGGATGCATAGAACCTCTGCCAAATTGTAATTGTTGTTTACTGAATATATTGTTCAAAGGCTTTGGAGGTCCATCATTGTGCAAATGTATTGAGCTTATTGAGGTGAAATTGTTCTTACTATTTGTTCATGCTTTCATACTTTGATATATCTAGCATATTGTATTGATTAACATTTGCAGTTGTCAATTTGTTTAATTGTGGATGAGTTTTAGAGGTAGAGAAGTAGCCAACTGTATTTGGTTATACTTAGGCTCTTCTTCATTTCTTTGATTTCTAACACACTAGATCTATTAATTTGTATGTTGAGCTTGTTCTTTGTAAGCTGCAGATCACAGGAAACCCACAAGGATTAGAACTCGGTTGAAGTTTCTATTCTTTGGGCAACATATTTTTACTTACATTTTGTTACAGGATTCTCCAAGTAACAACTCCAACAAGCAAGTTTTGGCTTGGATAGATCCATTCTCTTCTCTACAAAACAAAATTCAAACCCTCTCTTACTTTTCCGTTTTGTTTTGCAAAGTGTAGATCTATCATACTTAGCTTATCTTTCAGATCTATAGCACTTTGGCATATTGTTAGTTAGATCTAAGTACTTTTAAAAAGCTAAATTTTGCATTAGATCTAAGCTAGACTTGGAATTTTTTATACTTAGAAAAAATTTCGAAATTTTTCTAAGTGTAAATTATTTCAAATTTTTTTAATTTTATTTTTCAATTGTGTTTGCCATCACATTCTAAGAGTTTTACTTGCTAGTTTTTAGCAGGTCCAAGGAAAAAGGGGAGGAAGATCTAGCGAAAAATCGATAAAACTTGCCAAAAACACCTTCCAAGGGACCCATTTTAGCATTGTTTCAAAGTTTCAGCTTGTAAGCCCTTAGATCCAAGTCTAAAAGGACTAAGAGGCACTTTTATTTGAGCATAATTGTAAAATCTTAAACGAGAGCAGTGGGGTAACCAGCACCCACACCCCATCCCCCTCGAGGGGATTTGTGTATTTTGTAAATTTCGTGAGATTGCATTTTTCTAACTCCACTAGCTCACACACTCACTTTTTAAGTGCAGGGTGTATCTTTATTTATATTTCATATGTTAATCCATTTTTATTTTGCAAAAGTAAAGTAGAAATAAAACCACTCTTCGTCGCCACGAAGTATGCTCTCACCTCCACCCAAAGGCATTTGTTGATTAGTGGAGGTTGATCAGAAAAGTGACGCATAAGTTTGGCCAATCATATATTTCCTTTAAGTTTTGTCTTTCATTTCCATAGTTTAAATGCTTAATAAAAAGAACCCAAAGTCTCTTGAACTTAACTGAAAAGCAAGTCAAGAGCGCTCTCTGTCGGAGGGTCAATGGTTACTTGTTTCAAACTTGAATAAACATTTCGCTACCACTACATATGCTCTACCCTTTTTGGGATACACAGAAATAGTTGGGAGCATTCTTTAATTTCCACATTAACTTAATCAGTCACCTAATAAAATTAACTACCCACAAGATAAGTGAAAATCCGACACTTCGACTAGATTTTGTGTGGGCAAATTCTGCTTGGGGATGCTGGATCACTGTACTTAGACATTGGGGCACCGTTAGACTACATCCTTGTTTGGTGTAGTGTTGAACACGCGCTTAAGGCTTTGGCAGCCAACATGTCCTTGTACGGAGCCACCAATCTCTAAATTTCCAGACATTCCTCTCTGTACCTTACGGTATCTCGAGAGTTTCCCTTTTTTCCCTAATCAAGATTCATAATTAATAATTTAAAATCAACCAAGAGACAATTGCACAACATTTCCTTTTTCCAGCATTGTCATTTTCACACTGTGTTTGACTCCATAAGGCACTGGTCCTTGCACTTTTTCATTTGCTTATCATCAATATCAAGTTATCTTGCATCTTTTACAATTCATAGTGATTATTTGAACTCATGTTGGTGAAAGCTATTTAAACTTTGTTGCAATTACATCTTGAACCTTTTAATAAAAAAACTCCCAAAACTTAATAAACAACCCATCAACTAATTGGAAGACCCTAATAACCTTAGTAACATTCCATAGCGACAACCCCCCTTGGATTTCGTTGGGAATTTTGCCTAAACGGAGGAGTCAAAAACCAAGTGGCATACTTGACTCGAGACTTACCACCAAGGGCACACTGAGCGGCAGCATAGATTTCTGCTGCGACAAAGACGGTGTGTAATCCGGCGGCAACATAGCTAAACAGTGAAACTTTATCTCTAATATAGGAATTCAAACCCATCAGTGAACCATATCACCCAAAATTACTAATTCATCTCAAGCATATGAGTGGACAAGGTGTCCATGTTTAACTGTACCCTCATACAGTAATTGTATGCCTTAAGCCAATCAATCCCTGAAATTGTTAGGAACGTTATCCTCAGGGGCATATCAACTAGTTAACATTTTACTCACAGCATTTGATGCATCATTAATTGGTTCTATACGATGAGCTTCCATATCATTCCACAATTCCCTAGACAAGCCTTTCATTGTGCAAGACTACCAAATTCCAATGCAATCTTTCATGTTTATCCATTTGAAAATATGAAAAAGTACCTACAAATACCTCTTAACCAATCAACTCAATTAGCACCTATATCTTTCTAATCAAATTCACGAATATCTACTTTATTGAGAAGCCCCCATTTCTTACGTGGGCCTTCCATTGTAGTTTTCTCTTTATGGGGTTTCCTCCATCAGTAACTCCAAGTGGGAGAATTACTTGCCTATGAAGCAGCCTCGTGTCTTCTTGAAGCTTTGCAAACACCTCCCTTATTCACTCCATCCTTGTCTTCTGCTACAACAGGGGAAAACAATAAATAAAGCCTTGACATCATTATTGATGGATCAACTTTCGTTTCACCCATAACACATGAATAGAACATTAGGTTTATGTTAGCATGCAGTGCATTCCTACTCAATCAACTAAAGGGATGGTGCCTCTCAAGTCAATGCATCGTCTGCATAGTTAACAACCCTGTGTCATTAGGGAAAGTCATAATGCAAACTCCCAAACATTGATTGAACTAACCTTTAAAGTTATCTTCAATATTATACATACATGTGTGTTGTTTTATTTGTAACCATCCCCTTATATCATTCCCTAAAATTTGGCCCTATAAAACCATATTTGAAACTCATTCCCAATCCTCAAACCTTGGAGTAGCATAGCCTTCAACTTCTCCAAAAAAATGAAAAAGAGAAAATATGCAAAACCAAAGGCTTTTGCTATCTACAATATTCAACACTACATTCTAGCACCATTTGTAGCTACTCTAACTGCATGTTATAAACACTTTCTTAAGCTAATTCAATTTGGAAATATTGCTCTAACTACAAGTAATAAACACTTTCTTAAGCGATTTCAATTTGAAAATGTTGCTCTATTTTATAAAATTGTTCTTCAATCAATAAGATTTTGATTGCCATTACATATTGGGATCTTTGTCATCTGTCACTACTCCTTTTCATTCTCTTCTATGTCTTATTTATATTTATGTGTTCTTCATTATACAAGGCCACATTTTCTATCTCTCACTACAGCTATTTTCCGAACCATACTGAACATCTGACACTTTAGGAGCTTGACCAATAATGATTTGCAGATCGCCGATTTAGTGGAGTTGCAGAGGGAGTCGGGAGGTGTTGGTGTAAGCACTTTCCTCATAAAGAGGGAATGTTAAGACTTTTGAGTTACTCCAAAAGTGTTTACACCATGTTTGGGGTGTTTCATGAGATTTGGGGTACATGGTGTATGTTCAGCCCCTGGATGATCCAAGATGGATTGTAGCATGAGAGATGGTATGTGATGGATATGCACACACTTGTGATAACTTACTCAGTGGATGCCAGACCTCAGATGATCACTGGCTTAGAGATCTTCCCTAGGGCGTTGGAGATTTTTTGCCTGGATGGTGGATGCCCTACATGATGGCCACATGGAGGATTCACCTGGTGGGAGAATTCCCTACATGATATTAGGAGCATTGTGCATTGAGGAGGAGGGCTACAAGCCCTACATGGCATGTGGCAAATTGGTTTCCTATTCAAAGGATTGGATATGGCTCGAGGACACTTGGGGCTTCGATAGTGTTCTTGTAAGGCATAGCTTCCCCAGTGGAGTACTTGGTTTTGGAGGATGGATGGAGTCCGTGGAGGCTCAGGATGGAGTAGTGTGGACATGCCTTGCATAGCTACATCACATTGGGTCACTATTGTAGCCATCCCCAATCCTCTAAACAAGAAACCAAGCTGCCACATGCCATATAGGGGTTATAGCCCTCCTCCACAATGCACAATGCTCCTTATATCTTGTAGGGCACTCTCCCACTAGGTGAATCCTTCATGTGTTCATCATGCAAGGCTTCCACCATCTAGGCAAGAGATCTCCAATGTCTTAGGGAAGAACACTAAGCTAGTGATCATCTAAGGTTTGGCATCTGCTAAGCATGCTATCACAAGTGTGCATATCCATCATGGAGCATCTCTCATGCTACAATCCGCAAACCATACAAGGGTTGAACATACACCATGTACCACAAATCTCATGAAGCACCCCAAACATTGTGTAAACACTTTAGGAGTAACCTGAAAGTCTAACACTTCATTATGCCCCCTAGTTCATGCCTGCCACCTCTACCCAGATTTTTCAGTTTTCATTTGTGCTTTGAACTCCATTTCAGTTTCTCTAACTTTAGCGATGAGGGTTTTCATTTCTTCTAGGGTGGCAGTCACAGGTTTGTGCTCTCCATTTTCCAGAACTGGTGATTTATTCCTCAATTCATGACTTACTTTGAATTGGTTAACTAATGAGCTTTACCTGTTTTCTTAATGTAGAGGAGGTACTTCGGAGCATCGCCTAGATCACCAAGACCATACCCTCTTGCAAGAATGGTTAGTGCAAACCTCCAAAGCCACAAAGAACAAGGACACCTAATAAGAGTAGAGTTGCATAAGCCTTGAATCTCACTATATTAAACACGAGAAAAAATCTTAGTGCAAACCTCCAAAGCCACAAAGAACAAGGGCACCTAATAAGAGTAGAGTTGCATAAGCCTTGAATCTCACTACATTAAACTCGAGAAAAAAATTAAAAATCAACTCTTCCTAAGACTAACCCTATAGAAGCTCAAACCCATCCCTTAAAAGCAAGGGACTAGCCTTGTTGCTTTTCAATCCTGCGCTTCTTAATCTCCGATTCTCCCCTTCCCTTTGCTTTCATCACAATCTCTTAGAAACATTTTTATAGGGATCAACTTTTGCTCTTTCACATATAAGTTGCAACTCATTTAAAGCTTTATTGTCCATTTATCAATTGACTTATGTTATACAAACAACCATTTACTTAGAGTTACCCGCCTACTTTATGCTTTATGGACGACTTACTATCCCTTCGCAGGTCCTAGGGAATGGTGCTACTTTGTTTTAAGATTGTGCATGTCGACAGAGCACCTGAGTGGGCCTAATGGTTAAGAACATGTGTTATCTCTGAGGAGGTCACAGGTTCAAAACCGGCGCGGGGTAGGGTTGCTCATTGGCCCGCTGTGACAAGGCTCGAAGGGTAGGCGACCCCTGGGATAGAGGCTCTCCCTTGGGATAAAGGGTCTCGGGACGTCTCGGCCCCTGCTGAGTCACAAGTTTCTGGTATATCTGGCTTGCGGGCTGTTGGATATACCCTTGGGAGGTTGCTGTTCCCATGGTTAAAAAAAAAGATTGTGCATGTCGACTTCCTTCTTATTTTGTTATGATCTTTTGTGTGTTCATTATTTTGTCATATTATTTCCTATGTTCAGAGCAGGAGTGGGTAGATTTGTAACAACAAAAACAACATTCAGTAAGGACAATAACCTATGTTAGTATGTATATGATGTTAAGTATATAAGCAACCTGATGATGAATCGATCTATGGTCGCTTCAAAATTGCCATGGTGTCATGATGTGGGCACAAAATGGTGCCCAAACCAGCAATGTACATACTCGCTCACAAAAATAGAAAACCGAGGAGATTAAGTATGCAAGAAGAGATTAAGTATGCAAGAAGAGAGAGGATACTATTGATATTATTATTATATATATGTATGGTACATTCTTCATTGTATTATCTATTTTATACTAATATAAAATTCAACAACACTGTAGAGTGATCATCTTTGACCAAATCTCCTAAGATTACAATCAAAATATACATATTTTAATAAATTATCCAATGTCACCAAGCACCCTATGAATTTTTTACAAAATAATAGTAAAAAGGAAGATATAAGAATAATTATAATAATAATAATAAAAGATAAGAGTAAATTATAATTATAATACATACTCTACCTAAGTTCACTAAGAACATAGGATCTAAGTCTCGTTTGGCAAATTCTACCCATGTCTGGCATCATCTTTAACCAAATCTACTAGAATTACAATTAAAATATACATATTTTGTGGGTGATTAAGTGTGACCAAACACCTCATGAATGATGTACAATGAGACACTCAAAATAAAGTGAAAAGTGTAAATTGTTATTATAAAACATAGAGTTAAA
Source organism: Larix kaempferi (assembly GCA_027924585.1). Taxonomy (NCBI): domain Eukaryota; kingdom Viridiplantae; phylum Streptophyta; class Pinopsida; order Pinales; family Pinaceae; genus Larix; species Larix kaempferi. The sequence continues at coordinate 2,158,337 of BSBM01000779.1, forward strand.
TCTACTAGAGACTAAGTCTGGCGAATTCTACCATATCTGAGATTGTACAGTCTGATTTGGCAGGCTGTATACCAACAAGGAAACCCCTACCAATCACCTATAGAATCTTGCACAATCATAGAGTTAAATCTACTAGAGACTAAGTCTGGCGAATTCTACCATATCTGAGATTGTACAGTCTGATTTGGCAGGCTGTATACCAACAAGGAAACCCCTACCAATCACCTATAGAATCTTGCACAATGATATTTCTGCTGTTTCATATTTCCTTATAATAGTATTGGTCTCTCGTGAATTGGCAATCTAAACTTGAACATCGCCGACTGATATATACTCAGTGGACTTTGGTATTTAAATATGTCTCCAGAAAGTGACATTTATTCTTAGAAGCTCATACATTCCTATCTTCTATTAGAAGTTTTAATGACATAGATTTTAAATGTTCAAGGATTGTGAGGGGTGTTTTGTTTTGATGGCAAATTGAGGTGTTTCCTGTATCACCAAGGTTGAAATTCTCTTGAGACACGTTTGGTCCTTTGAGGGACATCTTTTCCACGGGCTGTTTTCATTGGGACCATAGGCTGTTTTCATTGGGACCAGTACAAGTATTTAATGACTGGTAAAATAAAGACATCCACCACACATATACAGAAGAGATTGTTTTGAAATGTTTCGAGTCAGATAAACCTCATTGTGACTCCTAAAATTGGGAAGAACAAGCTTGATGCAGTGGTAATCAATCAGAAGGATTTTGACCCCAAATATATATATATATATATATATATATATAAAAGGTTATTTCTCCGACTTTAAAAATGCTTTCAACTGCACAGAAAACCTGCTGCCAAGCATACAGAGAAAAACAAAACAAAATTATTTCCTATCATGGCCAAGAATGAAGGCGGGAATTAACTCACTGTGTATAAAAATAAAAGATGAGAACTCCAGCCACCCGAAAGTCGCTGACTAGCAACCCCGCCATTAAAAGGAAAACAATTCCACGGTAAGCCAGCAGCCCCAACGGGCTAATTGTCTTCCAACAGGGCCTCCAAAGCTCATCTTCGTAGACCCTCCCGCCTCTTCTCCGCTTCTCTTCAGGACTCAGCAACCTCCCGCGTTTTAACACCAATCTCTCGCATTTAAACACCATAACAACGGCTGCAACGACGGCCACAAAGACTATAAATTCGCACACCAGAGATGACCAATGGAGCCAGTACTCCAGACTGGAGGCCCTTTTCATTAATTTTAATTCTGAAGGATTCCTCACGAATCCCCCGAATAGTTCAATACCCCAAACACTTCGCATCAAATCCTGTAAAATCTTATTATCGACTCCATGAAGCTTTACCTTGAAATGCATCACAGTCAAGCTTAATGAAGAGTAAAGTTCATCAAATACTTCAGGATTTTGCCTCAGATTATACTGTATTTCGATTGATTTTCACCTCAAAAGAAAGAAAGCCAAGGGAAATAGCAGTCTCGGTGTATATTTTGGGTTGTGAGGGTTGTGTTTTTTCCTTAAGTTCTTCTGAGCCAGAATTCTTCAACAGTGCTGCTGGAAGTTGTTTGTTATTTTTGTGGGCTACTATAAATTGTAAATTGGTATCTGTAAGTCATGAAATTGAGGGTCCGGAAACCCTAGGGTGCAGGAAGTAACATGGCTCACAATGGGCACCCATTGAAAACCTCATAAGGATTTCTTCGTGAAATTCATCAGTTGTACGACGACAAGAAACCCCCCAAAGGCCCGGCCGATCAGGCGGTGTGGAATAGTCATTATCGAATGCATTGTAATTGTTATTATAATTCAGATTTAGTCATGTTAATTCCAGATTCATTCAGCATGGACAGGTATCAAAAGCTTATCGAGTTTTTCAAAGATGCGAATGCATTATCCACAAGACACAAAATCTGTTTGGAAGCTATCTGACTTTATTTGGGGCTTAAAGATCAGTATGTGATTTTGTATTATTATATCAAATTTTTGCAAGATTCCTATAAGTGGATGCTATTGAGAGAGTTGGGAGTTTGGAGTCTTTTCAGTTATATATACATGGTATATAGTGAGATTTGAAATTGGATGGGAGTATAACAATATTCTTTTAATCATTTCATATATACTTAATCCACAATTTATATACAATCATCTCATATATACTTAATTCACAATTTATATACAATAAATTATAGCATTGAATAAAATTATTGACGGTTATGTGTGAATGTTTGTGAGATATAATTTTATTACAGTATCATGTTGGAATATTATTTTTATTTTTAATTGTATTTTTTTAAATAAAAAGATTATAAAAAGAAAATAAAAGACTATAAAGATTATAAAAAGAATATAGAAATTTTATGGAAAAAGAATTATAGATTTGAGGTAAAGTTGGTTTGTTTTTCAAATCATAGTTTTTTTATTCGATTTTCATTTAATTACCATCTCAAAAACTTCAATTTGGGTGAAAATGTCCAATCTTTTTATTACAAACGGACTTTAGGAATTTTAGAAGATATTGGAAGATTTTGTGTGCATTTTTATTAGGATTGACACAAGTCAAAGCAATAAGGAATCATCACATGTTCCAAAATCTATGTGGAGTTTGACATGAGTGAAAATATACTATATCACATCATCATAGTGTATACTAATTATTGATGGACCGTGGTGGCTTTGTAGTCCGACTTGGGGGTGGAATCTATAGTGGATGCTTATGGTTGGGTAGAAAATTGTTCACACAAGCCAGTTTTTAGACCATTTGGTGAAAAGTTAAGTGCTCAATCTTTGCTGTTGAATCTTTGTTTATAACCTTGCAATTTAAGCTTAATTTCTGCTAATGAATGAAATTTGAACTGGAATCCTTAGTTTAAATGAATTTATGCATGTTTACTTCCACATGCATGTGTGAATTCAAATGCTTTAGAGTTTAATGCGTTCGAATTTATAATGAGATTTTTTAATTTAGGTAGCATGCTTATTTTTGGGTCATGTAATCATTTGAAGAGGATGTTACAAGTGCATCCTAAATATATAGCATAATTCGCGTGTGGGCATAGGTTGGTGCAATGTCCAAAACTCGCAAAAGGAGCACCGACATGCCTCAATTGCGATCATTGTCTCACCTTCAAAAAAGTCCTTGATTCTTCAAAATGGTGTCAACTTTAGAATTAATTGTTTCACTTCATCCTTGAAGGATTGATAGTTGTTCATCATATTAAGTCATTTATTATCGATACTTTCCAACTTGGTAGTGCAAAACAAAATTGCTTACTCAATCCACTACTTATGGCTTTGAACATTCCTTCCAAACGGTTTCTATGTTTAATGATGGTGATGCTTACTATGCGCCACAGAGAGTGCAGTGCTCTTGTACAATGGCCCAAAATCTACAAAGCTTTGTCCTTCCACTTTCTTGGGATGCTTGGAAGTCAATTGTTTCTTTGGTAATGATATTAACTTCACTCATAAAAAAAATTGTATCCTTCATAATTAGATTAATAGCAGCTTCATATCAAACATGTTATGATGCTCCTTTTGTTTCATTAATGTTGAGCAGATTTGCAATTTGTCCTAAAGCTAATGTCTATGTTGTGCAACTATATTCACTAAAGATTGCACTTAATTTGTTTTCTTCTATAAATTTTCTACAACATCTAAATATTTGGTTGTCCTGTCTCATTCAAATGTGTGCATGCTTGTTACTTCAATCTTCAACTTTTCCACTTCTTTATATTGTAATGATAAGCTTTTAAATATGATTTCGATGCACTCTATATTATTTATAGGTTTCTATGGCTTTGAAACAATCAATGTTAGTGCAAATCTAAGTTATTGATGTACATACTTCTACAAATGTTTAATAACGTAGGTCACTTGGCCTCATTGACATTTTAATAAAGCCTATCTATCTCTAAACTTATATCCAACATATGGGGTTGATAAAAATGCATGGTTATCAGACATTTCATCTCCCTTAATTTGCATTTTCTCCAAATGAGACATGAATTTTCTTTTGGTACATGCAAACACTTTTGATTGATTTGTGGGGAGCTTTGAATCTAAAGTCTACGCTAAGATGCGTAAATAACCAAAGGGGAGTGAATTAGCAAGCACTAAGTTTACCCATTATAATATCAAGGTAAACTTATAAACAACAAATGAGGATAAAAAAAGTAAAAAAACTATGAGTTTCATGCACCTTAAGTTGTATATTCTACAAATGGGACATGACCAAGAGATGAGCATTAGTAATGCTAAGAAAAAGGTTACCTAGTAAAAAAACAATTACAATGATAGGTGCTTTGTTGCAACGTGTCTTTTAACATCTTCTAACTAGTTGTACCAAGCTATTAATTGTTAGCTTTTGGGCAAGGATAATTTTAGGGGCGAAATTTAGCCCATGGGCTATTTTTCCATGTTTTTTTCCAAAAAACGATTCGCCAATTTGTATTTTTTGAAGCCCCATTTCGCCCAATTTGGATGGGGTAAACTTTTTTTACTCTAAAAATTGCCAAATTTTTATATAAACTATATAAAATCCTTAAAAATTGAAATAATTTTAGAAAAATATCGCCAAATATTTTATAGTTGACATTTTAAGAATTGGTAAGATTTGCCAAGGTTTATACACTTTTAAATAAGTATGGGTTCTTAAAATTATCCTTACTTTTGGGTTACTCCAAAAGTGTTTATGTCATGCTTGGGGGTGCTTAATGCAATGTGGAGTGCATGGTGTGTTGATCACACATTGTTGTTTTGTGATGGACATACACATTAGAGTTTATATGATCATTGTTTGCCAGACCTTGGTCTTGATGCTTGTGTGGCATTCTTCCTTGGAGGCATAGGAGACCTATGTTGCTTATTGGCTTTCTTCATGGGGTGTGCACATGGAGGTTCGTTGCTTGGGAAAATGAACTACCTTGGAGGAGGAGTGTTGTGCATCTTAAGGAGGGTGTTTATCCATAGATGGCATGGGGATGCATGGGGACACCCGGTTGCTTGCATAGAGGCTTGTAATTGACTTGACAATGCTTGGGTTGATGAGTGATCATGTAGATATGGTGGACTTGAAGGTACGCATAGCTTAGAAGGTAGTATTGGAGCATTGGAGGTTTTTGCAAGAGGAGCATTTGACACATCTTATGGAGCATTCATCCTTGGAGCCTTACTTGTTGGATGTGCATGTCTTGAAGCTTGACATGTGGCACCCAGAGTTGGAGTCCACATGTAGGCCTATCTTGCTTAGAGTTAGATTGTTTTTAGTTGACTAGATCCACTTTGTAGTGTCGACCTCCTTCACCTTTCAATGATATTCATTATTGTTCACCCATGAAATCTCATGCTTGTGTTACAGATGTGAGAGTTATCTCTTGTTAATTTATATTGTTTCTATTTGTCTTGATCACTAGGGTTCTGAAGGGAATTCAAGGGAAGACTAGAGTTAGGGTTTAGCCATAAGAAGACAATGGAAACTAGGGTTTGGGATAAACCATAGAAGCTAAAATGGAACACTTGATCTAGTAGTTATTGTGAGGGAAGAAGACTAGGGTTTTTTGGCATTTGGAAATCCTAGTACTGCTTAGAGTACTTGATCTAGAGAAGATAGGGGAAGACTATCTTGTACACTTATGTGATGCAAGTGAATGTGTCAAGGAGAACTTTTTAGTGTGTTATATTTGCTTGTTGTTGATTTTTAGCGGAGTAACTAGCTTTAGTTGGGAGAGATTCCTAGCTAGGAGGAGTTGGTGGCTAGGGTTTGCTATTTTGGTGGATTTCCTAGATAGGTTTTGGAGATCTTTACTTGTACCAACTTGTATTAACCTATGTTATGTACTTATACTTCATCTTATCTAAACATTGGAAGTGTTCCCACTACCCAAATTTGGTGTGCTTGCATATTTGAATTTGAATTTATGTTATCTTGATGTTTGAGTAGTTTCTAGTGTTGGTTATGCGTATTGTTTTGACATAATATTGAGTAGATTCTATTAAGTGGTTTAACAAAGATCTATAATTTAAAGGGGTAGGTTTACTTCTATAATAATATGTTATAATAAGTCATTTTTAGATTTTTAGTTTGCTTGCGAAGTGTGCCTTAAGGGCTAAAACATTGTTGCATCGAAGTACACTTGATTTGTATTAACTTTCTTGAGCTACATTTTTATTTGGCTTGAAGAGAATAGAAGTGATTTCCACAATTAATTAATATTCCAAATTCAACCCTAAGATTGAAAAGCTGAAAGTTCACCCTAAGATTGAAAGGTTGAAAGTTCACAAGAGAGAGATCTAGGAAACCTCAAGGTTGAGGTGAAACTTATGGATTTGCATTGAGCAACCAATTCTCAAAATTTCCATATTAATAACTTCTCTCTTTGCATACAAATCATTGAGATTGAGGGGAGATAGTGGCATGTTTTGTAGGGAATGTTTGGGTTTTTCTTATTATGTATTGTGTTGGTAATTTGTCTAATCAACTAATCATCCATGTAGTCCTCAATTCGTAATGTGTAAGTTATTTCCATAATCTTGTAGGTCATTATTGGTGTGTTGTGTGGTGTTAATGGTTCATTTCCAAGTCGTGTACCATTCTTCAAGGGTCTGTACCTATTCCTACAATCAATATAATTGCATCAAGATAGATCATGTTAGTTTAGAAGATGACTCCAATTCTAAATTCATATCCACTTTAATTAATGCTCCGCATATTGCCTAGTATGTTGGGTTTCTCTTTATTGCCATTTATTTTGTTAATATTTCTTGTTCTTATGAAGAGTGTGAAGAGGATTTAGTTGGTTGAGTTAAGCAAGGTGCCTCCTTTTCACCAATTTTCTATCATCACGCACTTTTTTGGGCATCAATGTTACTCTATTTTGTTTGTTTGTTTGTAGAAGGCAATTTTTATACCTTTATCATTCTCTTTTTTGGTGGCATGGTGATTTCTTTTAGTTCCATATTGGTGTGCTCCTCTCTAATATTTCTTTCTATGTTTCCTTTTTGGTTGGTTGATAGTGTTGATCTAATGTCTTCTCTGACCAATTCATCTAAATGGATGCAATCATTCTAGTTGAGGGTTAAGGAAGGCTCATTCATTTCAAGTGTCTCTTGATTCTCTATCTCAATCTCCAAAGACTATCTCACTATCTTTTTTAGATGATATTTTTTTATTGATCATCCACCATCAACCTTCATCGACATGAATCCCCTAGCCTATGAATCCCCTTCCTCAGCATCTCTCTTGTAATCTATTATTCCCTAATCACATATTTTCCAAATGGATTTATCTTTGCTTTGGGTTTTGTTTTTTTTCTTTGGACAATATCAATCTTAGTACTATTCATATATGTGTATCCTTCAAGCTTTAGTTGTGTTACCTCAATACAATCAATTACTATTAATTTTTGGTTCTTAAATGGATAGTAAACACTTAAACGATGAGCACCAACCACATGATAGTAGTATCCTCTCCCTTCTTCTACAATGCTAGTGTATGGTTTTTCAAGAAGTGGATGAGGTTAAAACTCTTACTTGTATTGTAAGTCTCAATCATCGACATTTTCCTCATCACTAAGATTCTTCCTTCTCTTTGATTTTAATGTTACTTTTAGGGGTACATGGTGTTGAGCATGGCTCTCATCTAGCCAATGGAATGCCACAAAGCTCTACAACTATTGCATTTGTAGTTAAACCATGGTGAAAGCACTTTTCTATAGATAAGTGGTATATAGTATCTCCAACTAATATCCTTTTGGTATATTGGCATATTGTTTTTATGAGATTTATTGTCTCTCTTTGATGGTGTTTACCTCCACTACTTTGGTGGGACCCTCTTAAATGGTTAAAGCTTAGTGCTTTTAAATATTTTAAACAAATGGAAGTTATGTTACAATGACTAAACAAAATAAGAAGTAAAAGTACAATTGACATGGTGGATCATAATCCTTGATTTAGACATTTGGTAAGGAGGTCAACTTAAGCTAATAAAAAGGAAGACACATTTGCAAGGTCTAAGGTTATGCATCTTTTCATTTTAACCATCACATGGGGAGGTGAAAGATTGTCATCAATGTTGTTAAGTTTATGCCTACTCTCTTGTATTCAAGTTGTCATGAGCATTTCTCTTTGTTGGGTTTTGGCCTATGATGAGATGTTTGAGGTGTTGATCCATGGATAATGGGTAGGTGAAAGATTTCTATTTCTATTGTTAAGTTTATGGTTGCTCTTTTTCAATTAGGTCTAGCTCTAGTCGGTAAAGAATCTAGGTAAACCCTCTACCATCCTCAAAATGAGAAAAAGTACTCAAAAGTTTGCATGTGATAGTTACTTAAAAAAAGAATAGAGATGATGACTTTTTAGGAACTTAAACCTCTCATTCAAAGATGGAATAACAACACAATAATAACAAGGATAATCTTGGTTTTTAAAAACATGATATACTTATATTTATATATAAATCGTTGTAAAGTATATGATCCTAATTGAAGTTCAAGAGATTTATAATAAACATTTTTCTAATTAACAACTTTTAAAAAACTATTCAAATTCCTTGATATCCCTCCCAAAAATATTGTTATTAAAGTATAATGTAAACGCCCAAAAAAACATTTATTACAAATTTCCTTAATATAAATCAAGGTAAATGAGTACATTGTCATTGCTGCTTTTGGATTTAAACTCTGACACGGTGAAAATCCAATCCAAAAGCAGCAATGTCAATGTAAAGATCAATCTTTTCTGTGCTACTATTACTTTTAAGACTTCGTTGGAGGAAGGATTAATATAAGGAACCTCACTGAATTGATGTAAGAGGAGTTCTTGTTGATGTAATATCTTTGGGAGTCACGGATTCATACAAGGAAATTCATTGAATTTACAGTGGGAGTTGTTCTCGTTGATGTAATATATTTGAGATTGAATAAAATCAATAAAATCTAATCAATAAAAGTCTCTGCACATGAAAAAAAACAGTTTTTTTCTGTTGAAATTTAAAAAGTAAACAATACATTGCATTGAAAATACGAAATTGGAGCTTTAAACGAAAATGCTGAGACAAATCCATGCCTCTCTTCCTACTTTCCTAAGTTTTCCTGTAGTTTTGAACCTTTTCAGTTTTGCAGCAATGCAATTCCTGTAGTTTTGCAGCATTGCAATAGTTCAATTTCTGGTGTCTACAAAGAACTTTGAATCATTGATCTCTCCAGTGATGTTGAGATTTAAGAGAAGAGTTTGTGCCACACAAATTATGATTAATACTAAGTGACTCAAAGATCCATTATTTGTCTATCATGAATGCTACGTTGTGTCTTGTGATCAGTAAACAGTAAACAAGAAGCAAAATTCGATTAGATGGGTTTCATGGAGCATACTCTGTATAATAAACGTAAATGCTGCCGCCCCAGATCATGATATCCCACACCAGAAGCCACACCATGACCACGAACGCCACAAAGCGAACCACAAGCAGAATGGCAGGATGAAAGCATACCCAGCAGCTCATCCACATCTCTTCCCATGTGATCAGCCCCGCCGGATCCTTAGCTCTTGCACTTTCCTGATCCTCCTCGTAATCTTCAAGAATTGGCAGAAAAAGGCTCTCATATTTGAAGGGCTCTCCCTCTACTTGCGCCCTCTTGATGCGCTTCCGCCATGACAGTATCGCCTCAGCCGCGCCTTCTTTTCTGACGAGCACCACTGCCGCTCCCAACACTGCCGCTGCTATAATTCCGAAGCATATAAAGTCATACCAATATACTACCAACCCCATTCTCAATGCTCATCCCAGCTAACACTGGCGATGTCTCTGGTCCTACTGCTATGATACAGAGTACTAGTAGTAGCAGCAGGAAATTATGGTGAATTCGCGCATCTTCAATTCCTTCATCCCCAATCTTCAATCTTCAATCTTCAATCCTGACTTCTTTTTTTTTGTTTTTTTTTGACAGACAGCTATCTGTGATTGGAGGAACGGTAGAGAGAAGAAGTGAATTAGCACCTGCTAGTCCATGCCGATTACAAAAAGATGGGAAGCTGGTAGATTTGAATGGTAGGTGCCTCTAATTTTTATTTGTGATATTGTGCACAAATAAAACCTTTAAAAAAGTCAAAGGTATTGGTCGGAAATTTGAAATTGTTGAAAGACAACGCCTTTACGACGAAATATCTCGTTATCTTTACAATTATGCGCATGTAAAGTACATTTCTCTAATAAAAAAATCACTAAATACTTTGAAATATATAATATAAAATATAAAATATCATTAAATACTTTGAAATATATAATAAAAAATATAGTATAGAAGTTTAGTTCAGCAAGTTAAGTCTAATGATTGAGTATTTTTAGTTTTATTAAGGTTTATTTCACTTTATTTCACATGTTGATTAACTATATTATATGCCTCACTTAATGTTTATGTTGGATTAGGTAATCAAAGAATTTCGGTAAAAAATATTCCTTTAGAAAAAAAGTGACAATCCAAAACTAGCCTAAATTATAAGTGACTTTGATAAAATAGTTCCCTATAATGAAAGTGTAGCAAAATGGAAATGCTCTTGTTAATGGTGACTTTGATAAAATAATACCCTCTTCTTAACAACTTCCCCTAAAGAAAAATACTTGTGTTAATGATTGATAGAATAAAACTCTCGCATCAGAAGAGTTTAGATGAATGGAGATGCTTGTGTTAATAATGATTTTGACATAATAGAATCCCATGTGTTATGTATGTAATCTAGTTTGTGCTGATGACAACATTGGCAACTTAGTACCTTTGTCATGACAATTTAGCTAATAAAAACACTTGTATTAATGTTGTAATTAACAAAATAGTGTCCCCAATCTCAATAACTTAATATGAAAGAAATTTAATGGTGACTTTTAAGATAACATAGCAAAATGGAAATGCTTATATTAATGCTAACTTTTTAACCTTTTGACAAAATAAATAGTACCATCTTGTTGGAACAAATTAACATATTAATGTTAATTTTGATAAAATAATACCCGACAACTTGGTTGAATAGAAGTGATTTTAACAAAATAATATCCCTTAGTTGCAACATCTTAGATGAATGGAAATGCGTATGCTAATGTTAATTTTGATAAAATAATACCCCTTTGACAAAAGAATACTCCATGTTATAACAAGTTAGTTGAATATAAGTCGAACAAAAATACCTGTGTTCATGGTGAAATTGACAAATTAGTACCATTTGTCTTGATAGTTGTGGAAATGTTTTGTATTAATAGTAACTTAAACAAAATAGTACATCATATTAAGTGTGTAAAAAATAATAATTTTAACAAAATAATACACTTTATTTTGACAACTTGATTAAATAAAAATAGTATGTTGATATAGATATTAAAATAATATTATTTTTATAAGAATTAGGCTAAATAAACATGTTTATGTTAACAGTTCATTTATTTTTTGTTTTTTTTTTAAGGTGGAAAAACTTATCATAAATCAATTGTCAATTGGATGCGAGGATAGCCATCATTGGCTATTACCAACAAATGTGGGCTAACTCGTCATCGTCATTCAAGAAAAACCATGCCACCTGAAATAACCTACTAATGGTTCGTAAGGGGGCAAACTTTCACTATTGGCAAAGGTCGCTGAGTCTTGGACCATTAATTTGTTTCCTCACATCTGAAGAAGGCGACTTCTTAGCCAATCAAAAGCAACTTTAAGTCTTACTCCGGGACCAAAAAGACAGTTTGAACCTAAATAGTATCTATAAGAAAGCCAGTATCCCTTGTGGTCATCGTTGAGGCTACCTTCATTGGAATCATGTACTTTCAAGTAGCATCTAATATTAGTCCCATACATGAGACTAAATATTATCCCCAATTGCAATTTAACTTCCTGCTCATGAGGTAATAAGTTCATCTATTGAAAGGGGCAGGAAGTGTGCAGGGAGGGGGCGAGGTGCTTTAAGACCTTGAAGGAAAATATGAATACTCATTTTCCCAAGGGTTAGGTAAGGTGTCTAACAACTAGGCAGAAAGCATGGCACTCTGGATGGGACTAGTTAAGGCGAAAGCAAGATGAATAGACACACTCACCATAGTGGGTGACTTCATGATCATAATTCAACATATCCAAAAACAAAGCCTCCCAAAAGGGACTCGGCTAAAGAAAATCATGATGATAATTCAAGTGATAACACATAAAATGAAGGAGGTTCATTATTTCTACATGCTCCAAGACCTAAATCAAGTAGTAGAAAGTCAAGCAAATAAAGGTACTTGTCTTAAGGAAGGGTTTTTAGTGGAAAATGGGAGGGGGGGAGAACACACCATTCCTCCCCTAATTTTAACATCCACTATGTGCCTATTATGGTTGTATGCAGGTGTCCTCCACATTCCATTGAGAAGGATCGAGATTTAAGGAGCACGTCCCATCGCATTGTCTCCTTTAACTCTCCCACCCTTTGACCTTTATTGCATGCAAGTTGTATTTACCTCCAACATGTGGGAATTCGCTTAGACTTCATTTTCTTGAGCTCATCTTTACTCATTGCTCTTGTGATATGGTTCTCGATGAATTTTGGCTCTAGATCTTGGCTTCAAGTCTGAAGGCTAATATTTGCTTGTTCATCACCATGGTGGCATTAGGTTTGTTTGTCACTGGGAAACTAGGTTTGGTTCCATCTTTTTTCATCCAGTATGTCTAGTAGAGAAGATCATTACAACAACTCACTGCACCAATTTGAAATACTCTTGGATGAGGGACTGGAAATAGTGGCACAAGATGTGGAAAAGATGAAAGAGTGGAAGAAGAGTTGGGAGTTGGATTATGACATAGATCATGATAATATCTAGAGGCAATTGGAAGTGTGCAAGGCACAACTAAATAGATATAACAATAAGACAGTCCTACTAGAAGAAAGCATGGAAATGGAAAATGACAAGCTAGTAGAGCAGGCTGAAGTAATTAAGGACCTCCAAGCCAAAGTCAAAATACTAGAGGTGGAGCAACGCCCATGATTCTTAGCTTTAAAACACAACCCATCTCCAATGGATTCAATTGAATCAATTACAATGCATCAGGCAGAAAGGAAAGCAGAGGACATTGTTGAGTATAATGCCTTCATAACAACCATAGTATCTCACTCACATAATTCCTTAGCAGTAGGATAATTGAAAAATACCCATTAGGGGCATGGACCCTTTTATACGTAAGAATTTCATAGCATGTTTTGTATAACTATTTTAATTTTGGGATAATATTTGAGGCTCTACATGAGCTGAACAATCAATAACAATAATAGAAAGCTAAGTATGTAGTGCCTCGATAGAAATGTAGTCACAAGGATGAAAAATTTGCAGCAACTTTGGACTTTTTTTGTCTTTTTGTATTAACGGCTAGACGATTAGGCCACAACCCTCTTTTTATCATTAATATAAATTAATCATTCTTGTTAAAAAAAATAAGTTTGTCTATTGAAAGCTATTTCACCTACTTATAATGCTATGCCTCTAAAACCTTGTTGTAATGCTTACATTAAATTTAAGGTGAGTATGGTTCTCCATTTTCTCAATAAGGTTTAGACTCTTTTAAATGAAGGATCACTTTTCACTTTTTTGAAGGAAGCGGGGACATACATATATATAAAAATATCACCCCATAATTATAATAGTGATTCTTATCAACCCAACAAAGTCCTCATGCACCCCGAGGTGCATGAGGGTGCGTCATTGGATCACTCATCTAATGGTGCACCCTCACATGCCTCAAGGTGAGAAAGAATTGTGTATGGTGCATAAGGTTCACCAATTATAATTCAATTTGATTATTGGCCCACAAATGTTGGTAGAATGGAGCATAAGGCTTTCTTTTATGAATGCAGTGACATGACGATTGGCACAATGTAACATACATAATTTATATATCATAGTATAATAACACAAAAAATACAAAATAAAGGGAACTACAGAGTGTCTAGTTTTTGTTATTTTGGAGAATACTGGAGGTAGAGTCAAATATAACAACATAGAACAAGAAAATAAGGATTAATAAATAAACAATGTAATGTAAACTAGGCATGTTGCACTTGCAAGGCAAGGTTGTAGGAGATACATTGAATGCCACAATGACAAACATTGCATATATGTTTCTTAGTTGTGGTTTGGCTTGGACTCTAGAGTTTACTAATTTTCTTCAAAGATTATTGTGTTCAAGCTCATCAAATAATTATGGAAACCAATAACAAAATCCTTGTTGATAATGTGACATTTGATAGCATCATAGTCTTTCTTAGCATACGGTATCTCATACTGCAATGTCAAATGTATAGTGGGAGACATTGTAACCATAATTCTAATATTTAGTAGGGTATATATAAGAATCTAATATCCTAACAATCAAACATGGATAAAATTAAAGTGTGTTATTGATAGAATTTTCACAGTGGCAGTGGTGAAGACAATTATAGCATTGGAATTCAAGTTAGGAGATGATGAATTGTACTATGTATCCATTGATCTTGTGGGTTCTTACCTTAATATGTATGAATATTTTTCGAAAGACAAGGATGAGATACTACCCTTTGAACAAGAGTTTAACATTGTAGAGGGTGTGAGGTCGATATTTTATTATCATCCAAATAACTTCAAGATCACCACTGTGGGGAAGTGGAAGAGGGAATGGACATTTGTGCTTCTTGCTCAAGCAATGATGAAGATGAAAAATGTTGGGGTCCTTAGAAAGAACATGGAATCTAAGGAGATCAAATTAGATATGGAGAAATCTATGATTATCTTTAGACCATGCAAACTAGATCACAACAACTAATCAATTTCTACTTAAATGTTATAAGAAATGTAATGCTAATCAAATGCAGAGATATTAGAAGTGCTCACTTGTAGTTGGTATTTGTTTAAATATAGTGAATTTCTCTTCTCTAGTTTAATTGAGTTGGGCATGTCATATCAACAAATGGAGAAATAGAAGTTTGGTTTAAGTGATGAATTGCTAAGTAGTTCTTCACCACTCAAAGTGGAGACGAAATATCATAGTATAGTTTCTTTGAGTAGGTGAAGGCTGAGGGTTCAAGTCCCTTTGTCCGCTCCTTAATCATGGAGTTTGTAGTGACAACCTTGTCATCATTAGCTTGCAAAAAGTATAAGGCTCAAAACAATGGTTGTATTGAAAGTTGGACTCACCACTACTTTGATGCATGGATTGATATATTTGTTTACCTTGGAATATAGATCCCCAAGAAACTCTTGGTCACTTCTAGGATGGTACCCAATGTAAAGAAAGTGGTGTGGACTTAATGCACCCAAATTGATAAGGACATCAAGTAAGGCCCACATTATCATTGCACCGAGTGAAACGAGGTGCTCTACAGCCTAGTATGGGGGAGATGTTGTAACGTTTGTGGTGTAGCAAAATAATTAAAAAAATTCATGTCGGCTCATAAAATAAAAAATTATGGAAAGTATTTAAAAAAAAATCCATGTTGGTTCATAAAATAAAATATTATGAAAAGTAATTAAAAAATAGATGTTCGTTTATAAAATAAAAACTTAAAACTTAAACCCGGATCTATCAATCAAGAGAGATCAAATTTCTTGAGTTTAATTTAAAAAAAAGAAATACACCTCAAGAAATTGGATCCCTCTCAGTGCTTGATAGATACAGGTTTAAGATAATGGATCTATGCTGGTGTACATCGCAATGGTAGTGAGCTCGGGGAATTGACCTGGAGACCTCCTCACATCACTCAATCACTCAAGCTAGCCCACTGTGCTAATGGAGTGAAATATTTATTACAAAGGGAATGGATTACAACATTAGTGAGAGAAAAAAATACCCATGAGGTTCCTTGTCGACAACCAACATCAAAATATTTCATGTCAAGGAGTAAGACAATGGTTATCCCTATTCATAACCTATAGGTAGTGCATAAAGGGGTTGATGCAACATGGGATAAAAAAATGACTAAAATAACATCATGAGAAATGTGATCCAAGTGGATATCGGTGGGAATCCACCTCTTCCACTAATTAATAATGGTTCTACATCTTAGTATTTCTATTGTAGTTTTATAGATCATGAACTTTTGATGCATTTTTGGAAGTTGACATGGCCTTGAAATCTTTGATTACAACTTTCCAAACACATAGAGCATAGAACAAGATTTGTAACAACCCAAGAAACACCCCAAACAAAGTTTTAATACAAAATGTGTGTCCCCAAGAAGTTAACATGTCAACTAGGCTCCTCAAGGCCTAAATTACTTTTGCCACCTCATCTCCTAGGGTTAGGGTTTTGGATCTTTAAGGTTTTTACCTCTTAGGGTATTATATGCAATGTTAAAAGGAAATTGTATCCTCTTTTAATCTTATTCTGATGAATGAGCATAGCTAACACATCTCTCTTCAAAGATAAGTACCGCCATTTTAACTAATTTGTATTGCTTTGCATATTGCAATGCTTTTGTATTTCATTCATTAATAGAACTTGGGTTTCATTGTATAATTGTGCACTCTACAATAACTTGGTGCGGATTTATCTATATTTCTATCTTCATTTCATTCTCCACATAATATGGATTAGTGGTATCAGAGCAATATGTGCTTTGTTTTGTTTTTGTCCATTTCCTTGACAAGATCGAGGTACAAATAGTTGGGCCTTTAACTAACCCAATCCGCAAAATGTCGTGGATATTCTACTGGAACAGTTCATCATAATGGATCTTACAACTTAGTTCTTTTTATGAGCTTATTTCCATTGAATGTTAAATAACTAGAACTGAAAGGAAAAAATAACTAGAGAAAAGAAATACACGATCAACACAATCAACACAAGATATATCCTAGGAAAACCCACTATGGCGAAAAACCCAGCCATAAATGAGGACTATGCCTTACTCTTTTATATAGAATGCAAATACAAAGGGGGAGGTACTCCCTATGGAGTTACCTATGACTTTGTGGCCGTAATGGCTTCTCCTACTTCCTATGTTCTAATCTAATATCCACTCCTAGGTTGTTGCTCAATTATGGAACAATACAATAACATCATAAGAATGATAAGAATGGAACCCCTTCTCCTAACGGCCCGGTATTTAACATAGCTCAATATCCATTTAGGGTTAATTTTAGGGTGTTTGCATGCCTCAATTCCCTATTAGGGTTAGAGTTTTGGACCTTCTAGAATGTTCTTAAAATTCCACACATGAATAGCTCTACATGTGTGAGAAATGAGAGCTGACGTGGAATCCACTTGGTACCATGGTGGTCAATTAGATAGGTCAACTTGTGGGAGGCATAACTTCCTCGTACGAACTCAGTTTGAGGCAATTCTTGGACTGTTGGAAAGGTATAAAAGTGTAGAATAGTGTTAAGGGGCATGGCAATAATGATGAAATTTTGACCCCAAAAAACATCATTTAAACCCTCAAACAAGCCTCAAAAGGTTCTAGACCCCAAATCTACGAAGTGAGATTTGCCCCTAAAATGGGCCCTGCAAACCAATTCATCCAATATTTCCCTCTAGAAAGCACCAAAATAGATGAGAAATTAAATATTGATCCATTTCGGATCATAACAAGACATGGTGAAAACCACTCTTATTGACCCAAGTGTCCTCTCATGGAAAATAAAAGGAAATATGATGGAGTAGGAGATCCTATCAAGTTGTTGCTCAAGGAGTCCCTTGTGTGACATAGAAACAAGATGATGGATAATTTCACCTAAATCCTTCTATGACTGCCAACAACATTCAAAGTGCCTTTGACAAGAAGTCACTTTGAAGGAACAACACCATTTAAGATATAAGTTAACTTTGGCATTCCTTCAATCAAAGAACAGATACATTTAGATGCTTTGGAGAAATTGTTAAGTTTGCTAGAGGGTTATTACTCTTAAAAAATTCAATGGTGAGAAGATAACCTTTACACTCCTTAAGTCCCATCCCCATGTTAGATATTGGTGGGATACTTACTAGATGTAACATGCTAAAGACGTGTCTGTAACATTTCATAGACTACACTTGGGTGGATTTTTTTATGCCCCCAAGGAGGAATTCTACCATGTTGGAAACTATGATGACTAGTACACGAGATGGACAACCTTGTGTCAAGAGAGAGATCAAATGGTGCCAAAGTACACTAATATCTTCCATACCTTGTGCTCAAAGTTTGGTATAAAAGACTCTAAGAGGAACTTGGTTCTAAAACACTACAGTGGCCTACATGGGTACATCCAAATAGAGATGGAGCTCTTGGAAATATCCTCACTGGGATACACTTATCGATATGTTGTCAAGATTGAGAAAACATTTAAGTAGAAGAGTGAGAGGAGTTTGGTTTTGTGAATATGACACAACAAAAACATGTTCAAGGTGACCCTAACTTGCAGAATAAAGGACAAAGAAAGGATAGTTGACCTTAGGATAACCAATCCAAGCCACAAGCAAAAGAGGGTAACAAGGTGAAAGAACGATACTAAAAAGTGTTGTGAGTTTCAAAAAATCCTTTAGCACAACACTAGTTAATTCCACTCCAAGAAGTCATTGTTGGCTAAGTCGGAAGCCTCAAAATTAGATTCTGGCTTAAGCTCTAATTTTGAGCTAGATAAGGGAAAACAAATCATCAATGTGGAACCTAGTGTTACCATCGCTACCACAAAGATCTAACTGAAGGAACCAAAGGAGTTTGGCAAAGGTAAGCACCTCTTCCACTCATAAATGTGGGTGAAGGGGGCTAGACTATATTTTATTTTTGACAATAATATCTAGAAGAACCTGATCGCAACAAAGATCATCAAGAGGTTGGAGTTGTTAGCAATGCCACACCCCCAACCATACACCATCGATTGGTTGAGCCAAGGATGAGATATCCATGTCAATCAATCAGGTTGTCTACACTATGGCATCAATCCCTTCAAATATTAGGTACTATATGATGTTTTCCCACTTGAAGTTTGCGATGTTATTTTAGGACAATCATATATGTGGAGACATCATGTTGTTTATGACTAGCCCTATAATGTCATGGTTACTTTGGAAAGTAAGCTCTACATCGTACCAAGGGAAGTTTTGGCTATCATAGTCTCTTTGATCTCCACAAAGTAGTACAAGAAGGTAACCTCTTGGACCATGATATTTTTCCTCTTTGTGATCTAGTTGAAAGACAAATATAAAATAGTGTGACCATCACGGCCTTTGCACGAGGTTTCTTTACAAAATAGAAGCAAGTGGAAAAGATAGTGGAAGAATATAGAGATATCTTCACCTTACCTACATAGACACCTCTACATTGTTAAGTAAAGCACACAATTGATTTAACACTTGATGCTCCTTTACTTGATGATATAGTATATATATATTCTCTTTTGGAGAATGAAGAAATCAAATGCTAGATTCAAGAGCTAATTCAAAAGGACCAAATTTGACCAATTTCCTTGCCTTGCAAGAGCCCAATTGTGTTGGTTCATAAAAGAATGAGAGGTGACGACTATGTATTGATTAAAGAGCTCTAAACAAAATCACAATCAAGGACGAGTATCCAATCACCCAAATTAATAATATTCTTGATTAGCTCAAGGGTACTGAATTTTTTAGTAACATTGATATAAAGCTAGGCTATCACTAGGTGCCAATTGAACAAATCAATGCATGTAAGATAATCTTCAAGTGGTTGGTCATGAATTTTGGCTTAATTAATGCCCCATCAATATTCTTAAAGATGTAGGATAATATCTTGCAACCATTCTCAAATGAATTTTTGCACATATATTTAATATATATCGTCATCTTCAACAAAAATTGGGTGAAGCATTTGCAACACATTCATTGGGTTCTTAGCACCTTATGATGGAACAATTTATATGCCAATTTGGAGAAAATATCATTCAAAATTAGAGGATTCAATGTCTAAAATACACCATGGATGAGCATGGTATGCATGTGGATCCAACCAAGATCGAAGTCATTCATGATTGGATATCCCTAAAAATACTAACCAAGCTCCATATTTTCTTGGGCCTTGCCAACTTCTATTGCAAGTTCATGTTGGGGTTCACTCATATCGCTTGGCCCTTATGCCAAGTGACCAAGGGTGGAGACAAATCCAAGTTTGTTTGGGCCAAGTCACAACATAAATCATTAGAGGATCTAAAACACCACTTCTAATTGGCTCCATTCCTAATTTTTCCACACCTACAACAACCCTCTAAGATTGAGACATGCTTCAAATTATGTTATTGGTGCATTCCTCACTTAGTATGAACATCTAGTGGCTTATCACATTAAGACACTATGATGTAGTTTCTAGGTACCCACCTATCACAAGGATATGTACTCCATTGTACATGAATGTCAATGATGGAAGCATTATATTTTGGGAAAATAAATGATCATCCACATTAATAAAAAAACCCTGCAATTAATGTAGACACGAGCAAAGTTACATAACGACTACCATCAAAGTGGTCAATGTACTTGTAACAATTCGACTTGAACATTAAGTACAAGAATGGTAACACAAAATGAGTTTTGGGCTACCTCAACTGACCTCCAATTCTTATGCTAACCATAGTGCTTAACTCTTGTGAACACAAGACTTTCGTGTGGCCCAATTTGTATGACAATGACCTTGAATCCGCTTCTACCTATTGGACATTGGTTGTAGGTAAACAAGTTTTAGAATTTCACCTCCAAGATGCTCTTCTATTCCATCTGGGACATCGCTGTATTCCTTCAAGTGAGCATGAGAATTTGATTTGGGAGGCACATTACAATCGGGTGGTAGGGCACTTCAATGTGGATAAGATAGTGGTAGTGTTGTAGAAATAATTCTATGTTCTAAAGTTTAAACATGATGTTGGAAGTATATTAGAGCGTGCACCACCCGTGCCATCACCAAACCTACCATCGAGAATCCAAGTATGTACACTCCTATACCTATCTTTGATAGGCCGTAAGAGTCACTCTCCATGAATTACAAGGTGATTACAAGTCAATCCTTCCCTCAACTAAACATGGTAATGAATGTGTATTTGTGGTTGTTGATTGATTCTCTAGGATGACCATTTTGATTCCCTACAAGAAGAGTATCACAACATAAGCAATTGTTAAGCTCTTCTTTAAGTATGATTGGGTTCATTTTGATTTTCCATGGATCATTATTGTAGATAGAGATAGTATGTTCCTAAGTACTTTTTGGTCCATCTAGTGATCACTTATGAACACCAAGATGACCAAATTGACTACCTTCCACCCTTGAACTGATGGATAGATAGAGGTAGTTAATAGGATTATTGTGCATAACTTCAGAATGTACAACCCCAAGCATCTGTGTAAATGGGATGCGAGCCTTCCTTATGTTCAACATAGCTACAACATAGCCCTTCATAGCTCTATTGTCCATAACCCTTTTCAAGTGTGCTTGCAGGGATTCCAACCATTAGCCCCATTTGACATAGATTTTCCCATTGCAAATACACAAGAAGAGTTCTCCCATGCTTAGACCAAGGTAGATAAAGAAACCAAATTTGTTGAAAGCATCCAGCACATCCAACAACAAGTTCATGATATTTTGCAGAGAGCCCATGCCTAGTATAAGCAACGACACAATCAACATCAAGTTTCACACAATTTTTAGGTTGGTGATAAGGTATTTTTGCACTTGTAAAAAGAGTGCCTCATATGTCCCCATCGGAAGATTAGACCACTATGATATGGGCCTTCAACCATCACCAAAGTTTTGGGTGAGAATGATTTTGAATTGAATATCCCACCTTTCCTTGGAATGCACCTTGTATTTAATGTGGAGATGATTTAGCCATATTTTGTTTATGCAGGGATGATATTGAAAATATTGACCATTTGTTTTTCCAATGTGTTGAATATCCACAAGAAATGGAGTGATGATACCTTTGATCGAGCCCTGTTTCTTTGGCTTGCGGAAGACAAGTAGTGGGAAGAACTGCCAATTTTCATTTCTTGGTCTTTATGGAAGCTCAAGAAAGGTGTTGTTTGAGGATGCTACTCGTATTTTCCACAAGGTTAGTCTGGTAGCCACGACCGCTTTCCTGGAAAGACAGAAGATAAATAAGATCAAGAACCACATCCTCCGTGAGCCTCCTGTTTTTGGATGCAACTTACCATTTGGATTTTTTGATGGTGTGTTGCAGCATGAGGGTGGTGTCTCAGGCGTGGGGATGGTCTTGTTTTTAAGTGATAAGAATTTTTTCAATCTGTGGATGGCGTGCGGTAAGGGAACCAATGCAAGAAGCGAGTTGTTGGCATACTTTGGACTGTTATTTTTAGCTCATAAGAGGAACATTGATTTGCTGCAGATCTGGGCTGAGAATAGATGTAATTTGTAGGCGATCCTCTTAGAAGGGTGGAAAATTCACATCCGGAGGATCCAAGCTATTTTTCAGAGGCTTCAACACTTTCATATCTATCGGTAGTTTAAGTCTTCAACTGATAGCCCGCCGAAAAAATCCCTGTCAGCTCCAGATGGTATTATCTCCTTTGAAGAATGGGACGATTCAGGTTTGATCTCCTGAGGTTCTATAGTTTCATGGAACTGAATAAGGCTCTCTGGCTTATTTGTTGTTTTTGTGTTATTACAATATGAATGTTGTCTCCTGTCTTCATGTTGAAACTTTTGTTTGTTCGTCTGTCCCCGATATTAGTTGATGGTCACCAGCTTTTCATTTTGGCTGGTGTTTATAGATGTTGTATAGATCTTTTTTGTAATGTAGTTGAGCAAGAATGTTGCAGTTTTGTCCGTCTCCTTTGGTAGTGTAGTGGGAAATGATATGTATTGTGCCTTTCTAAGTTTCTATCGATGAACAATACTTTGTATACTTTGATTCAAATATTCAATGAACAATACTTTGTATACTTTGATTCAAATATTCAATAACAAGTATAGTAGTTTCTTTTTCCGTGAAAACAAACTAATTCTAGTGGGAAGAATTATCTAATGAGCCCATCTAATTGATTGTATGAAAAATTGGGTGTGGACACCATTGAAAAGTTCACGGGGCTCTATGTCTTCCATTCAATGAGATCCTTACCATCAAAGTTCTTGATCGATACAATTGGACTTCTACTTTGGTACACACATTAACCTTTCTTGCATAATTTTTGTGATTAGGAAAATCATGAGTAAACATGGGATCCATAGTTTTTTATTGTATTGCATCCATTTCCTTATAATCAATGGAACCCAACGAGGTAATGGTGTTGAATGCCTCATGGGGACTACTCGCATGTGCAAACCAAGAATCCATTCCCCAAATGAGGACAAACATGGGATCATTGATGGCAATAAGAGGCAACCCCAAATCATTTAATTGCTCTTTTCCACTAGCAAAAACATTTAGAAGCCACATCACGATAGTGAAATATAGGGGCAATGGGGAATCTCGATGATGCAACAAGGAAGCATTGATACATGTCAAAACAAGAGCCTGGCAATGTCCCTGAATTGCAATTGCATTGGCAAGCGAATGTTGCCTAGGTTTGGGAAGTGCAGGAACTTATTTTTGTTGAGTGAGTCAAGCAAGGTCTATTTTGTAAAAAATATTGCAATATTGTAAATATTTAATACTTATAAAACCCATTTAGGGTGTTGTATTTTATCATCTTTTGAATAGGAAGTTTGTGCCCTTTTCAATTTAATATATATATGTGTGTGTGTGTGTCTAGTTTTATTGTTGAATTTTGAATATATTGTTCCATTTATATGAAGTTATTTTAGTGTTTACAACACTTAAGTATTTGTAGTGAATTGAGAAAAATAGTAATGTAAAAGGACTATTCTTTTAGTTGAGAACAAAATGAGAAGACAGTCTATGTTGTTGTAGTTAATTGAGAAAATAGTAACGTTGAAGGATCACTCTTTTACTTGAGAACAAAATCAGAAGATTAGGTTGTTGATGACATTTTTATAGTATATGATAATGCAACTACAATATGAAACAATGTAAAATAATTTTTTATAATGCCTGTAATTTTCTTGAACAACAGGAAAATAATATTTGATATTTGTCTAAGTCTATGTTATTTTGCAATTTTTTTTTTGCAAAGTGCAGGCTAAGCAGGGGAAATTACAAGCTTCAATCACAATGTCTAGAAGCAGTGAAAGAAAGTTGAATGCCAATAGCTGAATAGTTTCTTAAACTACTTATAGTCTGATGTGAAAGATTTTTTTTTTTTTGCATGTGACTATTCGACCAATTTTCTCATGTCTTTAAACTTATATCTAAAACATTAATATAAGTCTCTGCAATGGAAAGTTGTATCACACAATGTTCTAGTTCAATTTTCCAATGTTTTTTTTTAGAATTTCCAACAAGGAATTCAATGTCTGTTATCATCTTTCAATGCTGGTACATGCATCAAATATCAAAATATATGATTAATTTAGTTTTTAACAATTTTGATAGTAAGTATGAAATTTGAAAGAGAGAATGTAAAGTTGTATTTCATGCTTAAGGTAATGTTACTTGCTGGTTTCAATTTTCAATGTTTTTTTTGCTTGAAGTGTATGTGATAGAAAGTTATGAAAACAAAAATTTGGGGCCATAGACATGATGCATGGAGAGTGCTCTATGTCCGATGCTTTTCAAATAGAGTTTAACACCAACGAACGAAATTTGAAAGGCAACATGTGCCTAATATTGTTTTGTTTTTTATTATTTTTTTTGCTATTGTCTTTAGTTAATCAAAATGTGATTGATTTTACAATTCAACTATTGTTAAAGGATTTAATAGATCCAGAGATGACGAATTCAAAAATTGAATCCTATTGAGGCAACAATACCATAATTCAAAAAATGCTTGGAAAATACACCGATTGCAAAATCAAATTTGATTGGTACATCATTGCAAGCATTCGAAAGGAGAAAAACAATAGCTTTAGAAAGAGAAAGGGTTGAATTCGGAATTCATGGCCATCATAACAATCAAGGGGACAATTTCAATGATCAATAAAGAAAGAGGACTGTGAACATTTTTTAAATATCATCAAACGATATAATTACAATAAGCGTTTTCAAAATTCAAATTTAAGGTCATAATTTCATAGATGTAAATGAGTTTGTCAAAGGAAGTATGCAAATATAAGACGGGAAAAGAAATCTAACACATAATAAAACAACAATGTGCAAAGCAGAGCAATACAGAATGCTGAAGTTTGAAAGGTGTTTCATATTAATCCAATGTCACGCCATAGCCCAAGGATTCAATTGTGGTTTCCAAGGAACCAGTCTATGCAAAGAGCAACAACAAAGTTGCAAAATCGGCAATGGTAGATATTTACTACATGTAACAAAGTTCCATTCAAAGAGGATATAACAGTAACATTTATTTTTTTTTGCCTTTTTTTTTATCAAGACAAAATGAAAGCAGGTAGAAAGAGACTATAGTTGTAAAGCCAAGTAAAAGTTTGAGACAGTTCTTTTCTATGGGAAAAATTGCAAATGACCATGTGCAAAACTTCATTTCACATTTTTAATCTTCATATCGTGGTAGAACTGGCGAGCATTGTTCCCTGCACATTGCAAATAGACTTTTGTGAGATCATTTTCATAGTTGGGAATAAAAAATGAACTTGGAAAGATGGAATTAGAATACAGTTTTCAATTTGTTTCCTGACTGGCAATAAACCAACAGGAGAACTAAAAAGCATAAGCATATGAAATGTTGAACTGTCAGATCTAGGGCAAGAACACGTACAGAGATTTTAAAAGACATTACTTCTCCAAGTGAGTATTAATCATGTTTTCATTTTCAATTTCAATCAAGTCAATATTTGCAATATGTGCGTTGGCTGAACAAATATAATTGTAGTTGAACCAAATATCTGTGTTAAGTAATTTGAAACATATTTTAACAGCTATTGGATATGTAGGAGAAATAAAATGTTTATATTAAAAGTACTTATTGACATATAATTGTAGTTGAACCAAATATCTGTGTTAAGTAATTTGAAACATATTTTAACAGCTATTGGATATGTAGGAGAAATAAAATGTTTATATTAAAAGTACTTATTGACTCTAGAATATACAAGAAAGACATTATAGAAAAAGCAATTATGGAATATGCACTGCAAAAGCATAATGTGATACCAAAGTAAACCATTGTTGTGGAGGAAATACTCCCTATGTAACATGTTCAAGAAATCTATACAAGCAAATTCATATAACAATAAAATGAGTCTATTGGACATGATCAAAGACAATATACACATCCATCTACGACGGATAGTGAGGATTGTTTATGTTTTCATGTGCTGCCTTTTTTTGGGGGTAGAAAAAGAAAAAAAGTGAAACGTTGCTAGATTGTCTAAGAGCTTATTGGAACTGAAGGTTGGGCACAAATGGGCATGTGGAATGAAACATGAAATCTTTTTCTTTTTGTATGACTTGCAATTTGGAGGAAAGTGGTTGTTGTTTGTATTTATGGTTTGTTCTTTTTTAGTTAGAGAAAATGTCACAGTCAAGAACGCAGATGCGAAAAGCTTCCATCTAGCAGCATGAAGATGTGCTAACATGAGCCTTGTTTGATTTCATAGATGTATTTCCAGGAATCTTGCATGTCTTTCTTGAATATATAGGATCAAACAGGGAAACTGAAAACAAATTTTGTTAGTAGTTGGACTTAACATTTTTCTTGGAGGCGGTCTAGATATGGGTGGTGGCATCACTTGCGTATTGACCAACCTATATTCCAAGATTCATATGAACTTTTACCAGTTGTCAACTTATTAATAGGCAATGAGGTTTGTTCATGGCAAAGAGAAGGCATGTGAGAGCACAGTTGACCAAAAACAGTTCATAGTCATAGTGTTATTGAACTTGAACACATTCCAAGCAAAGCGCAACCGCTGTTGTTTTGGAAAATGGAAAAAAAATTGAATGGCACTATCTTCCATTGATGTGATATCATTTACGATGAAAAGAGACAGAAAGAAACTCAAGGAACAAAGTTTTTAGATATTTCTTGACTTCTTTTAGACTGTTGGTTGTGGCTAGAATTAGAGAATCGAACCTGGTATTACTACAACTGCTGAATTAGGCAACAACAGATCTAGAATCCTTGTTGAATTACCAAAAAAATATAAGACGATAATATAAGTAATAGATATGGAAATACAAAAAATATGTGTTCACAGTAAAGTAGTGTCAATTAAATATTGGTTACAATTTGCAAAGATTGAAGACAGGGAAAATGTCAATGCAGATAAGAACAAGAGATATTTTCTACTATACACTATTTTATGTGGTTGGGTTGAGTGGAGATGCAATTGAGCAATGCAAAATTGTAAGTGAAAGAGCCTAAATTTATGTGAGCAGTTTTCAAAGGGAACATGTTGGAAGAAAACTATGAAATTTGAAATGCAAAATGAAGGAAAAAGCTGCGAAAGTTTGTTGATGAAAGGAAACTTCGGTCATACCTTCCTTTCAAAGTTTTTTGAAATTGATGACTCTGTTGTTCATTTCCAAAGTAAAAGGTCCTTGATGAATGAATCCACCGATATGGAAGATGGTTGAGGACACACTTTTACAGTATTGATCATATGACACAGATGCAATGGGTGGGCAAAATTATTTTAACTGTGTCCCTCGCAAGGTGCATTCAATGGTTCCTTACTCTGTTTCTAGCTTGCAATGTAAAACATGTTCATACGCTGTTGGCATTTCATGATTACAAAATGAGAAAAAAGTAGTACTTTGAATCATTGGAATCTTGCATTCTGTACAGGTGCATTGGAATGGCAGCGCAAATGCATTTTTTTATTTTTAGAGTTCCATATGCCTGTTACAATTTGTGTGACATAATACATTGAAGAATATTACATCAAATGTCATTATATGGAAAGCTTGTAGCAAAGAAAAAACATAATTATAAACCAGGTTCTACAATCAACTGCCTAACTAGGTTTTTTCAACTGTTTTTTTGAAATGTGCAATTGAATTTCTTTTTCTCTATTTTGTTGTAAAAGAAAGTGCAGATGCAATGAAATTTGGGGGAAAAAGCAGTTTGAAGACATGTTGCATGATCATATCCCTGTTTTTTGGTATGTGTAAAGGACAATGAATTGTATCAAATAAAATGATAACAAATTGGCAGCTTCAAAAGTTATTGATGTGCATAAACTAAAACAAAAGAAAATACAATTGAAATAGTTGCAACTAGCCATTTGCAGGGAGTATTTTTTTCTTGGGACATTTTTTTTTTCAGAAGCAATGGATGGATGCAAATGACAAGAGCCACTGTACATTGCATATGGTCTAGGATTGTGGACAATGCAAAGAGTCATATATGATGGTAATAGGTTTTTGGTAATACAAAAGATGTTTCGGTTATCTGGTTGCCAGTAAGCTAGTTGGGTATTAGTTTAGAAAGACAGGAAAAGAAAAAAACACTTGGATATTCTTCATGTAAAAAAAAGGCAAAAAAAAATGCAAGAACACTTGAAATATAGTGGAAAACATTTCAAATGCAATCCAAGTATGTTTTTCAGTTACCGTGGTCTGTCCATGGACCTTAAAGCTAAACAAATAACATAGACAAAGACTGGCCAATGCATAACCATAAACAAGATACCATTTCAATTGGCATAGCAGAAGGCATAGCTTATATCTGACCTGTGTTTTTGCTTCGATGATCGGTAACAAACACTGAATTGTGAATTAATCATTTAGGGGATCAATAAACGTGGCTTGAGAAGTCTTCATCATATGACTTCCTTTTGGACTTGGCCTGACAATATTTTTTATCAGATATAGAGGTGGTTCGTCATGTGAAAGTTGTTGCTGCACTCTAAGGAATAAGTTTTTATAGTTTTCATTGACCTGCAACTGCAACTGTAGAAGATATGGAAAAAAGAACCAATGAGCAAAAGCATTTGCAAATGATGAAGACATTTTTTTGTTGACAGTTTTTATTTGCTTGTAAAAGAAGTAGAAAGCAACTTTTGAAATAAGAAAGGAAATTGAAACAGAAAAAAAGTATTTTATTTTAAATTTATATTTTTTTTCAATGGAGGAAAAATGGTTGTACAGTTGCATAGTCATTTGCAGTTTCACCATCTCTCATGTAAAAATCTAATTGTTTGTTGTATTGGCAGCCTACAACTATGACTTCCACAGAACCAACAACATCTGTCTCCTCAGATGATATTAGCTCGCTTATTGTCATATCCGGTGGAAGACAACGAATTTTACATACTTGGTCAATTGCCTAAATGACAGTGGTTGGCAATATAGCTATCGAGTTTATGGCATCACCACCGTCATATTGGCCTTTCTTTTTAAGCTCAAATCCATATATTCTGATGCTTTTTCCAGGAAAAAGAAAACTTCCAAATCGGTTTATCAAATTATTATTCATTGTTGCAGTGATTGTCATTAAACCATCCCTGTCTACAAGGTCTGCGTGCAAAATGTTTGTCTTTACAGTAGAGTTTTGACTGCGGTTCTGCGCAGGGCCATAGACAACTAAGATATCTCCCTCAAAGACATTGTTGTGTGACACAGTACATAGCTGTATGACATACAAAGGTTCAATGGCCAGCTGTTTAAATATACAAAGATGATGCAATTGAAATGAAGTAGGAGGGACATCAGTCTTTAGTGAACGCTGAAGGCTGGAGTAAATTATAGAATCATGACGGTTCAGTGGGAAAAGAAAAATCTAGAGCAATGTATTGGTATCTGAGTAAAACAGGTATAATAAAATCTGGGGAGAAATGTGAAACAATGGTTTCAATGGATAAGAGCATCACCTCTTGGGACTGTTTGTTGTTGTGTTTTCCATAGGCAAAGAGGCCACCGATATCGAAGTAGTCTCTGGGACATCCTGTAAGGCAGCTAGACTCTTTTCAATTGCCGAACTGCTTGATGTCGATGTCATAGCAAAGTTTTTTTCTTGGTACAAAGCCTTATTTTTTTTTAATGCTGTATGTTTTCTTGTCAATGTGCAAATGCAATGGAACCTGGAAGAAGTAGAAAGAATTGCAATATATGTTTCATATAGAAGAACAAACAGACAGGGAAAAAAAGCAATAGATTTTTTTTTCCATGGAAAATGTCAATACTTGTTATTTTGAAAGAATCAAAATATGGCCAGATTTACAATAATTATATAGAAAGTAGACTCTCAAAGAGTAAGTGTCACAAAGCAAGATTTGAACTCAAGTGAGGAGGATAACAACATTCCTCCCAAAACAATAGATGCATAAAAAAAAATATATATATATATATATAAAATATATATATAATAGTTATCAAGTGACCCATGAAGCATGATTGCGAGCTTTTCACATGTGTACTCGACAAATGCAAAGAATAAGAAGCTCAGCTGCAACGTATGAGATGCAAATTGGCAACTTTCTCGATTGCTTTAAGCAAAAGATTATTGTTGCAACTTTGGCGGTGAAAACATTGTACAAGAAGAAATTTCATATATCAGTAGGAGGTATGGAATTAATGGTCATTGTTGTTGCAATATTCTGCAGAGAAGGCATGAAAAGCATGATCCAGGTGTTGCATATCCAAGGAAAAAAGCATTCTTTAATGCCTTATTAAGTAAATTGTTTGAGTTCTACTTTCTTTATTTTCAGGTACAAGGAAGCCATGTGAAATGTAATATCGATGTGTGTTCAGAAACAGGGCTGTCTATCTGAAAGGAAATGTGTTCATTGAGAGGGAGAAATGGCTAGGTTATAACAATGAAAATTGAGACATGATTTGTTCGGATTCTGTGGAAATAGTGAAATTAGCATGACGATGTATGCATATGTCCTGTGCATCATGTATGGGTGTATTTCAAAATTTGTTGGCGCAAAAAGAATTGTCAATATGTATGACTATGAATGGCATGAGCAAAATGAAAAAAAAAGACAAAGCAAAGGAAATGCCAACAACAGTTGCAACCGAAACAAACAAAGACAGAAGACTAAACACAAGCAAAAGGAATTGACAAGAGAGTAAAATGGTCCGACCAATAAGCATCGGAAATAGTAAATGAAGTGATTCCAAGATCTATATTTGTCCAAAAGTGGTCAATCATAGAACCATAGCTTGTTGTATCTTATTTGTTTTTAACTTTAAATTGTTATTGTCCATGAAGATTTATAGTATTTTCTTTGGAAATGTTCCTTTCAACAGGTCAATGTTGAAGTCATCAGCGAGAAGGACTAGTGCATTGTTATTGGTTTTTAACATAACAAAATTCAATATATGAAGCAGTTTATCAGCAATTGTATTTGGGTTGTTATAAATATTCACAAGATTTAGAATAGTGTTGGCGAGCTTAAGGTACTTGACAATTGCCTCAATTGAGTTTTTGTTATAAGTAATTGTTTTAAGGATAGGAATATTTTCTATAGTAGTAAGCAATTCATGTACCGAGTGTGTTGCAATGCAATTGTAGTGTTTCATAAACATTTACGTTGTGGGAGACACATGCAAGTGGGTTTCTTGAAGACATAGAATGTTTAATTGCATTAGTTCAATATCATTTGTGACATCGTCTATGTGCAAAATCAATCTATGTGTGTTAAGCGAGGATATTATCATGTGCTCTATAGTTGGAATTGACTTCAAACCATATTCAAATTGTAGACCTGAATTTATTTCTAATCTGTTTAATTCAACAACTACTTTTGTTGAAATGGAGAAGTTTTTTGGTTGCAATTTATTTACAAGATAGAGAAATTCAATGTGTTTTACACGAGATAATGCAGTATAAACAAGTCCATGTTTTGTGACCCCCTTTGCGTCAAAAGCCAACTTTTCTAGTGTTGGCCACTGTGCTCTATGGATTGTTCGAGCACATGCCAATTGCACTGGGAATTGCACATGAATTAAATTTCTTTTTTTGCCAAGAGAAATTTGTGTTGTCATTCTTTTGATAGGTGTTCAATTGCAATTGATGGAACTATTATAGAGATGATGCATGTTGTCTCGTGCAATTGCACTGACTCTGGAATCTACAAATTCAATCCAAATGATTTATGGAAATGTCTGGTTATAGTGTTTGAAGATACCCTCAGCGACATTAACAAGACCATCCTCTATTGAGTAGTTTCCTCCTATCTCTACAAGCATGTTTATTTTTAGGGTGATTGTAGAAGGAAGCTGGATTTTTGTTTGTTTGTCAAAAATGTTGTCAAGTTGATCAATATTAGTGTCATCTGAAAGAAAGGAAAATGATTCTGTCTCTACACGTGACAGCATATTGGAGTTATGTTG
Organism: Larix kaempferi; assembly: GCA_027924585.1. NCBI lineage: Eukaryota > Viridiplantae > Streptophyta > Pinopsida > Pinales > Pinaceae > Larix > Larix kaempferi. Next base: position 2,190,580 of record BSBM01000779.1, read on the forward strand.
TTCGACATCTTTGTTGCAATAATATAGAAAAGGAAATGATGGATCAAGTGGTGGTTGTCTATGAAAATGTTGATTTAAGTAATGGATATCATCACGTGTTTGTTTCCCTTTCCTTATTCTATTCAAATTAGAGATAAATGTCTCGTTTGTTTGCCTAACAACAGTTTTAAGTTCGTAATATTCTATAGTGTCAGTCCAAAAACTGTATGGAAACTTTTGTTGTTGGAAACTTGGAAACTCAAAAATCCAAGAATCATGAACAAGTTCCGCTTGGAAGAAATCGCCACAAAAAATGATATCAAGATTTCCAAAAGGTTTTGTTAGAGTATGCATAATTTCACATACTTGTTTGTCTATGTTATAAGCCATTCGAGATCCTATCAAAGAAACTTCATCAATGTAAAGTACTTTAATTTGTTCGAAGTCTTTTGTTAAAAGATCGAGTGTATTTGAACTTAATGGTGCCAAGTTTGTGGAGCTCAATGGAAGTTTAAAGGCAGAGTGGACTGTGACGCCATTTGCATGGTATGCTACTTTTCTAGTGAATGCAGCAACAAGCACTTTTCTTTTCAATGGATTGCTTCCAAGTTCTTTGTCATATAGAAATAGAAGAGCATCATAAAGAGATTTTGCAATGTGTGCTTTTCCTGTGCTAATGCTTCCTGTCAGAAACAAACAAATCAACATTGAAGGATTGTTTTTTGTTGCGACAATCTCTTTCACAAAAGATTGTTGCTCATCATTTAGATTTCTTCTAGTTGCAAAGTACTCATCCATGTTAGGCATAAATGGCTTCTCTGTTAAATTGGAAACCTTCAAGTCGTTTGACAAATACCTTCTTCTTTGTCAAGAAGATCACTATGAATATCATATTCTTCAAAAGGAGCAAGTTGTCTTTTGATCTCTTTTGATGCACTGCATTCTATTGCAATTTCAAATTTTGTCTCGATTTTGTCCTTTGCAATGTCAATATCACCCCATTTTGTTGTGGCTTTAGGTGTGTAATTTTCTTCTACATTGTCTATCTGTTTCTTGTATTTATCATATGCTTCTGTCCATGTTTGAAGAGGGTGTTCCAACAAGCTGAAAAGGTTCCTATGAGGGACAAATAGTAAAATCTTTTCTCTGCCAAAATTTTCAGGATATTTTTCTTTGTTGTAACGAATATATCAAATGATGCATGGCCTATTTCTTTTGAATGTTTTCTCATGAATCAAGAAATAGGTAGATGCGTATTCATCCAAAGCAATATTTTCAAGTTCACAAGGTCGTTCTAGGTATTTGTCTATAATAGATGGGAAAATGATGTCTACATAATCATCGGGCTCTTTTTCTAGCAAGGATGGTTTCTTTAAAACAATAGTCCTTTTATCATCTGATGCAGTGTTGATAAAAATTGTTTTTCTTGATGTGAGTGTAGAGGCAAGGAAAGCACAATATGGACTGCTTGTCTTATGGACATTTGTTGCATGTTTGAAAGCGCATTGCCAAGTTTTTGTATTGTTTCAAGCTGGCCACAGTTGTTGGAAATACACTCTTCCTTGATTTTTTTTAAAGCCATTGTCATGGGCCTATCTGGTTTTGTTATGTATGAGCTTATGCATGCTGCAGTAGCATAAGCATCTAGAATGAATTGAGTATCGGTGTTAGCTTCCCACAAATTTAGAATTCCTTTTGCAAAAGGTTTTACCCAAATGTTTGAAGGATGTCTCTTTAGTAGAAGGGTGGGTTGGTCAATTGAAGACACAAGTTTAATCTAGTCGTCTCTATTCAAATCCAAACTTACAGGAATAAGTCAAAGGACATTGTTTTTGGATATTCTTTATGTTCAAGGACAGAGGAGAGGAGTTTTCTCTTTTCATCAAGGTTGTTTAAGTCATTGTCTAGGGGTCCCAAAACCATTGTACGATCAATGGGGAACATTGGGAATCGAAATCTACACTTAGAATTACGATGTTTTTTACATGTTCTTGTGTGTCGATGAGTTTGAATCTTGATGAAGTATTCAAGAAGCAAGGATGAATTTGTCGAGACATAGCAGTCGACAAATGAAGCAATTTCATGATTGTTGTTTTTTCCATAAACTGGTGCATTTTCAATCCAGATAAGACCATGTTCATGTTTGTTTCCTCTTTGTTGAAACTATGTTGTGAAAAAATAATCGGTCACCTTGGAAAAGAGAGAGTTGTTCTTCAAGATCAAGGATATGAGTGCATTCATTTTGTGTCTATAATAATAGATACAAACCACCGGGTGCTCTCTTATCAAAGTATCAATATCATTTCTAAGGGAAAATCAGGGGAGTTTTCAAGATTTTTTGTTTCCAGACCTTTCAAATCATCACATAAAGGTTTCCACAGATGTTCAGCAATCGAGAAACTAACAAAAAAGGTTGGTGGGCCTAATTGTCAAATCATTGAAAAAAGATCTTTCTTCATGTCATCGAAATAGTCAGGAGATATTCGAATGACCTTCAAAGTGCGAAATTCAACCAACGATTTCATAATTTTTTCAAGATTGGCTTGTGATTTCACATCTTTTGCTTTCAATTTTTTTTCTTTCAATCCCCCTATACAAATAGATATCCAACCAGTGCCATAAATTTGACCTATTAGTATTTTGACCATTTTGAAGAACATATTTGTAGGATGTGCTTCAAAGTCCATGCTCTCATGTTGAAGCTCCCATTGGGTAATTTGTTGGTATTGAATTCATTTGTATATGTCATTGGGCCGTCTACAACCATAGAAAAGTGTAGTGAAATTGAGCTCTTCAGAGAACCTATCCTAGAAAATGCCTAAGGGTCGATAGTTTTCAGAAGCTGCAATTTCTATGAGCTTATTAGATAAATCATTGATTAAATGTGTTTCTCCATATCCATGCACCAATGTCTATGTTATTGGTTCAATTTCAGTGTCATAAATGTTCTCTTTGGCTTTGTCGAGAGTTGCATAGGGCTCATCCTCATCACTTGAATCTGCATTTGATATTTCATTGGATTGTTTTCTTGCTAAATCATGGAATTTTGATTCCCAATCTGTAATTACATCAACATGCTTCAATTTGTAAAGCTCCATGGTACAAAGAGTTTTTAATGCAAGCATGAAAATATTTGTTCGAACATTTCCAAAGATGTATGCATTTTTGTATTCCAATCTTCGCTTTAGCATAACTGCAACTATCATGTTCCTTTGCAAAGCATTTTGTACTTTGCCTAATGATGCAGGTACATTGATGATGGAGTCGGTCAACCCTATCTGAGCTCTTTTATATCCTAGTTGTCGGTTCTGAGCAAAAGCAATCCTTGGGGAGACAATCCTATCTTCCAAAGGCGTTAATATGTCTACATTGGGCAAGGAAATATTCCGAGGAATGTTAAGTGGAGTTGCAAAGATTGGTGTCTCTAAATTTGAAACATTTATTTTGCAATATTTGCATATATATTCATTCAATGCAAAAGAAGGTGGCGTGTTCATACATGGAAACTTGGCAAGGATGTTGAAATAATGTAACTTCAATGAATATTCTACTTGTATTATTCCTCCTTCGGGAGATGTCACTAATGTAAAGGGTCATGTAAAAGTCATGAGGTAAAACCTCCATTGTAAGTCGGGTCAATAATACCCAAAAGAATGTAATATAAATATTATTTTGAGTTTTCCTAGAGAGGTCGGCCCAATCAAATTAGTGAGGCCGACCTAGTTAGGTTAAAAGGTCAAGTGAAAAATAAGGTATAAATAGAGAGTATCACTCTCTCATTTGCACCTTTCACTCACTCATGCATTGCGCATTAGAGGAAGAGGGAGACTAGCGAAGGAGGAGGAGGATTGTTCTTGGCTCTTGTTTCTGGGTTTTTTATCTCTTTCTTATGAGACTTATTTCTTTGGTCATTGTACTTTGGTAATATATATTAAGGAATTTTTGTTGGGTTTTCTCCCCCTTGAGGGTTTCACAGGATAAATTGTTGTGTACCTTGTGATTGTGTATCTTTCAATGATCCTCTTTATGCTGCTATTGTGAAAATGTATTAAATGATAATGAAGTAGGAATCCAAGTTATTGCAGCATATAAATTTAATATGGTATCATAGCTAGACTGAAAAGAGCAGCTTTCACTAGGGCAAATCTCTCTCTCTCTCTCTTTGTACAAAAACTAGTCATCATGGAATTTTCACTATAAATCACTTTTGGCGAAGGTTCAAGATATGAAACTTGGACAGGACGAATATGAAAGGTTCATGTACCTTGTGTGCGAGTTTCAGACTCATATTCATTGTACTTTAGGATATATGATCCATGCAAATCAGGGTTCCATCCTCCTCCAGAATTCAGTTTTAAACAGGTGACCTAAGGATAAATTCTATATCTCGGGATAGGAAGATCCAAATTGAATTTCGTAAGATGTTCCATAAATTGCACGAACTTTAGTTTCTCTGGTACGAGTTTAAGAACCCAAAGATGAAACAGTGACACATGGAAGTCCGTACGATTTTGCTATACTAGAACAGTCCATAAACAAGTCATCTTGGGAAACTTAACATAAGTTCGACTTGGTGAATCCAATCCTGCTCTAACCTGTGGGGTTGGATAGAGGACATATCAAAATATCACAGAACGAAGTTTAATACCTTAGGCACAGAAATTTCCGAGATACATCAGAATTAATATTCGACAAATATGTAGTAGAAATTGAAGAAACTAGGGCATCAAGTATTTTGCAGTCCTCCCCACATATTTGGGAAAATGAGTACTTTTCCTAACTTGCCTTGGGGAGGCATCTATTTTCCTCCAATCAGTTTCTCAAGATATCAAAGTTGAAAAATTAGGGTTTCTCTATCAAACCCTAGGTCAAGCCAGAAGCAGTTTCACAAGGTCATGCTCATTCTTGAAGAACATGACCTAGAAGGATTTATACAAGAAGAATTTAAAGAACCAAAGGGAGATGAGGCCAAAGCAAAGTGCAAGAAGGATATGATCAAGGCCAAAGAAGATTCCTTCAATGATGAGGAATATGTACTTTAATCCAAATCAGGAAGATAGAAGAACCTCTTATCTATCTCAACATTGGATAAGAAGGGATTAAAGGGACATGCAGACTCAACCCTAGTAGCTAGGACCATGAGTCCTTGTGAGTTGTAGTATATAATACTTGTTCAACATTGTCGGTCATAAGAAAGAAAGGAATAGATCCTCAGAATCAGATGATGGAGTAGAGAAGATTCCAGAAATTCTTGTAATGAGACAAGGATCAAGAGAGATCCTACCAAACAAACAAAGATAAGTTTTTGAATTGTCACTTCCTGTAATGTTCAGTTGTGTACATATTTATGTTCCTAGATTTAGGATGTGTATTATGCATGATTAGAATGTTTGCATTGATGAACATAATACTACTAACATGCATGTGATGAGTAAGTGGCCTATGGTGCTATACAACATTCCATTGCTACTTATATAGAGTGAAACCTCTTTGCTGACATATTGGGAGTAGTGCACGCTCTTAATAATGTTTTGGTAGAGATGGAAGGTATTTAGAAAGTTACCATATGGATGAATGTTGTGTTGAAGCATTGGATAAGATAGTTGCATGACTGTGAGACCTATATATTTATACATAAGAATTGGTTTTTATGAATTTTTTCTAATCACGAAACTAAATTTGACTTGTAGGAAAGATCGTGTATACTCTCCTACAAGAGAATAATGACGAGACTTGTTCCGAAGAACAAGTGACGATGACATTCAAGAAGACTTATAAAATCAAGCATACTACAGATGAACAAAGTGAGAGTGAGTCGACTATGACAAGACATTGCCTTAGTGGCAAATGATTTATATTACACTAGATAGATGGTGTAATTAAAGTAGAAGCATATATCGAGTAACCTCCAAAATTCATAACTCTCTACAAAGAACCACATGTGCCAGCTTGAAGATGTATATGAAGAAGATGTAGCTCTCAGAGTTGCAGAACCGATGAAAGAAGAAGCTCACTGCATAATTTGAGATGAAAGACCTTGGCTTGATGCATTATTTTCTAGGTCTTGAAGTATGGCAGATCCCAGAAGGAATCATCCTTAACCAAGGGAAGTATGCAGTAGAAATATTGAAAAGATTTGATATGTTGGAGTGTAAAGCCATGGCCACACCCATGGATACAAATTTGAAGTTGTTGTTTGATGCTTCATCAGAGTTAGTGGATGTAACACTATATAGGAAGATTATTGGGTCATTGATGTATTTGATGAATACTAGGCCAGATATATGCTTTCTTGTGAACACCTTGAGTCAGTATTTGGTTGAGCCCAAACGTGTTCACCATGTAGTTGCAAAGCATGTGATGAGTTACCTAAAAGGTACGATAGACTATGATCTCAATTATACTAGAGATCATGACTTCAGACTGCATGGTTATACAGATCCAAGATATGGTGCAAAAGGGAGCTGTAAAGCTCCAATATGTGATCACATATGAGCAAGTTGCAGATGTGTTGACTAAGCCTTTGTCTCATGTGAAGTTTGAGCACTCCCATGACAAGCTTGGTGTAGTCCTTAAGGACTTCCCTCGAAAGGGGGAGTAGCGTCGATGATACTATGGTAGCACAGTTGGGATTGATCATCCATAGATTAGAATCTCGTAATTCCAAAAGGAAGGATTGTCCATGATCCCGTAATTCCGAAATGAAGGATCACTATTGTTGTTGGATTAGAATCTCGTAATTTCGAAAGGAAGGATTGTCCATGATCCCGTAATTCCGAAAGGAAGGATCACCATTGTTGTTGGACTAGAATCCCATAATTATGGAAGGAAGGATTTTCCATGATCCTGTAATTCTGAAAGGAAGGATCACTAGTGTTGTTGGACTAGAATCCCGTAATTCCGAAAGGAAGGATCACCAGTGTTGTTGGACTAGAATCTAGTAATTCCGAAAGGAAGGATTTCCATGATCTCGTAATTCTGAAGGGAAGGATCACCAGTGTTGTTGGACTAGAATCTCGTAATTTCGAAAGGAAGTATTGTCCATGATCCCATAATTCTGAAAGGAAGGACTGTCCATGATCCCGTAATTCCAAAAGGAAGGATCACCAATGTTGTTGGACTAGAATCTTGTAATTCCGAAAGGAAGGATTGTCCATGATCCCATAATTCTGAAAGGAAGGATCACCAGTGTTGTTGGACTAGAATCCCATAATTTTGAAAGTAAGGATTGTCCATGATCCTGTAATTCCGAAAGGAATGATCACCAGTGTTGTTGGACTAGAATTCTGTAATTCTGAAAGGAAGGATTGTCCATGATCCCGTAATTTTGAAAGGAAGGATCACAAGTGTTGTTGGACTAGAATACCGTAATTCCGAAAGGAAGGATTGTCCATGATATCGTAATTCCAAAAGGAAGGATCACCAGTGTTGTTGGACTAGAATCCCGTAATTCCAAAAGGAAGGATTGTCCATGATCCCGTAATTCCGAAAGGAAGGATCACTAGTGTAGTTGGACTAGAATCTCGTAATTCCGAAAGGAAGGATTGTCCATGATCCCATAATTCTGAAAGGAAGGATCACCAGTGTTGTTGGACTAGAATCCTGTAGTTACGAAAGGAAGGATTGTCCATGATCCCGTAATTCCAAAAGGAAGGATCACCAGTGTTGTTGGACTAGAATCCCGTAATTCCGAAATTAAGGATTGTCCATGATCCCGTAATTCCGAAAGGAAGGATCACCAGTGTTGTTGGACTATAATCCTGTAATTCCAAAAGGGAGGATTGTCCATGATCCCGTAATTCCAAAAGGGAGGATTGTCCATGATCCCGTAATTCCAAAAGGAAGGATCACTAGTGTTGTTGGACTAGAATTTCGTAATTCTGAAAGGAAGGATTGTCCATGATCCCGTAATTTCGAAAGGAAGGATCACCTGTGTTGAACTTGATCCCAAAATTCTGAAAGGAAGGATCACCTATGTTGAACTTGATCCCAAAATTCTGAAAGGAAGGATCATACTGGTTGTTGATGCACCTATTTCCAGAGATGATGTTGCTCCAACCTTGAGCGAATGATGATGTTCCAGCTTCGTGTTGCAGATGATGATGTTCCATCTTCATGCTATAGATGATGATGTTCCAGCCTCGTGCTGAAGATGATGATGCTTAAGCTTTGTATTGAAGATGATGATGTTCCAGCTTCGTGTTGCAGATGATCATGTTCCAAATTCGTGCTGCAGATGACGATGTTCCAGCTTCGTGTTGCAAATGATGATGTTCCATCCTCGTGCTGCAGATGATGATGCTTCAGCTCTGTACTAAAGATGATGATGATTTTCCAACTTCATGCTGCAGATGATGATGTTCCAGCTCTGTGTTGCAAATGATGATGATGTTACAACAAGCTATTTCAGTTGTTGATATTGATGTTGTTGAAATTTTTTTGATGAAATATAGGCGTACCAGACAATGTTCCAGATGATGTTGTTGATGATGCCTCCTCCTCCCTCCTTCCTATGATGTTGTGTAGAGCCACAACTGTTGTTGTTGTTGTTGTCAGTAGAATACCCTTATTGTTAAGGGGGAGTGTTGAAATAATGTAACTTCGAATAATATTCTACTTGTATTATTCCCCTTCGGGAGATGTCATTAATGTAAAGGGTCATGTAAAAGTCATGAAGTAAAACCTCCATTGCAAGTCGGGTCAATAGTACCCAAAAGAACGTAATATAAATATTATTTTCAATTTTCCTAGAGAAGTCGGACCAATCAAATTAGTGAGGCCAACCTAGTTAGGTTAAAAGGTCAAGTGAAAAGTAAAGTATAAATAGAGAGTATCACTCTCTCAGATGCACCATGCACTCACTCATGCATTGCGTATTAGAGGAAGAGGGCTTGACTAACGAAGGAGGAGGAGGATTGTTCTTGGCTCTTTTTTTGGGTTTTGTCTCTCTTTCTTATGAGACTTATTTCTTTGGGCATTGTACTTTGGTAATCTATATTGTGGAAGTTGCTGGTTTTTCTTTCCCTTGAGGGTTTCCCAGGATAAATTGTTGTGTACCTTGTGATTGTGTATCTTTCAGTGATCCTCTTTATGCTACTATTGTGAAAATGTATTAAATGCTAATGAAGTAGGAATCTAAGTTATTGCAGCATATAAATTTAACAAAGGATTCTAATGAAAAGAAAATGATTTCATTTATGTGACATATGTCTTTTTTAAAATGCAAGCGCCTACAAATAGAACACGTATAGGTAGGTGTATGTTGAATAGTTTTCAAGTATTGCATAGTTGCATGTTTAGTTTTTTCTTTTTCTTTTTGTTTTTGAGAATCTTGTAAAGCTTCTAGGTGCATAGCCCTATTTGTTGATATAAGGTCCCTTAGTTTTGATTTGTAAATTTCCTGTTGCTTGTCGACACCTTCGGCTAGTGATGTTGAATTGACAATTGACGTATGCATATCAGTGTATGGAAGATTTGGCTTTGTTGTGGTTGGGTTTTCAAATGCATATGATTTTTGTCTTTTTATATGTTTTGGATTCATTGGATTTTTGCATGGATTGATCTCAATGTTTTTTGAATGGCATTCGTGGTAGACAGTTGAAAAGAATTTTTCCTAGTGCTATCCACAACATCAGGGGAAAAGGTATTTTAGATGGAGTTGTTGGTTGTTGAGAATGTTCTTTGAGGAATTTTTTGCACCAATGGATGGAAATGTGTATGTTTCTTGTCAATCTCATGGTGCAAAAGGAAGATAGTGGTTGAGGATGTGTTTGTTGAGTAGAAACACTGTTGGATTTTGCATGAGCAAGTGCTCCAAAGGAAAATGTTGATTTCTAGCATCTCACACAGCCACTGGATTGCGAACTGGCCACCATTTATATGACCAATGCTAAAAGGCTCTGTCAAATTGATCAGGTAGGTTTCCCAGTTGGAAACAAGACAACTTTCTTGCAAAATGTCTTTGTGAAAAAATGTATACAAACAATATTATGCTCTGATGTCATTAGATTGTATGCCGGAAAACAAAATATCGACATTAATTATTCAAATGCCAAACAAACTAGGAAAATGAATAGAGGACATTATTTTTCATTGCATTTGGCGAGAGTTTCCAAAAACTGAAGGAAAGAGGACTGACCTTATCTGTGGCTAATGTGATGCCACAACAACGATGACGTTCAAGCACAATGAAGAGGAAGTCACGGTAGAAATGGGATTCACTGACCTTTCCAACCATCGCAACGAGGAATTTCGAAATGCCATAAGTAAATTTCTTCACCGCTATCAAATGAAAATGAGTGGATGGCCGAAGCACACACAGAAAACAACATTGATGAGCTCGATTGTTGAACATGTGTCCAGACAGATGAAAAAGGACACCGAACAACCCACGGACAACCGAAATACAGAAGGAAGCCGCACCAGACAGAACCAGTAGCAAGAGAAGACGACCTCAGAAGAAGACCTCGAATAGAAGCCGCAACAAAAGAACGAACCACAAACAATGCTCGAAGAACCAACCAGGAACAAATTTCGGTTGCAACTGCCCATGGAAATATCCAGAACCGAAGACACTGCATAGAGAAAGAGGATGGTCTCCAAAACCCTCAAACCATAGATGTCCATACCCAACGCAGTACACCGCTCCATTACCCAAACATCGGTGTGCGGGAGAACAGAAGCACAGGAAACTCCAACATCAGAAACACATTCACCGAGGGCACAACAGATGCAGGCGGACGAAAATGGATGCCATCCTTCACCCCCCGCAACACACAGAAACATAGAACTCGCCATACTGCAATAAACCACCACAACACAATCACAATAAATATCCACCGCACCGCAAGAAACCTTGGCCATACCGAATTCAAGCAGACCACCAACCCCATTTACAATGGGTGAAGACACCCCACTGTTGGGGACCTGGGGCACTCAGCCCTAGGATGACATCACCGCGAACGAACTAAATCCCAGCCACACAAATCGCTCATTACAAAAATTCAAAAAAATATGGAAAAATAAAACCTTTCAATAGACCATGCAGTTTGACACCGGTTCCTTTTTGCCACCCAACCTAATGTCCCCAAAAGAAAACTAAATGTCGAGGACATAAAATATATAATATAGCAACTATAATATATGTTGGAAATATTAAGTGAAGTTAATGGAGATTCACTAACCTGTAGAGTGATATAGCCTTTATGTGTCTTTTTAACTAAGGTTACAAAGTTATGTATAAAAACAAATCATTTTATTGGTTTGGAATTCAAAATTAATTGTACAAACAAAATAATCCATTTTCTAAAGGTGGCACAATATATATTTCAGAAATATAAATGTTAAAAATTTCATAAATTGAATGACCTTGATTTGAAGCCAGATAAGATACAAAACCATGTGATTGGTTGAAGTTTATATCAATAAAGTTAAAACTTAGAGAAACGTGGAATACATACTTATTAAATCTCTTTGAATAATTGAGATTGTTTAAATTAACAAGTATAAATTCATTTTAAACCTAGATTTATTAAGCATCTACAAGGATTGAACTTGGATTGAAAAGAAATATGAATAATTTATTTTTTGTATTTCTTTTTATTACTACATTTTTTCATTTTGATGTTAACTTTTCTTCCATTTCAACATATTATGATAACGATATTTAGCATTCTCATTCATATTAGTTTGTAGAGCCAACTTCACTTTGCAATTAAGATATTAAGCTAACTTAAATGTTATTATTTTATTTTATTAATGTTAAAATTTTATTTCATTGTTTCCATTGCTCTATGCCATATCTTCATTGCATTAAGTTATACATCTCATCCGTAGTAGGCCATAGCCATAGAATGCATTGTGTTTCTCTTGCTACAATAACAAAGTTCATAAAATCAATTCATATACTCCTTGCTTAAGGTAGGGACTAATAATAATATGATTTAGTAACTCACCACTCAATCATCGTGACTCTACAACGCAATTCACTTGTTTCATCGCATTTCTCTACTCTCATTGTAATTCTTATCTTGTTTATATTAATAATTATTATGCATAAGAATTTTGTATTGCATTTCTTTGCTCTCTCTGCAATTCTTGTATTATTTATACTAATAATTATTATTCTATAGAAGACATTTCTATTGTGGAGATTATGTTTGCGATGGGAAATTCTTTGCATGCATGACCATCAATGTCTTTCAAATAATGGTACAGATAACCTATTCTACTTCGCCATCCAATTTAATAATAAGATATTTTTGCATCACCGTAGTTTGATAATTTTGTTGCTTAACATTGGAGTAATTTAATAAGTGGACACTGTCTCACCTTCTTTCGAGTGGAAATTCTCCCCCAAATTATCTGACAAAAACTTTGTCAAAATAGATATTTCCACTTAAATGATGGGAACTTTAACCATGAGAGTTTTTTCTAGGGTTTTGGTCCGTGCAAAATCAAGAATATCTGGCATGTAGAGTACATGATATTGAATCAAATTTTTTCAATCCTTGGTTGGTGAGGTAAGAAACATAGGGTTTTTTTTTTTAAAGTAATTAGAGTTTTAAAATATCCGAAGCAACGATTAAGAATATGGTCATTTGCTTGTCATTGAGCCACGAGGGTGTATTTTCATCCTTTGTTCAAGAACTCAACGATTCATGCTTCCCAAATAATGAGGATTATATTCATTAAAGTTATATGTTTAGGTTTTTGTGGCTTGGGGTTTTGTCAAGATATTTATTTTCACAATGTTCCAATGAAAATACAATTATCATTTTCCTCTTGTCCATTGGTTGTAGCTTGGGTGGCTGGGAGGAATTATTGTTGCCCTCCCCACCTAGGTTCAATTCTTGTAAGTGACATGATGCTCTTGTTGAGCTTCTATTGTAATGATTGTATTTCTGGCCATACCTTGATTCTCTACCTGGAATAGTAGGTGTTGGCATTTCTCCTGGTGGACTAGCTCTCTAAACAGTGAACCACCATTTATTTATTTTTTTATCATTTTCCTCTCGTGTAATCCTCTTATCGATTTTTTCAAAGTTCTAAACATAGTCTTTTCAAAGATAGGGATAGTATTTTCAAAGATAGGGATAGTCTTTTCAAAGATAGGGTTTTGAAAAATTCAAGGAACAAATTAATGTATGATTTTTTAATGTTTTCAATCCATGAAACTTTATTTTGATCCATTGCATAAGAGCTTAGGAGTTCTAGTTGGATAAATAATGGGGTGTATATATGTTTTTTTTTTGTAAGCTAGATATAGATCCTTATATTATCTTCATCAAAATATACAGAGTTTAGGTATCACCGGGTCCTCTCATGAAAGAGAAAACAAACCCCAAAATAAGTTTAGAAATGTTTCTTAAAACAGTCATCCTACCAAGGAAACAAGCATTGCTGAAAGAAGAATAAATAACAGAACTATTGATAAGCATAAAGCATAACGGCCAAAACTTAAAGAACTAAATAAGGGCAAAAAAGCAGGCATAGCTTAACTATTGTTGTATTCCTTTTGCTTGGGATGGGTGGTCAGGTCCTTGGCCAAGGTGATCCCGAAGCGGCGGGCAAACTGTTGTTGATTATACAGTAGTTGCTTCAACATGTCATGCATTTCATCTTGCTACATGAGGATTTCAGTCTACGCCTCGTTCCTCTCGGTGAGAACTTTGCCCAGAATCAGCTTATGATACCAGTGCAGGTCAAAAAAAAATTGGTACAAACTGGCTCGACCCCTGGTATTACCAGGGTCAGGGATAAGGGCTTCGAACTCGTCACGAATTTCTTCATCTGTCAAGCAACCACGAGAGACCTTGGCATCATCTTCTGCATCATTGATCTCTGCTTGAGCCTAAATTGGAATTTTAGAGTGAAACTTGCGAGCCTTCTCTACCACCCTGCGCATGAGGCGAATAGGCAGAGTGGAGGAAGAGCCACTGCGTTGCACAACGCTTGCCTGCTGAGTATCCTGATAGGTGCAGACCCTTTTTTTAGGAGGCATGGCAACGAAGATAAGCGCGTGCCGAGGATTTAGAGACCGAGAGTACCACGTACCAGGCAAACAACTAAATTGTAAAGCCTACAGAACAGGGAGCCCGAGCTAGCGAGTGCCGAGAGAACCAGAGAGTCGGCAGTCGGTAGCCAGAGAGCTTGGGAACCAGAGAATAAGATAACCTAAGAATCAATAACACAAGAACCAACAACCAGAGAACCAGAAAACCAGAGCACTAGAGACCCTACGACCCTTAGCCAGAAAACTAGAATTTGAATATCCGAAGCGGTCTGGGCCGAGAGAACCAGAGCAACAACTAGAACCGGGGGCCAGAAGAGTGATGAACTCCACGATGGTAGAGAACAGAACTTCTCTCATTCGAGAATCTGTGAGAGCCAAGAGCCGAGTTTCAAAGAGAGAAGAGCTTGCAGTGGAGCCTTTGTGCAACAGAGCTCTTAGCCTAGCATCAGCGGGTCTAATAAAAATTTGAATGAAGTGCATGTTAACTGAATAGCCTGTAATGGTCATGAGAGCAGAAGGACAGCTCCATTCAATCAAAATCATGGGAGTCATTAGAGCTAGAACCCAAATCGGGTTAGGAGAAGCAGACTGGACATTACGCACGCAGGAGATGTCATACCGCAGACGGGAGGTCGAGCTCTGGATTGGAAAACAACGGGGGCAATTAAAGATTTGCATGGGGCACGTGGATGTTGGAGGGAAACACGTGATCAGCCTCGGATGTGGAGCAGGTAGGCAGCTGTGTGGACACGTGGGGATGCACATGGTCTGGCGTGTGGGAAGGCATGCTGACAGACGGGGGGCCGGAGTTGGAGTCGGGCACGTGGTGCATCATGCAGCCAACCATGGGGTTGCTATTGCTAGCTGGGCACGTGTCTGTCGGGCTCTTGGTTGGGCATGTGGCTGGGCCAGTCACCTCCTACTGCATTCACTGTGGGGATGGGGTGTATATATGTTATAGGGATTTGCTAAATTCATTATTTTCATAATTATTTGGTTGGAAGTGTAAATATTATTTTTTGCCTAAGCAATCCTTTAATTATACTTGTTAAAGTTCTAAATACTACTTTTTTGAGGAATCTTTAATATGCGAGTTATTCATGAGCAAGCCTAAGAAATGCATTTTGATCATTTGTAGAAGATGAAACAATCTTTAGATAAATACTGGGGTGTATGGGGTGTATATACGTTGGGATTTGCTAAATTCATTATTTTCATAATTATATAGTTGGAAGTGTAAACATTATTTTTTGCCCAAGCAATCCTTTAATTGTACTTGTCAAAGTTCTAAATACTATTTATTTTGAGGAATCTTCAATATGCGAGTTATTCATGCTTAAGAAATGCATTTTGATCATTTATAGAAGATGAAACAATCTTGGGTGGCCAAATAATGGGGATTATATCTGTTATAGGGTTTTACACATAAGAATTTTGTAGCTTAGGGTTAAATGACAAATTATTTATTTTCATAATTGTTTAATTAAATATATATTATTATTTTAAATTTTCTACTATTGAGTTTTTTTTATTATTTAACATTTTTGACTAATTATATAATCCATTTTCAAAAATTTATTTCAATATAAATAATTGTTTTTTACCTATAAAAAATTTCTTAAAAACCTGTTATTATAATCAATTTTTCAACTATCCTTATAAAATAAGTAATTTAAAAAAAAAAAATCAATCCTTTTAAAGTTATTGTCAAACTTCTAAACATAATTTTGAGCTTAGTAAATCTAAGTTTAAAAAATATTTAAAATTCTTCTTGATGTAACATAATATTGGCCTATTACTAAAATATCAATTGCACTTTGATATTTGGCATAATAGAATTGAAATGTGTTTACATAGTTTTGTCTTTGGGACCTTGCCTTATGTAATGTCCTAGTTGATTTGTCTCCTCCCCTAAATGTGCGGTTGGCGTGACTTAATGGGCATTGTCATGTAGTCCAATAATGTGTGCTACAATGAGTGAGTGACTTATGTGGTTATCTTGCTTATCAACATATATCCTTTTTAACAAAATTCTACTATATTACAAGGAGAATAGCTAATAAAGTTGTGTAAATGTTAAAGCCTTATGATTAGTTTTTTAAAACACAATTTTGAATTTGAATGATATAATTATCACAGTAAATAATCAATGTATAATTTTATTTTATATATTTAGAAATGTGTAATAAAAATTAATATTAAATAGTAAGACACTTAATTTTGGGTGTGGAATATTGCTACTTAGTGTTATAACGCTATTTGTGGTTTTGAATTTTAGTGGGTTAGTTCAATTAATTTGAATCAACCAATGTTGAGCAAAAGATCACTAAGAAGTCATAAGTTCAATTAGTTTAAAGGTAGAGATCACTAAAAAGTCACGGATTTAAATCTAGTAAAGTTCCTTTGAGTAAAAAATATATGTGATACTTTAATAACATTTACCCCAAGTACCATTCAGGAAATGTGAAAAAACACCTAAAGATTTCCCAAAAACTTCTTGAATGGAAAAACTATTCATAATTTTGGAAAATGACAACGAACAATGATAAGGGACTTCCAAACATGAAAGCCAAGAGGATTTTGAAGAATGTAGTGTTATTATAAACAAGATTTCTAAATTATATGTAGAATTTTGGCTTACATTAATCTATAAGACCGATCAAAATTATGAACTTTATATGCATTAATCTAATTAGTTGTATGTTTTTTTTTGGTTATGCCATTTTTTATCCTACCACATTGTTGGTGTATGAGATAAGTTACGAATACATTTATTGCATAAAATATTAAAGGATTTTTTAATTGATTGTCTTTATGTTTGTCATTTTATATGTGTTTATTTAAATGCTTGTATGGTTTGTTGGTGTATGACATAAGTTACGAATACATTTATTGCATAAAATATTAAAGGATTTTTTAATTGATTGTCTTTATGTTTGTCATTTTATGATGTGTTTATTTAAATGCTTGTATGGTTTATTGTTTTATATGATTAGATACAAAATTATTAAATAGGTCATTCCATATTTCATAAGTTAATCTTCTTCTTTTTTCTTTTCTTTCTTTCTTTCTCTTTTTTTTTTTTTCTTCTTTTTCTTTTCTTTTTCTCTTTTTTTTTTCTTTTTTTTTTTTCCAGATGAAAAAAGCCGTAACTTGTTATTATCTTTCGAAAATCAAAGTTACAAATGATACTTAAAATGGAGTTTAAAGGGCTTCTCAGTGCAGTACTTAACTGATAACAAAAAAACTCATGTTGCCTCTGATGACACATACAGTGCCCAAAAGACTACTACAAACAACTTAGATACATTAAGCAAAGTGACTATGTAGTTATCTCACTCATGATTTCTTTCAATAAACTGAGCTAAAAAAAATGTATAGTACCATTGTCATTAATGGTGTCTTCAACATATTCTTCAAAGGTGATAGTACCATCCATCGATCTAAGAGCCGCCTTTGATAATCTGTCAACTTCCATGTTGACTTCACGATATATGTGTGTGAAGGATATGTCTTCAAAATCCTTGATTAGGTTATTGGTTTTAAGAAACCAGTGTTCTCATAGGATGGTATGAATGTCATGATGCCCAGCCGCCCAATCTATGATAATTTTTGAGTCACCAAAAATTTTGATACGATAGATCCCTCTCTTAAGAGAAAACCACATCAGTCCCCAAAGGGCAATAAGTTCTGCCTTTTTGTTGCTCCCTTTCCCCACACCCATCTTAAGGAAAATCTTGTGGTCCCTTTTAATGAATAGAACCATACCCGAGCCACATATACCTTTCTTATCTGCACCATCAAAAAATCCATAGGAGGAGTCATAATTTAAGGTAGGATTCATGATATTTATGTGTCGATGTTTTTTTTCACGAGTAGGAAATTCATATAATGGTTTCATTACCTGTCTACAAATGACATATTCAGAGGGAGTAATATTATCAAAGATGAGCATGTTTCTTCTTTTCCATATCTTCCAGATTGTGAAGATGGAGAGGAATTTAAATTTGACCTTTCTCATAAACCAATTGAGCATACAATCATTAAAGGAGAGACCATACCATTCATCTGACAAGTGCATTGACCTTTGTAGTTCATTCCAAACCCTTTTATAAAACTGACAATGAAGGAAGATGTGAGAAATTTCCTTTGAATCCGCTTTTCACAACAAACATATACCTGTCCAATAAAGCCCCTTTTAAGAAGATTATGCCAAGTGATAATTTTGTCTTCTAAGCAAAGCCAAATAAAACACTTCAATTTCATTGGAATTTTCCACTTCCAAATCATTTGATGCCACCATTTAGCATCAAGCGAATTATGGTTGTTTATAATAGCATCGTATGCTTTTTTAATAGATAGTGTTCCATTGGCATCATGCCAGTCCCATACCAACTAGTCCATCACATCAGATAATACAATACTAGATCACATAAGATTATATATTTATATACATTCCATTCCAAAGCAACATCAGCCGATAAACCCAGTTCATCAACATTTAGCCAATGTGGATTCGAAACACCATTGCCAACCTGGAAGACTTGTGAAAGAACTAAATTGTTCATCGAGTGGAGCTAGGATAGAGCCTATATAGATAATTTGTAATTCTCACCTGCACCAACAAAATGATCGACCCCTATATGAACTTGAGTTCCCCTGCCAATACGCTAGCTTAAAATTACACCAATGTAGGGAAATGTGCTGATTAATCCCCTCCAGATAGTAGAAGCATTTTGGTAATACAAAATAGGTTGTCTGATCCATTGAATATCATAGTAAGTCTTCAAATACTTCTTCCTTATAACATTGCTCCATAATCCATTACCAGTAATTTCCCTCCACATACTCCTAACTCTAAGTGCCTGGCTGAACCAATCCAGGTTTGAGTCCCTAGCCCCCCAATTTCTTGGGCCAAGATAGACTTTCCCAATTTGAGAGATGAAATTTGAATAAGTTTGGCTTAACACCCAGATGAAGTGAAAAATATTTTTTCTGATAGAAGTGATGATAGCAACAAGAACCTTCATTAATCCAAACCAGTACACATGGATACTCTACAACATTGATTGTGACAATACTAGTCTGTCGCTAATCGACAACCAACGATACACCCAGTTATTTATTCACCTATCAATTTTTTGAAGCAACTAGCCCCAATCCTTAGTCCTGTAATTATTTGGTTTGAGGTAGTACCCAAGGTACTTGAAACCAGAGTTTAGTTTTTCCATTTTGAAAGGAAACAAACACTTAATTTGATCACAACATCCATTATCATAACAATTAAAAAGGAAACTGGTTTTTTGAAGGCTGATTGCCATACCAGTCGCATTGCAAAATATCTCAAATATATCTTTGTAAGGCTTCCATTCATTAATAGTTCCATTATTGAAGATCAATACACCATCAACAAAAAACAAATGAGTTATGGATATTGATCTAAAGATTTTGATACCTTTGATCTGACCAAATTCTTTTATTCTCCAATAAGTCTACTTAGCCCTTCAATAACAAGTATGAACAGTAAGGGCGACAATGGACATCCTTGACGAATACCCCTGCTACTGGAAAATAAATTTGTGGGAGATGCATTAATCAAAATGGCAAAAGTTGAAGATGTGATACAAGCCATTATCCAATTCATTACCTCAATTGGCAAACCAATCTGAACTAAGACAAATCTCAGGAAAGTCCAATCGATTCAATCATAAGCCTTTATTAGATCAATCTTCAAGATAAAGGCTTGTAGGTCCTTAACCTTGATAAAATGCATACACTCCTGTGCCACCCCAACAACGTCAAGTATTTGGCGATTGTAAAGAAAATCAAACTGCTCAGTGGATATAAAATTTGCTATTTAACAAGCTTAATTATGTTGGATAAGATTTTTGTGATAACTTTGTATAGTAGGTTACACAATGAAATATGACAAAAGTCATTGAAATCCTTTGGATTATCCTTTTTTTGGATCAAAGTAATATAGGTGGAATTTAACTTTTCAGAAATAAATTCCTTCTTCTTGTATTCTTCGACCACCATTAAAATATCCCGACCAATAATATCAAAGAAATGAAGAAAAAATTCCATGGTCCAGCCATCTGGACCGTGAATTTTCTCCTTAACAAAAATTTTTAGAACCTCTTTAATTTTCTCCAATGAAACCTCACATCCAACCTTTGCACCTTCATCATCATTAAATAATTTTGGATACAACTTAATGATTTTCATTTGATCCACCAAATTGTTAATAGTTTCCTGCTTGTAGATACCTTTAAAATGTGGGACAACAACTCTCATAATAGAGGTCTTGTCGGTCAGAAACTCACCTTCATAGTTTTTAATATCCCAAATATAATTTATGTTCCTTCTCTGAGTAACATACTTCTGGAAAAAAATTGTGTTCTGGTCGCCAAGTGCAATCCATGTTGCTCTACTCTTAAGATGTCACGTGTTTTCCATCTGAGATAAAATAGATGCTTTCTAGTATTCCAATTTCATAATTTTTTCTTTTTTGCTAACTGAGAAATAGTCATCCTCAAAAGAGCTGTCAAGGGTGAGGAGCTAGTCTTCAATATTTCTCAGATCTTCAGTCATAGATGCTCTCTTTTGTTTATCCCACTTAATAACATCAACTCAAAGAGAATTGAGCTTGTTCATAATAAGATGCATTGGAGAATGGTGTTTCTCTGAAGACATTGTAGACCATCGATCTTTAACAAAATCACATAAATGCTTATCTTCCAGCCATGTACTATTAAATTTAAAAGGATAAAAATTAAAGCTAGCTTCAAATTCCAACTGAAGTGCAATAGCTCTATGATCAGATACACTGGTAGGGATACTCCAAGTCTGATATCTCCCCACTTCAGATCCCAAACTGTCATTCATAAGGAACCTATCCAGACGTTTTGTGACACCAACCCTCCCCACATGACTATTGTTCCAAGTCGGAGCTAGTGAAAAAGGAGCAATATCAATAAGCCCAGCTGCATCAAATATGTCCTTGAAATATGACGCTAGAGGGTCAGACATATTACCGGAACCCCAAACTTCTTCTACGGATGTGGTCAGGTTAAGGTCACCGCCAAGAATGAGGTTAGGGCCCATAAGTACACCATTTTGATAGATCCTATCCCCAAAAGGATTCTTGTTACATTATGGCCCGTATATATTCAAGATACTCAGATGGCGGTCCACCCCTTTGAATCTGCACTCAAGCTTTATTCCTGCACATGTTTCAAAGCGTGAAAAATCAATAACCAGGGGATTCCAGGCTACTAACAATCCCCCCGAGTGACCAATGGCATCAAGCCCACAACACTTCCAACTCGGCCTCAATTTAAGGAGAAAATCACATGCGTTGACTCTAATGGTCATGGTTTCCTGTAGCAGTACTAAATTAGGCCTAATCGAATCTAGTAATCTTCTAAAGGTAGTTCTTTTGGGTAGACTGCCAATCCCACAGATATTAAATGACAAAATTATCCAATGGCCTCGATCCCATTCCAAACTTGATAGCGAATTCTTTTGTCCAATGGTGCCACTTTGTTTGGAAACTTGACTTGGCCAATGGATTGTGGAGAATCCTTAGGTCTATGGTATTCTCTATATTGAATTAAATATGTTCCTTTCTCAAATGCTCATTCCAAAATTGAGTTCTTTTCATATAAAAGAATGTCCCACCACAAAAGGTTTCAATTAGGAAACTGACTTGTCTCAAGAAGCTAAGGAGAAGTCGAGAGTGTTTGTATATAATACATTTTGACTGAATATCAGGAGAAATACCATTTACTAGGAAAATGGGGAAAGGTAACGAGGCAAGGAGCTACTGAATAATAATGAAAAATTGATCCTTGATCCTTCATAAAAAGAGTTCAATGTGTAGAGAATAATTATAGGTTAATTGGTCACCAAATATGACTAGTTGGTCTTGGAATATTGGCATGAATATAGGTGCCTAAATTTGGATGAACCACTATGTTATGCCTACAACTACCTAATTTTGAACTGATCAAAATGATATATGATTTGACATCCATCCCTGACACTCTAATCTAACCTTTCTATCTTGAAAATATTCAAGAGATTAGTTAGCCAAGCATAACTAGAAGCCAGTCACCATTTCATGGTCTTTCTCCTAGTATTTTCCTTTAGCTGAAGCTGTGGGATTGCATCTACTGGGCCTTTCTAGTACCTAGGCATGAAAAAATCCTCTAAACTTTTTTGGATTACCTTACCTCCACACAAATCAAATAATCTAGAAACTATGGGATGCTTGTGAACCAAGAATCGATCAACTTTGTTAGTATTGAAGATCTCGATGCAAAATTCCACTAGAAATTGAATTGGTCAAATAGAGCTAAAGCTGAGATTGTTATAGGAAAACTTCATCTAATAATGGATTTGGGAGGTCCTTGTTTTGGGGAAAATCCCCTAATGGCTATGGGTTGGAACCATCATAAAGTAGTGCCCCATAGAACAACTCAAAGCAATCAATAAACGTATTTACAGCTTCCTAGGAAATTAAACTAAGAGATCAAGAGCCTACCTGTAATCCCATGGTTGTAAAAGATCTATTCTTTCAATATTTAATCCAAATGATTTCCCGAGGACATGCAATCACAAATGGAAACAATAACACGTACATAAGGGTGCAAATATACAGGATTAACTACAAATCTAGTGCATTACATTATCAGTATTGGATAATTAAGAATTTAACATGCATTATAGGACATGAAAGAGAGTTCTTTATATAATAAAAACAACAAGATACATGAATGATATCACTTGCTCTTGGTCGCGGATTTGTTCTTAACCATAATTTGAGTTCCTCCGCCTGAGGCACATACATGCACAACTCCTCCACGCTCCACACAAAACAAGCCCAAGAAAATAATATTGTAGCTTTCTAACCAGATAGGAAGTGGAGACCATAGGAAATGCAGATTTCTAGATATGGGGGAATGGTTTGCAGACTCGGACTAGGGTAGTGGATTCAATGGATAAAATTTCAGCATAAGGATGCTAATGTATTCTCTCATCCTTCTCATCCTTTCCTTTGCCTCTTTAATACTTTTGGGGAGGAAGTTAGGGAAGTTATGATAGTTATTAATAAGAAAAAGGAGGTTAGAACTCGTGAAATTAATTGCACTTTTCTCAAGAATTTATGATTTTTTAACTTTAAAACAGGGAATACGCGGTCTAGACACTGTCAGGGCACGTATACACGTGCTATACATTTATAGGGTGTGTATGTGCATAAAAATGGGTTTTTTTGAGCATTTTTACTAAGAAGGGTTAGATTTATTGAACCATAGAAGGACAAAGAAGTCTGCAAAGGGGATGAAGATTATAGAAAATGCCAAAGTAAACATATTTGCAACGATGTGGAAAAATATGCTATAACAGATGCTCCCTAATGTGTGAGGTCAGAGGGAAAACTGATTGTCGAAATACATTATAAATCTTCAGAAGTAATTGCATGGTGGACCTTGAAGAAGTTGTCAAACACCGACCATAGGCAGTAACCTACAAGAGAACAAGTCAGAAATTTCTCTTACCGAGGCGGGCATGCCCATGCTCAGGATTAACAAGGAGCATAGCCATCAAATCAAGTACACTATCAATCCATGTGATATATATATAAGCAATGGTCATGACCAGGAAAAATGAATACATTATGGATCCATTTCAAAAGACATCATAGCCACAAAGCAATACATAGTGATCTATGTCCCATAATCAAATGAAGATATCTGTAAATAAGTACTTGACATATCAATCTCCATAAGAATTAATGGCATAAAATGAGTAAATGACAATCCAACACAACTCAAGACGTAGCAAAAACATGTGATGCTATAATGGACCTGAGGTCTTCAAACCAACCAACAAAGGTGCGAGTATAAACCATGTGAATAGATGTCCTAAAGTCGAACATAGTAAGACACCATTTGATTACCAATCATTGATGTATACTGTTAACAAAAGTGATCCAACTCACCGATAATGATAATGAGAGGCAAGGTACCTAGAACAATCTAACAAGTGTGAATAGATGATTTGATGTCGAACACTTGTAGACCCTAATGATTAGGGGACACTGATGTATTTTTACTGTCGGTAGCAAGGAGACCTACCACTGATCACTGTAAGTTCCAAGGTACTAAAAAGACTTTATATCGCTATCCAAAAATGGATGAGTTGAAGTTAATGGGAAGTGATCCACTGATAGGAGGGCATTAAAGAATCCCCCATCATCCAACATGAGGTAGTAGCAGAAGGCCAAATATTTGGTAGGACAAAATGATTGATTCTGAAACATACTTGACACATGAGAAGGATGACATGCAAAAGTAAGAGTTCTGAAAAATGGTAGACAGAGGTTAAAAAATTCCCTTGAACGTAAGCACGCCGCAATAAGTGATCGGGGCAACATAGAATCAAGAATGAACAAGAACATAAGTCTGTGACATATGAGACATCAACAAAATCTCCATAGTGACTAGAACAATAACCAACCAGAGGGGTACAAAACTCAAATAACTACTTCAGTTTCCTAAAGCCATACTAAAACCCAAATTGTAGAGATAACAACTCAAAAACAATGTGCTCTGTTCAAGGGTGACACAACTATTGCCAGACATAAATAACAACTAAATCTTTCCCATCCATCTTTTTGGAATATTTGATTTTCTTGTCTTTTTCATATTATTAAAGCCTGAAAAGGAATAAAAGCATGCTATAGTATAGTGGAAGAAACATGTGTCACAAGGTGTGTGACTATGTTCCTTTTAAATTTTCAGAATTTACTTCAATCTGATCTAGGATCTTAATTGAGAGAACAACATGTACAACAAATCTACAGCATATCAATCATGGACACAATAATGCAAGCACACAAGAGACACAGAGTTTACTTGGGGAAAACCATAAAGATGAAAAACCCCAATAACTTCCTTAGAGATAGATAGAGCAATGATACAACCAGAATACAAGAGATAGTCTTCTCCTAGTAGCAGAGCCTCCTCCTCCACAAGTGTGCCACTCTCCCAAGTGTGAGTGAGAGAATAGAATGTGTAAAATGAGAGAGACACACTCTCTATTTATACACTAACTTGACTAGACCTTTACTCAACTAGGTCGGCCTCAACTTAACCACTTAACATAACGCTGACTGGGCCGACCCCCACTAAGGTGGTCTAATAACTCTTTGACCCACATGGCCGACCCCCAATAGGATGGTCTAATAACCCTTTGACCCACATGACTTATACGGGGCTGACCCCAATAAGGTGGTCTAATAACCCGTCAAGTATAAGTTACAACACTTACAATATAAATGACGACACTTCTATATAGAGGAATAATAACATCTCTATAGGAATACAATATACATATATGTGAAATACATTCCGAAGTTACATATACATCAACACTCCCTCTTAACTAGGAAGGTATTTTTCAACACAGGTCTTCTAGCACAAGTCTTCTTCTCTGGATCATCGTCACTGGATAATCGTCATCGAGTCATCATCATCGTCACTGCTGTTGCTATCTCAATCAATCTCTGAATCTATTTGTCATAGGAAGTTCTACATAGCCAGTCCTTTTTCATACTGGATGTAGGCCCACCACCTGCAGGTCTTCGTCATCACTGGCCATACTGTGGAATTCTCGGGACTTATTACGTGCGTTACAAAACCTTGAAAGAGCATCCCAGGCTGCTACGAGCACACAGCTCTACCTATAGGATCTCCCAGGGCCATATTATATGTGACCTCACCACAAAACCTCGCAAGAGCATCCTAGGCTATTACAAGCACACAACTCTACCTATAGGATCTCCCAGGGACAGATTATGTGTGGTCACCACAAAACCTCGCAAGAGCATCCCAGGCTGTTACGAGCACACAGCTCTACCTATAGGATATCCCAGGGACATATTATATGTGGTCATGGAAAAACCTCGCAAGAGAAACCCAGGCTGTTACGAGCACACAACTCTACCTATAGGATCTCCTAGGGACAAATTATATGCCATAGGACAAAGCCTCGAAAGAGTATCTGCCAGATATCCCAGGGCCAGATTATATGCCATAGGAAAAACCTTGAAAGACTATCTGCAGATCTCCCAGGGCCAAATTATATGTCCTCCTAGAGCAAAACCTCGAAAGAGCATTTGACAGATATCCAGGGCCAAATTATATGCCATAGGCAAAACCTCAAAAGATTATCTGCAAATCTCCCAGGGCCAAATTATATGCTCATCTGCATAACCTGATCCACGGAAATAGATTATCAACCTAATACTCACCATACATCATCCTGATGTATACATGATCATCCTAATCATCATCACTGCAACATCCTACTGCAAGTCATCTGGAGCAACATCCTGAAGCTCGTCATCCACGATCATCCTGATCATATCATGCATCTACCTGATGCATACCAAGTATCTACCTGATACATATCATCATACATGATCCACCTGATCATACAATGTATCCACCTGATACAAATACAAATACATGATCCACCTGATCATACATGATACATATCAACATACATGATCTACCTGATCATACAATGTATCCACCTGATACATATACAGATACATGGTCCAAGCATCCAACATGATGCATATACAAAATACATACAAATGATCCAACCGATCATATCCAGCATCCAACATGATGCGTACATACATAGATGATCCAACTGATCATATCCAACATCCAACATGATGCATACATACATATACATATAAATGATCCAACTGATCATATCCAGCATCATCCTGATGCATATACAGAGCAGTAACTAGAGCATCATCCTGATGCTCATCATCCAGCGCTTACATCCACAGCCATGTGAAGGATCCTCCTTCCAACATGCTTGGAATGGCCTCTGTAAATGTGTCCATCACTTCTTCCTCGAAGTGTCATCAATCCGAAGAACACCAAGCCTCTCTCTAAAGTACTTGAACTTCACTCTAGCTATTGGTTTCGTCATCACATCTGCAATCTGCTCGTCCGTCGCAATGTACAGGAGCTTCACAACTCCTCTCTGCACCATATCCCTGATATAGTGATATTTGATCTCTATGTGTTTCGACCTGTCATGAAACACTGGGTTCTCGGACAGCTTCACACAACTCTGGTTATCACAAAAGATACCAGTAGCATCCAATGGGAGATCAAATAACTCAGATAGTAGCTTCCATAGCCATACTGCCTCACAACTAGTTGAACAGGCTGCAACATACTCTGCCTCAGCTGTACTCAGTGCTACGCAGGATTTCTTCCTGCTAAACCAAGAGATCACACCTAATCCCATACTGAAGCAGCACCCATATGTGCTCTTCCTATCTGCAGCACTGCCAACCCAATTTGAATCAACATAAACCTGCAGGTTAAACTTTTGATTCACTTCATACTTGAGCCCATAATCCACTGTACCCTTTAGGTACCTCAGAACATGCTTTACAGCAACCAGGTGAACACTCCTTGGATCCGTAAGGAACTGACTCAATGTGTTCACCGCAAAGCAAATATCTGGTCTCGTGTTCGTCAGGTGCATAAAGGACCCAATCATCTGATGATACATAGAGACATCAACCAGCTCAGATGAAGCATCACAAAGAAGCTTCAGATTCGATCCCATAGGTGTGGCCATGGCCTTGCAATCAATCATCCCGAACCTCTTCAGGATCTCTATTGCATACTTCCCTTGTCCAATGAAGATTCCATCTGCACTCTGTCACACCTCCATGCCAAAAACAAATAGTGCATCATCCCCAAGTTCTTCATGATCGACGGATCATAGCATTCTTCCCGTATCCTGGGAACTTCAATATATTCAATAGATAATTTTGTTGCTTGAACAAATGTTGTAGTCCTTCTTTTGTAGGTGAAGGTATACGGTCTTTTCTACAAAACAAGTTAAATTGCATGATTAGAAATATCTCATAATTTTCAGACAAATTCTTACACATAAAGAAATATGTCATACAGTCATGCAATTATCTTAGCTAATGCTTCAATACAACATTTATCCATGTTCCACAACTTTCTAGATGCCTTCCAGTCTCTACCAGAACATTGTTAAGAGTTTGCACTACTCCCAATATGTCAGCAAAGAGGTTTCATTCTAGATAAGTAGCACTGGAATGTTGTACAATGCCATAGGCCACTTACCCATCACATGCATATTAGTAGTATACTGTTCATTAATGCAATCATTCTAATATGCACAATACATATCCTAAGTCTAGGAACATGAGCATATGCATCATTGAACAATTTTATTTAAACAAGCAAATATGCAAGAAATGATAATTAAAAATACTTATCTTTGTTTGGTTGCTGGGTGGACTCCCTCTGAGTCTTTGCTTCCTTGCAGGAGCTGCTGAAGTAGCTTCTTCTACACCTTTCTGTTGTGGAATGTAGAAAGATGGTCAACTCCCTCTGAATATCTGCATCCTTGCAGAAACTACTGAAGTGTGCTCCTTTGCTTTCTTGCAGGAACAACTGGAGTGTGCTCCCTCTTGATCTTTGCTTCCTGGATTACCTATCCTTGAACTTACATCCATCCTTAATCACTATGCATACTTATTAGTATCATCATTGTGTTATCCTTGAGGTCTCATACATAATCACACATTTATTAGTATAATCTTAATACTATCAAAACACAATAATCTTAAACATGTATAGTCATGATCATTCACAGATAATAAACATTAGTATTCAAGGTTTCAGGGAAGTCTTCTTTTACTCATGCATATTCTTATTTGATCATAGGATTCTTCTGATTAGTTAAATCATCAATGCATAAACCCGTGATTACTCAAACCTATACCTTCATGATTCTTCTGGTTAGTCATATCATCAATTATGGTAAGAAACATAATATGCATACAACCATGACTATTCAAACCTATGACTTCATGAATAATCATGATCAACAACACAACAGTATAAGATCCTAACACAAGGAAGGATTCTAGCTTGATATAGGAGAAACATACCTGGATTAGCGTGCTAGCTAGTTATGTATAACATACCCGCATAATGTCTTTTGGTTCTCTTTAGTGACTTGTGCTAGTAATCTGCATGTCTCATAGGTTAACCATTGTAGGACCATGTTATACATACCTCGAAAGTAGATCTTCTATGTGATCCATGACAATGGATGAATCTTTGTCTTCATGTCACCATGATCATATGTTCTTGAAGTAGAACATGATTTGTCTTTCTTGGTGTACCTTTTATGTTAGCGAACAACATAAACCTCATACAACATCACAATGCATTAGTACATTCATAAGTGTCAAAACCTTAATCAATGAATATCTTCTATTAAGGTGATACGACAAGTCTAGTAATTAATCAAGATTGTACTGTAATGATATGAAGACAAACATATCATAAACTTAACTATGAACAGAATTCGAAACATACCCGTAAGCCATACCTATCAAGATTGCTTGTAATCTTCTTATGGAAGGCCTTAGCCTCATCTCCCTCTGAAACAGGAACTTCTTCACTTATGCAGGTGACCAATCCATCCTCTTCTAGGATTAACCCAATCCACTTGATTTGTAGGAACCAGATCTAGAGCTGTAATAGGGTTTGTCAGAGAAACCCCAAAAATTCAAACTTTGAATTTCAAACTTCCGAAAGGATAGAAATATGCACCTTGATGAGCTAATCAAGCTGGTATATTTAGAATTTGAAAACTGCAAAGTTTCACTCCTCAATTTTGCCTTTGAAACTTCCGGATTCACTGGACGTGACCCCGAACTTGGGTTTGATGAAGCCCACTCTTCTGCCCAATCAAAAGGTTTGATCCAAAGCTCTAATATTCTATTTTTATGAGGAGCTTCCAGCCATGGTCATAGATTTCAAAAATTCTCATTTTTGCAGAAGCCCTAATTTTCCACTTTTCTGATCAAAGTCCCGAACTTGGGTCTGATCAAACCTGGCCTTCTGCCCAACCAAAAATTCTGATCTTGGTCTCTAAATTTCTATTTTGATGAGTAGCATTCAGCCGTTGTCTCCGATTACAAAAATTCCAACTTTATCCAAAACCCTAAATTTCGAAAGCCATGAATGAAGGTGCTCAAAAATAATTCTGTTTTGACATAAATATGTACCTGATTGTTTCTGGTGTAACTCTGAACTTTTCGATCCACAGAGTCTGAAAATTTTTCTTGAGATAGCTCGACCTGTTATCTTTCCATCCCGATAGGTCCAACCTCAATTGGATTCTTTGAGAGAGAGTTATGCCAAGTGTCGTAATGTGACCTGTTTATGGGATAAAACAGGCGAGCGAACTTGTACGACATGCCACATGTCACGGGTTCAACTTCGGCCTCTGAAATTTTTTTCTGAGATAGTACAGTCTGTGTACTACCTGTCACTTTTTACGAAATTTTATTTGGAGTTTCCTAGCCCAAGTTATGACCTTTTTTCCAAGGTCACCTGTTTTTGACTCAGATTTGGAAGAGGCAGAAACCCTATATTGTACAGATCATAAATCACAAATTACAGTGAATTAGAGGTTGTCCTTTGGAAACAAGGTACATGGGGATCTGATCTTCGACCTGTAAAAGTTTTAGATCCGAAAACTTCACCAAAATGGATTTATAGCGAAAGTGCTACGATGACTGGTTTTTGCTATACCAAGCCCTAGCATCGTAAGTGCAACAAGTGTCATACATGCCATATCATGCCTTCTTTCAGGCTAGCTCTGATACCGTATTAAATTTTCAGAATTTACTTCAATATGATCTAGGATCTTAACTGAGAGAACAATATGTACAACAAATCTACAGCATATCAATCATGGACACAATATTGCAAGCACACAAGAGACACATAGTTTACTTGGGGAAAACCATAAAGGTGAAAAACCCCAATAAATTCCTCAGAGATAGATAGAGCAATGATACAACCAGAATACAAGAGATAGTATTCTCCTAGTAGCAGAGCCTCCTCCTCCACAAGTGCGCCACTCTCCCGAGTGTGAGTGAGAGAATAGAATGTGTAAAATGAGAGAGACACACTCTCTATTTATTCACTAACTTGACTACACCCCCTCAACTTAACCACTTAACATAATGCAGACTGGGCCGACCCCCACTAGGGTGGTCTAATAACCCTTTGAACCACATGGACAACCCCCAATAGGGTGGTCTAATAACCCTTTGACCCACATGACTTATACAGGGCTAACCCCAACAAGGTGGTCTAATAACCCATCAAGTATAAGTTACGACACTTACAATATAAATGGTGACACATCTGTATAGAGGAATAATAACATCTCTATAGGAATACAATATATATATATATATATATGTGAAATACATTCCGAAGTTACATATACATCAACAGTTCCAGGCGCATGGAATAGACACATGCAAAACAAAATGCTAAAAAGGTATCGGCAAGGCATGGACACTCATTAACATGTTTCTTCTAGGGATACAGTACATAATGCAAATGCAGTGAATGCAAGTGGCAAGCAACACAATGAATGCAACAGAAATATGAAAGTTGCAACGAAGCATTAGGCATAATTGTACAAGTAGCAATGAGCAAAGGAAAATGCATAATGAACAAAAATGGGAGCCTTATAGGAAATGGCCATAAATATAGGATAAAGAGAGGCATGTGGTTTAAAGGATCCCGATCCAATGAGAAAAAATTGACATGGGCACCAAAATGACAATAGGGTGTTGACTATAGTGTCCCATGATAGGTAGGCTCTTCTGTCGGACTAGTGCGAAATACAAATAGAGAGGGTTGATGCAGCAATATCCAACATGTTTGACACTATGGAAAATTCGGATAACAAAAGGTTCAAATGTATTATAATAGAGGGGAGGCCTAAACATATATGCAAGTTTCTGAAAATACCTGATCGGATCGAATAACGTGCAAAAAATGATCTCTAAGAAACCATGAATGCAACTAAAATTCATGTCTCCAAGAAACAACAATACCATGATTATATCTAAGAAAAAGAAAGATCCAATACATGTCACTCTGGTAGAAGTATTCCCAAATTCGATATCTTCAACAACCTTCATTACCAAGGTAGAGTTACCAGTGAAGACTCATGATCGCCAAGGGTTGAGGACCTACAAACAATAAGATCAAACTCATGAGGAAGATCGACGCTAAAATAAATAATGGAGTCTATAGGAACATAATCATCATTGCAAGAGTCGAAAAATCTACAAACATAATCAAACTCATCAAGAACACTGACTTACGACTCAACAGCGAATCCCAAGGACTTAAAAATTGCAATGTATGAGGATATATAATAGTGAGATTAGAATCAAAGGCAAATTAGGGTTAGATTTGATTAGAACTGGGTCCAACCCAGGTAGATGATCTTTGGAAAGGACGTCAATATCCGAAGGAATGTTGGAATCTATCATCGCCTCTAGGAAAGCTTCATCTAAAGGAAGTATATCATCCCAGAGAGAACATATGTAAAAACATTCACTCGGAGGGTGGAGAGCATGCTCTAATGCCCCCATTGGATGGATCACCTGGTCAACTATTGAGACCAAATCCCAAGAAGGTAAGCATGAATGCAAAGGCTTCTTCTTAGTAGAAATTGGACACAATGGATATAAGGCCACATAATTCACTCGTGGAGGGGTAGTGTCTACTGAAACACTAGGGATAGAAAAATGGTATACTTGGTCTAAAGTCAAGTAATGAGGAGGATCAACAAATGCAAGCATATAAATAGTGACAATGCTTACGTTGTGAATAAAATGCATCACACGAAAAAGTATAGACACCACATCAGTAATAACATATAGATAATCATGCCCAAGGATCATATTGAAGTCCAAAGGGCCCTCCATAACCATAAAATTGACTAAGAGAGTCTTCCCACCTAATGTAATAGGAAATTGAGGAAGGAATCCCAAAGTTGCATTATGCCTTCTATCGAAAGCTAGCAGTTGATTAATAGTCCACACAAGGCTGGGAGAACCCAAACCTATCTAAGTATATGTAGATAAAATACTAACAGAGGCTCCTTCATCTACAACACAACGAAAAACCATATAGTGTTTACCTTGAACACTTATTTGGAAGGGTGCAGAAGAAGGAAGGTGAGGCTCAACTAGACTATTCCAATCAAATGAAGAAATCCTAGAGCTTGGTGGGGGTTCATTCAAAGTGAATGGGTTTCCCCCTTGTCTAGAAAGTTCTGAAGTGATAGTGAAGAAAAATTGAGCAATAGACACATCACTCTCCGAGGGAATAGTAGGATCAACCTAAGATTGCATCGATTTGACCTCTTGAAATATGTCACTCTCCAAAGGAAGAGTGGGATTGATCAAAGAGTACATTGGTTCAATCACTTCAACATAAACACTCTCAAAGGTAGGAGTGGGATCAATCAAATATTGCATTGACTCAATCACTTCATCCAAAGGTTGAATAGGCTGTTGGGAACTTATAGGTTGTTCAGGAGCAGAAGATCCTTGAGACATAGAACACACTCTTTGTACTTATGGAATCACAGGGCACGGATGAGTAAGGGAAATTAGGCTTGCATCATATTCGTTTATACTTCTCAACAATATAAATATGTCCAACATGACTCACATTAGCTGATTGTTTTCCCCCAACATGAATTGCAATGATTGGTTGCTTACCCCCAACATGACTTGCATTGGTTGGTTATAGCTTGTCTCCAATATGACTTACAGTGACTGGTGACTTGGCATTAATGTGACTCGCAGTGATCAATGACATGTCCTCAACATGATTAGCAATGTTTGATGACATAGTAATTTTAGTATGACTTGTAGTGACTAAATATTTGCTCCCACCATGACCTCCAAAGGTTGGTTGCAGGTTTCCAGTATGACTTGCAGTAATGAAATTTCTCTCAGCATGACCTCCAGAGGCTGGGGAGGGTTCCCCAGCCCTCTATAGGTTGGAGAGTTTCCCCCAGCTTGACCTCCAGAAGTTGAGGAATTGTCTTCTTTCCTTCACATCTTCTTCCTATTCTTCCTCCTTTTATTCCTTTTATCCGGTTGGCTACTAGCACCAAATTTTTCACCACATGAGGAAGAAGGAGGAGGATAAGATGTCACTCGTGAAGAAGGAAAAGGGTTTTGATGCCCATGACATAGAGTGCTTTCTTGAGAAGCATTAAGATCATCCGGGACATTTGGAGTGGAAAACAACCAAATCAGGAGCCCTAAGGTGAATCTAGGAAGATTCAAAGTGGCCATTAAGGGAGCACCAATGTGTCCAACAAATGGAAAAGCACAAGGATCCCCTTTAATAAGGGTCCCTAGGTTGATGTCTGTGGGAACTTTAGCCATGAATTCTGAGTAAAAACTAAGAAATCTCTAAGGCTTTCTAATATCAAGGAGCACACCACTAAATATATTATATAGATAACAACACAAGCTAACAAGGACCTTTCGAAAATTGGCATGGGTTGATTAAGTCCTGTTAACAAAAAACAAAGGTATGAGAAGCAATTACCAAGATTTTTTCTAACATCCCTTCTTGGTGCAAGTATCCCATAAAGTATGGGACACCCTCCAAGGGTACTGATAGTTTGGTGCAACATCTGCCTCGAGTATCGCAAGAAGCCCCCTGTAGTTACCTAGGTGATCCTTAGGAAAAGCAACTAAGGTACCAATTCGAAGTCAGAGTTTGGGAGAATAGTTGACGATCGGGATTATATGTAAGGGTAGGGTAGCTAAGCTTGAAGCTTCAAGAGTACCGACACCAAAGAGGTCCCAAAATGGTACAAATGAGACCCTCGTACAAACAAAATCCACATATGCTTGATTAAGTATTGGAGGGGTAATCTCTACAACTTAACCTCACATGAACTCATATTTGACTCATGTTTAAGAGGAGTTTCCCAGCCACACCTATATGGCAATTGGATTTTCCCTATCATATGTTAGACAACTATATTTAAAAATTCAAAAATATTTAGAGTGGTTGCTTTCACCCTAATCCAAGGCTCTAAACCTAGACTAGTTGGTGAATCCTATAAATAAAAAAATTCAAGTAATTTTTAAATTAAGAGTTTGTTTTAATGGTTATTGTTACTCGGAAGGATGTGAAAGTGTGTTAAGATGACGTTCTAAGCTAAAAATAAACAAAAAATCTACTACTTGCAATTGGGAAATACCACTTAATCTTTTGAAATAGTTACTTGACCATAAACAACTTTCAAAAAGAAAGAAAAACCAAGCATGACCTTTCAAAATTTTAAGCAAGATGCATCTTTTTAAGGAAATTACTACAACCAAAGCAAGCAATTAGTTAATATTTTCTTAACAAAGTTATCATGCATTTGGATTGTTTGAAACTCAACATTTCAAGCCACTTACTAGGCTCATCATCAAGAGAAAATAGTCCACCTAATGATGAAACAAGTGGCTTGAAACATCAATAATTGTAATTTATCCCTACGCAAGACAATGAATCATAAAATTAGTATGCTTCAAGTGATAATTGATAGTTATATTAACAATTAAACATACATGCTATAATAACACAATCAACTTCTGAGATTTTGTAACCAGTGATGTGAAATAAAGGAGTTCACACATCAGTTTCAAATATTATTGAAAATTCTAATTTGAATTTTATATATACAATAATAATTAATTTATTTACATAAGTTAATTATTGAATTTATTTTATTTAACGCAACTATTGCATATATGACTATCCAAATAAAAATTCATATGCACGCTATATCTCAACAAACTCATAAAAATGATAAAAATGTTAAATATACATATTTGTGTCATAAACTAATTGTACATATCCGTATTTGTGTCATGATCTAATATCTCTCTAATTTGAAATCAATGCATTGGGAAACACAAGATGATCTAATAGTATTGTTAAGTTGCATTGATTTAAGTGATATTACATTTTGTGTGATATCATTCTTGCCCAAACAAGAGATTGATGGTGTTTGAATTGAACCTCCTTTCACATATCAAAATCCTAATCTCTTCAGTTACCACAGTAAGTTGAGTAGATAGAATGACCAACTTAAAAAGTAAAAACCCTACTATGTTTTCAGTTACTACAGTTAGTCAAGTACATAGAATCACCATAATTATATAGTGGAAACCCTAATCTAATTCAGTTACTATTTTGACTATATATTGGCATATAGTATTCTAATGTGGTGATTCAGTTATCAAAGTTTGTATATGAAATATTTTACTTGAAGTAATTGTGGTTGAGTATCTTCTCCTTGTAAAAGGGGTTTGCACCTCAAGGGATTTGATCCCTCTCGATGCTTGCTAGAGCCAAAGTAAGATGGATCTATGCTAAGGATATTAATTTTCTTAAGAGAATTGTGAAAGAGATTCAATTTACAAGGATAATTCATCCATCTACATAAATACAAACTTTGCAAACTTAGTTTCCATAGAGAATCCATTCAAAAAAATGGAGATCTATTTATTTACTTATTATGTAACTTTATGATAAGGTTGCTTGTAAAACACGAAGTCCCTATATGAAAAAAAGGTGTCATTCATGAATTCATTTTGTGTTGAGAAGAAAATTCTTTTTAGTACAACTCTAGTAAACGTTTTTCATATGTTTCAAGGCCAAAGGAACATTCATGAAACTAAGACATGGAGAAATATTCTAGCTCACTAATGGGTTTTTTAATGGTAGTGTTATGGTTAAAGGAATAAATTGATAGAATGTTTTTTTATGTAGACTATATGTATCATCTTGGAAATCTATTCATTGCACCAAAATGTTGCTAATGAGAATAAATATTGCTAATGGTAACGTAATAAATAAGGTAACAATCAAAATGTATTAAGAAATAATTGGCACTCACTAAGAGTTAAATAAACCATTATTGTTGCTAATCCACACAAATATGCTCAATTTGTTAAGTTAGATTGAGACTTTCCTATAAATTGAAAACATACAAAGGGATAACACAAAAAGATACTTAAATCTACTTCTCAATGAAACATCACTAGTTTAACACTAATATCAATTTTCTAAAAAATATTTAACAATTAAATGAGTTTATCTCTTTAGTACTTTTATTTGGTAAAATATTGCAATTCCCTCCTCTATTTTAAACCAAGTTTTTAATTATATTTATCCATCCCATTCATACAATAAGAAAAATATTAGTAAGATTTTAAGGGAATTTTTGGAAAAAACAAATGATGACCTAGGATATCCACTCACATTGAAGTTGAAATAATATTTTTCAAATCTACATAAAAAGGGAAATAACTAAAGTTATTCTTCGTGCTCTACAACCCAATATACAGGAGATGTTATCAACCCCAACCCAATATACGGGAGATGTTATCAGGTTCTATTTGGTATCCTATGTTGGCTCAATTTTATCTTTATCTAAAAAAATTAAAATAAACATAGATCTATCTTAAACTTGGATTTAAGCACCTTGATGGATCAAACTTTTTGGGGTGTAAATTTGTTATCTTTAATTACTTACACATCGAGAAAAAAATGACACTTAAAGAAATTTGATCCCTCTTACTACTTGATAGATGGGGTTTAAGATGGATCTATGTCAGCAACCTACTTAAAAGAATTCAAAATTTAACTTTTCTATAATATAGTTTGCTTTATTGTAAAACTGAGACTTACGTAAACAAGTTAATAAAATATCTGCAAAATACAAGACTTTTCTTAATAACCTTAACCTTTTTTAATTTGTAAAAAAGTCCACCCGAAACAAAATTCACAAAATAAGCTAATCATATGTAACTTAGAATAAAATGAGATACAAACGTTATTGAGAGTTTATATAATTACTCAGTAGTGCAAGGATTTTCCTCTACAACCATAATCTTAAACTCACTCTACATTTTTTAAAAGTTTAAAATAAAATAATCTTAAAATAAAATAAAATACCATCAAAAAATAAGTATTAAATCTTTTAGAAGAATAACCATTTTTTAATAGGGTTTTGCTCTAAGTCCTTAAATCCATCCTCTAATTTTTTAAATATGTATACCTCAAACACAATATAGTATACCAAACATTTTAAGTAAATAAGACATTAACATATAGCATTTTATATACAAAACATTTTAAGTAAATATGACATTAACATATAGCATTCTATATATAAAACAATTTAAAAGTTGTTTTTTTTACTCTAATTAAAATTAAAAAGATACTTTTGATTTTTTAGATTATTTTTTATCACCTCTTTATAATATATTAATTTTTTCTTATCTTTTAAATATTTATGACACCAAATTTGTTCTCATTTTTTTTACAAAATGAAATCTTTTTACAAATAAACAAATAGAGATAAACTTTTTGGACCTTTCAAATTCAATGCATATTGATTTTATAAAATGCAAAACATTAATTATGAAGAGTAAAGGCATGTTAGGGAGAACAATGAGGCTTATGCCATAATGATGACTTCAAAGAAATTACATTCAAGAGTGAAGGCAATGTGAGGGAGGACAATTGCAACAATGAACTTAAAAATAATTAGGAGGCAATGTGAGGGAGGACAATTGCAACAATAAACTTAAAAATAATTAAAATGATCACCATTGAAAGAGAAAATTAAAAGTACAAAGATTCACAAAAATATTTTCTACAAAGGTGATGGCAAAATTTCAAGTTGTTATCAATTTAACTATTTAAGATTTTTCATTAAGGAGTAGTTAGATATGCTGAAGGTACCAAAAAGAAGAAATAAGGAAATCACTTAAGGATATTACTTTTCTCAATCTACAAGAAGAATTTGTCTATCTACATAAATGCAAACTTTATTAAAAAAATATAGAGATCTATTTATTTATTTATTCTAAATTACAATTTGATGATAAAAGTACATTGTAAAACACTAAACATGATTGATGATTGATAGAAAAGGTGTCATTCATGAATGAATTTTGTATTGAGAAACCTCTTGTTAGAAAAATTCTAGTAAAAGTAGAGGTGGAACCCATAATGTTCATGAAACTTAACATGGATAAATATTATAGCTCACTTGAATGGGTTTCTTAATGGTAGTGTTACAGTTAAAGAAATAAATTGATGGAATGTTATTTTATGTAAATTATATGTAGTAGTGTTACTCCTCTCTCTCTCTGTCTATATATATATATATATATATTGCTGTAATGACCCTTTTTCAAAATTCTATTAAAATGCCAATTTTTCCACTTTTTCCCCCATTTCGACCTTTGACTAATTTAACTGTTTTGACCTCCAAATCAACCCAAATGCTCCCAAATCTTCTGTAGGAGTGTATGAATGGTATTTAGACTTTAATATCAGGTTCAGGGATGTTTTATGGCCCTCCAAATACTGCTGCAAACTTGATTTGTATTTTGATCAATATAGGTAATTTTGACTAGTAATTTGTGCACCAAATCCCCCCCGGGTAACACTGAAAATGGCCTTCCAAATGCCTCCAAACTCCCACAAATTTATTAACAGAGGTATATAATGTGTTAAGTATGTTATTAAGGTCTCATATGCACCATTAATTGATTTTTACTACTTTTCTAACTATCTCACATTCAACAGCAAAAACCCCCAATTCGACCCTTGGGGAAATGACACTATTTCACCTCCCAATACAACTAAACTGAGTAACAATGCTTCAAATGCTCAAGTACAGTACATGAAACTTGTAGAAGACATCCATGGCAATATATTGATCACAAATATATCAGAGAATCATCCATCCATTCGAAATAATCAACATTATAGTGTCATACATCAATGCATTGGGGAAATGGACATTGTTTGCTCATTAATCAATAGTTTTGCATACAACCAGTGGGTATTTCGACCGGAGACTTTCTGAATATTAATAACAGAGGATATGAAGCTATTACAATCAGAAATATATAATGAGAAGCTCTCTCAAGAAGCACAAGTGCTCACCAAAAACGCCCTCCCTCAAGGAGCATGAATATGCCTTCAAAACTAGAAACGGTGGAGAGAAAGTGCTGCACTAAACCAAACCATGAAACTTCCTGTAGCTGCTACCTGCAAATACAAACTCCATTAAAGCACCATGAAAGACCTGAGTGGCCTCTCCAAACACCAACTTGGATGGGAATCTTTCACCCTCGAAATTGGCTAAGGCAGGAAACTAGTCATCCACTAGCTCTCTCTTCACAAATGCAATTTTTCTCAAATCATCAAAAATCCATTCTCATTCTTCATTTCTACATTTTATAACCAACATTATCCTTCTAAGGGTCGAAATCCTCTCAATAGATTCAATAGATTTCCATTTAGGAAATATTCCACATTTGCCACTTGTCTCCTAGTTCCAACCTTCCATCTTCTCCCAAATTCGATTTTGAGTCTCTTTGGCTTCTCCAACTCCCAAATTCGCCTTCTTTGAGCCTATTTTTGGTGCTGACATGTCATACTGGTCAGATGTCAGAGGTCAGGTCTGCAATTTGTCATAGTTGTCATAGATGCTCCATCATTGGTGTCATAAGGGCTAGGGAATCTAGCCCAAGTGTCCACAAACTTCTACTTTGACTCTTTATATTCCATGGAGGTTACCAATCCTTCCCAATTCGACCTAAGATGCTCAATGACATGTGTTATGACTTACCAACTCACCCAAGAGTTTTCACATTCCCATTAATTCGAATTTGCAAAAGAGAGATACCATGTATTATGAAAAATCAAGTTAGTGTGGGTCCCACCACCTCCATATGTCTCCAAAACCACTTGCCACTTAGAATTTATCTTGAATTTATTTATTTACCATATTTATTAAATGCTTGAACCCCTCTAATGTCTAAATATCATTTATTAGCTTCCTTATTACCATCCCACATGTGCCCATCCAACCTAGGAAACTAGTAGGATTGATGGGATTGTCTTACTATGCACTTATTTGAATGGGGACATTATAGTCCTCCCCACCCAAGATTGCTTGTCCTCAAGCAATTTCAGATTTGGATGCTGCAAAATATTTTCCTCTTCCCATGTGGCATCTTCATTTGGTAAGTCCTTCCATTGCACTAAATATTCTTTGATGATTCTACTCCTCAACCTTCTTTCCCGTGTCTTCAAAATCTTTTCCGGAACAAGTGTGAGCTGACCTTCATCATCCAAAGGAGGAAGCATTTCTGAAGTGATGATTTTCTGACCAAGAGCTTTCTTGAGACAAGAAACATGAAATACATTGTGGATTTTACTCCATTCCGGAAGTTCTAGTTCATATGCTACTTCTCCAACCTTCCACACTACTTTGTATGGCCCATAGTACCTTGGTTTTAATTTTTCTGCTCCATTCTTTTTTAGAGATGTTTGTTTATAAGGCTGCAACCTTAAATATACTAAATCATTGACTTGAAAGGTTCTTTCTTCTCTATGCCTATCAGCATATTGTTTTTGTTGATTTTGAGCAACCTGCAAATTGTCTTTCAAGAGCTTTAAAATTTCTTGGCTCTCTTCCACCCAATTTTTAACCTTTGGGGCTCTACTATCACCAAATATAATGTCAGCAAATGTAAGTGCATCATAACCATATAATTCTTTGAAAGGAGACATTCCTATTGACATATGATAAGTGGTGTTGTAGCAAAACTCACCCAAGTGTAGCCATTTTGCCCATGCTTTTTGCTGCCCTCCCACATAGTTTCTTAGGTATCCTTCCAACCATTGGTTTACCCTCTCTGTTTGTCCATCAGTTTGTGGATGATAGCTGGTACTTGGAGTCAATTGAGTGCCTACCAATCTAAAAAGTTCTTGCCAAAAAGCACCCATGAATCTACTATCTCTATCATTGACAATGCTCTTGGGGAGCCCATGCAATCAGAAGATTTCTTTGAAAAAAATATCAGCCACTTGTGCAGCACTAAAAGATGATGTAACAGCAAAGAAATGAGCAAATTTTGTCAACCTATCAACTACCACATAGATGCAATCCTTACCTAAGGATTTAGGCAATCCGGTGATGAAATCCATGGAAATACTGTCCCATTTTTGCTCCGGAATGGGAAATGGTTGTAATAGGCCGGCTGAACATGTAAGTTCTGATTTGTTTTGTTGACATGCTTTACATTCATTCACATACTTCTGAACATCTTCCTTCAGCCCCTTCCAAAAAAATCTTTGCCTCAACTGTCTATAAGTTTTGAAGATCCCCGGATGGCTCGCTAGTGGGGAATCATGTGCTTCTTGCAAAATTTGGTACTTGAGCTTGGAGTTATGAACTAAATAAATTCTTCCCTTATAATATATCAGCCCATTCAAAATCCTATAATTATCATCCCCTTTGATTCCATCCAACACATCACAAGCAAATTTGTCTTTGGCATATTCAACTAGTAGCATGTTTTTCCAATCCTTGGCAATATCCATGAGAGAAAAGGAAGGCCTTCTTGACAAAGCATCTGCTACTATATTATTCTTTCCTTTGACATATTCAATATCAAAATCATAAGCTTGAATCTTGCTTACCCACTTTTGTTGCCTTTCATTTAGATCTTTTTGGGTGAGAAAGTGTCTTAGACTATTATGGTCAGTTTTCACCACAAACTTGCTGCCCACCAAGTATTGTCTGAATTTGGCCAATGCATGCATAATGGCCAGCATTTCTTTATCATAGATGGAGTAAAGTTTTTCATGAGGCTGCAACTTTCTGCTCTCAAAGGCTATGGGGTGTTGGCCTTGCTTTAGGACAGCCCCTATTCCTCCACCTGAAGCATCACATTCCACAACAAAAGGTTTAGTAAAATCAGGAAGTGCAAGTATGGGACAACTACTCATTACCTCTTTTATTTTTTGGAAGGTCTTTTCAGCCTCTTCATCCCACTTGAAAGCATCCTTCTTAGTCAAATCAGTGAGTGGAGAAGTCAACTTGGAGAACCCTTTCACAAATTTTTTGTAGTAGGTGCATATGCCAATAAAGCCTCTCAATTCGGTAATATTTTTTGGTGATGGCCATTCCAAGATAGTCCTGATTTTTTCCATGTGTACCTTCACTCCTTCTTGCCCAATAATGTGCCCAAGATACAGTAGTTCTTTCATCCCAAACTCACATTTTGATAATTTAGCAAATAAGGACTCTTCTTGCAATATTTTCAACACAATCTCTAACGGTTGCAAATGCTCTTCCCATGTTTTACTATAAATGAGAATATCATCAAAGAAAACCAAAACAAACCTTCTTAGTTGTTTGCAAAATATCTTATTCATACATGCTTGAAAGGTGGCTGGAGCATTAGTTAACCCAAAAGGCATGACAAGAAATTCAAAGTGGCCAAAATGACATCGAAAAGCGGTCTTTTGCACATCTTCATCTTTCATTCGAATTTGGTGACACCCTAATCTAAGGTCAATTTTTTAGAAGTATTTAGCCCCATGTAGCTCATCCATGAGCTCATCAATCCTAGGAATAGGATACCTATTCTTGATAGTCTTTTTGTTCAAGGCTCTAAAATCTATGCACATTCTCAATGTTCCATCTTTTTTCTTCACTAGCACTACTGAAGAAGCATAAGGGCTAGAGCTTGGTCTAATGAGTCCCAACTCTAGGAGTTCTTGGATAGCTTTTTCAATCTCATCTCTGAACTTTTTAGGATGTCTATAAGGTGGTATTTGAATGGGTGAAGTGCCCTCCTCCAAAATAATACTGTGCTCAACTCCCCTATCCGGTGGCCTACCATGTGGAAGGTCTCTAAAAACCTTTTCATATTTTTGCAAAAGTCTCTCTATCTCCTTTGGGTGTTTGACAATATTTATAGTTGGCTTGGGAAATGTAATATGACATTCAGCAGCCCATTCTATATCCCCATACCTCAATATAGATCTCATACTATTGCAAGTTACTACTTGATTTGGATAAGTGTGTTGCCCTCTCACAATTCTTTGTACTCCTTTTGAATCTTGGAATTTCATTTCGGGAATTTGATAATTTACTGTATGCTCTCCTATTGAATACAG
Source organism: Larix kaempferi (assembly GCA_027924585.1). Taxonomy (NCBI): domain Eukaryota; kingdom Viridiplantae; phylum Streptophyta; class Pinopsida; order Pinales; family Pinaceae; genus Larix; species Larix kaempferi. Next base: position 2,234,572 of record BSBM01000779.1, read on the forward strand.
CCATTGCACTCCCAAAACCACATTAGTATCAGCAACATCAACCACATAAAAACTATCAACAAAAGTATAGTTACCTACGGTGACTTGCAGCTTTGGAACCCATGTTTTGCATTGCATTGTGTTGTGACCGGGAATGATAATTGTGAAGCCATCAAATGGTTCAATATGTATCTTTCTTTTCTCTACCATCTCTGCATCAAATGAAGTTATGAGTGGCTCCTCCATCTACCAAAACTGAAGTTCTTTGTCCTTGTACCACACCTTTGCATCGGATAGTATGATAGCGAGGTACTGCTGAAAGCACTGCCATTCTTGCTTTGTCCGGTGAAGGATGATTTTCTTCTTGTCTTTCCTCTTATATTGCTGTCTCATATGCCTCTTCTTGATCTGAAATATGTCCATCTTCATCCATTCCCCCATCATACCCCTCATTGTCAGAAAATACTTCTATGTATTGAGCCTTTTCTTTGGTACATTTGTGCTCCGGTGTCCATGGTTGGAAGCATGTGAAGCACAATTTCTTTTTTCTAAGTTCATCCCTGTTTAGTCCCTCTTTTTTATTCCTCTCAAATGACTCTCTTTGCTAAGGTTTCTTATCATATCCATCCCTTTGCCAAGGTTTCTTTTCAAATTTGTAGCTAGGCTTAGGAGGAAATCTCGTTCTAGGAAGCACATTTTGGAGATCCCTAGTCAAGCTCATTGCATCTTTTAATGTAGTTGGCTTGTGGGCTTTGACCAAACCTCTTAAGGGTTCAGCCAAACCTTCAGTGAACAGCAATACTAATCTTCCCATAGATACATCAGCCACCTTGACTGATAATTTTTAAAAGTCCAACATATATTCGGTAGGGGACCCAGTTTACTTCAATTGAGCTAGCTCTTTGAAAGACAATTTTGGATCTTTTTGTTCAAATCTTTCTAGTACCCTGTCAACAAATTCTCCATATGTTTTAACCTGATTATGACCCAAGGTTTTCACCCCATGAAACCACCATTCATTGGAATCTCTTTCCAAATGCAAAATGGCCATTTTTAATGCATCCTCTTCTAACATAGGATTCAGCTGAAAATATACATCCAATTTTTGCACCCAAGTGTTAGCAGAATTTTGAGAAGAACCATCAAAAGTAGGAAGTGACATTTTTCCAATAGCACTATTCAATTCTTTGTTTTGGAATGGACTCCTATTGCCTCCCTTCATTTTAATCTTTTGCATAGCATCAATGTAGTCACTGAGTGGTACACCTCTTTTACACTCTTCATTCAAATCATTCCAATCATTTACTAGTTTCTTGTAATCCAATTCAAGATTGAGCTCTTCTTTGGGTGTGAGAAATTTAGGTGCAGTATGCCTTTGTGTGCTTTGAAATTCATCAGGTCTATTATGAGGTCCTGTACTTGAGAAAATATGCTCATTCCCTTTCATCTTTTTCCCTGAGTGTGAACCATTATTATCTCCTATCATCCCTTTGCCTGAAAGTTGGCTACCCAACAATTCGAAACCTTTCATCATTTGTTTATTCATATCTAGCATAACCATGGTAAGTCCTTCAAAACATGGTTTTAAGGCTTCAATAAATTCCTCCTTATGTCTTAATTTTTCCTCCTCCTCTCTACCCATTGTTTTAGAAAAAAACTCTTTTTCTGCTACTATCTCTTCTTCAACCAAAACTTCTTCAACCACTGATTCAAAGGGTGGTGTTTTATTTGTTTGGCTTCTTGTTAATACCACCAGGTGCCAAGACCATGCTCTGATACCACTTGTAATGACCCTTTTTCAAAATTCTATTAAAATGTCAATTTTTCCACTTTTTCTCCCATTTCGACCTTTGACTAGTTTAATTGTTTTGACCTCCAAATCAACCCAAATGCTCCCAAATATTCTGTAGGAGTGTATTAATGGTATTTAGACTTTAATACCAGGTTCAGGGATGTTTTATGGCCCTCCAAATACTGCTGCAAACTTGATTTGTATTCTGATCAATATAGGTAATTTTGACTAGTAATTTGTGCATCAAATCCCCCCTGGGTAACACTGAAAATGGCCTTCCAAATGCCTCCAAACTCCCACAAATTTATGAACAGAGGTATATAATGTGTTAAGTATGTTATTAAGGTCTCATATGCACCATTAATTGATTTTTACTACTGTTCTAACTCTATCACATTCAACAGCAAAAACCCCCAATTCGACCCTTGGGGAAATGGCACTATTTCACCTCCCAATACAACTAAACTGAGTAAAAATGCTTCAAATGCTCAAGTACAGTACATGAAACTTATAGAAGACATCCATGGCAATATATTGATCACAAATATATCAGAGAATCATCCATCCATTCGAAATAATCAACATTATAGTGTCATACATCAATGCATTGGGGAAATGGACATTGTTTGCTCATTAATCAATAGTTTTGCATACAACCAGTGGGTATTTCGACCTGAGACTTTCTTAATATTAATAACAGAGGATATGAAGCTATTACAATCAGAAATATATAATGAGAAGCTTTCTCAAGAAGCACAAGTGCTCACCAAAAACGCCCTCCCTCAAGGAGCATGAATATGCCTTCAAAACTGGAAACAGTGGAGAGAAAGTGCTGCATTAAACCAAACCATGAAACTTCCTGTAGCTGCTACCTGCAAATACAAACTCCATTAAAGCACCATGAAAGACCTGAGTGGCCTCTCCAAACACCAACTTGGATGGGAATCTTTCACCCTCGAAATTGGCTAAGGCAAGAAACTAGTCATCCACTAGCTCTCTCTTCACAAATGCAATTTTTCTCAAATCATCAAAAAGCCATTCTCATTATTCATTTCTACATTTTATAACCAACATTATCCTTCTAAGGTTCAAAGTCCTCTCAATAGATTCAATAGATTTCCATTTAGGAAATATTCCACATTTGCCACTTGTCTCCTAGTTCCAACCTTCCATCTTCTCCCAAATTCGATTTTGAGTCTCTTTGGCTTTTCCAACTCCCAAATTCGCCTTCTTTGAGCCTATTTTTGGTGCTAACATGTCATAGTGGTCAGATGTCAGAGGTCAGGTCTGCAATTTGTCATAGTTGTCATAGATGCTCCATCATTGGTGTCATAGGGGCTAGGGAATCTAGCCCAAGTGTCCACAAACTTCTACTTTGACTCTTTATCTTCCATGGAGGTTACCAATCCTTCCCAATTCGACCTAAGATGCTCAATGACGTGTTATGACTTACCAACTCACCCAAGAGTTTTCACATTCCCATTAATTCGAATTTGCAAAAGAGAGATACCATGTATTATGAAAAATCAAGCGAGTGTGGGTCCCACCACCTCCATATGTCTCCAAAACCACTTGCCACTTAGAATTTATCTTGAATTTATTTATTTACCATATTTATTAAATGCTTGAACCCCTCTAATGTCTAAATATCATTTATTAGTTTCCTTATTACCATCCCACATGTGCCCATCCAACCTAGGAAACTAGTAGGATTGATGGGATTGTCTTACTATGCACTTATTTGAATGGGGACATTACAATTGCTATGATAATGAACAATGCAAAGAGTTTCTATATATATTGCTATGAAAATGAACAATACAAATAGTAGTGTGCAATAAATAAGGTAACCACCAAAATGTATTTAGAAATAATTGGCACTTACAAATAAGTTGAATTCATAAAGATATATATATATATATATGACAACTAACAATGTAATGGATAATGTAATAAATAAAGTAACAATCAAAATGTATAAATAGAAATAATTGGCACTCACCAATCAAATAAACCATTATTGTTGTTAATCTACACAAAAATTCCTAAATTAGATTGAAACCCTCTTAGAATGAGTTTTTTAATGGGTGTGTTATGGTGAAAGGAATACATTGATGAAATGTTTTTTAATGTAGACTATATGTGTAGAATTGTTATAGAATGGGTTTCTTAATGGGTGTGTTATGGTCAAAGGAATACATTGATGGGTATAGCATTGTTATTCAATAGAACACTAACTCTTAGATGCTATATGGTGACCATCACCTTAGAAATTTAATCATTACATCAAAATTTTGCTATGACAACAAACAATGCAAAGGAGTGTATAATAAATAAGATAACAAGAAAAATTTCTTTAGAAATAATTGACAAATAAACCATATTAAACACTAACTCTTCTATCTATATGATGACCATCACCTTAATTTAATTAAATTTAACTATGACATCAATTGCATCAAAATTTAACTAAATTTACTCATTGCATCAAACAATCCAAAGGATAGCAAATGATTGTATAACAAATAAGGTAACAAGAAAAATGTCTTTAGAAATAATTGACAAATAAACCATACTAAACACTAACTCTTCTTATCTATATAATGACCATCACCTTAATTTAACTAAATTTAACTATGACATCAATTGCATCAAAATTTAACTAAATTTAATTATAACATCAACCAATCCAAAGGATAGTTGCTACTCCACACAAATATGTTCAATTTGAAAGTAAAACCTTTCTATACGTTGAAATCATAAAGATAACATAAGAAGGTACTTAAATCTATCTCTAAATGAAAACATTGATATTACTTTTTAAAACATATTTAATAATAAAAATAATTTGGTTTTTAATATTTTTATTTGATAAAATAATGTAATATCTTTTATATTTTAAATCAAATTTTTAATTTTATATTTTAATTTTATTCATCCATGATATAAATAAGATAAATAGTAAAAAAATTAAAATTAAAAGAAAAAGATGATGGAAGATACTCACGTTAAAGTTGCAATAATAATCAAAATAAGAAATTCAATATATTCCAAACTTAAATAAATAAATAAAATTGAAATAAAGAGCCTAATTTATTTCAAACAAAAGTAACTCAAAGTTCAAACAGAGTAACTAGAATAACTCAAAGTTCAAACAGAATTTCAAATTATATTTTTCCATTTCAAAGTTCAAACAAAGTAACTAGAATAACTCAAAGTTTAAACAGAGTTTCAAATTATATTTTTCAAAGTTCAAACAGAATTTCAAATTATATTTTTCCATTTCAAAGTTCAAACAAAGTAACTAGAATAACTCAAAAAGTTCAAACAGAGTTTCAAATTATATTTTTCCATTCCACACAGTAATAATACATAAAGAAAATATCATTAAACCAGATTTTATCAACTGGTCCTTCAAGTAATAAAAATATCATAAAACAAGATTTTATCAACAAGGTGGTCTTCCTGCCTATAATATAGTTTAACCTCCCTGAAGTATATATTGAGAAATGAAAAAACAGTAGCACCGGGGCTTAGGTAAAAGAATCTAATAAAACATCTGTAAAGTACAGGGCCTTTCTCTATATTCTTAAATTTCTAATACAACACCTGTAAAATGCAGGGCCTTTCTCTATATTCTTAAATTTTTTAATTTGTACAACTTCATGTAAAATTGTACACCTGAAACAAAATACTATTTATGGAAAGACTAAGCCAACTTTTATAGAGCAGGCAATACAAAACGAAATAATATATTAAAAAAAGAAAAAACAGTAGCACCGGGACTCAGGTAAAAGAATCTAATTAAAGATCTGTAAAGTACAGGGCCTTTCTTTATATCTTTAAACCCATTTTTTAATTTGTAAACTTTATGTAAAATTATACACCTGAAACAAAATACTATTTATGAAAAGATTAAGCTAATTTTTATAGAGTAAGCAATATAAAAAGAAGGTTAACTGTATTATTTAGCTTGGGTTGAGGCAAATACTAATGAAATATATACTAAAATCTATATTGGATCTCAAGTTGTTTGAAATCTAACAGCAAACAATGCTTATGCCACAACAATTATTACTCTACCTCATGCATACTAAATAATAGATCTCAAGTTTATTACTCTACTTCATGCATACTAAATAATAGTAGCTCAAAAATATGAATTAACAACTCTTATAAAACAGGCAGTCTAAAAAGAAGGAATTAACAACATTTTTGAATTAACAACTCTTATAAAACAGGCAGTATAAAAAGAAAAAAGAAGGAATTAACAACTCTTATAAAAGAATTGAATGCCCTTACTCCTCATGTTAAGGTGGAAGCAATTTGCCCCGGCCAGTGCACAGCAGGTTGGTATAAATTCTCTCTAGCTGGTCTGAACACAACTCTATAATTCGGTGGGCATCGGACATCCAAGTATTCCGGTGATTAACTGTGTAATAGGTACTGTCATTAGAAATGGAATTGAACAAAATAAGCTAAGCTAATCATCATACGCTTTTCTCTACAAGGTAATGTTCAATCCACCTTAGGTTTTTCCATTACTAAAGAATGAAATGAAATACAAACGTTTCTCAAAATTATATTTCAGAGTTTATGATTTGTAGGGGTGTATTTCAACAGATTTTTTTAATACTAAGAAAATGTTATAAATAAAGGTCACACGTTCAAATTATCTTAACTAACCCATGTCCATGTTTAGGGTTGTGTAGACAGAATACCAACCCCATATCAATTATTGATTCTTCTAATTAAAAAACAAAAAAAACTAAAAGTTTATAACATTACTGAGCCAGAAAAATCTGTACAGCAAAGGGATTTTCCTCTACACCTTTAATGTTAAACCCACCAAAAATAAATATTAAACCTTTCTGAGAAATAATCCTGGCGCTTACGCCTTTCGTGAGCAGGGCTTTGCTCTACGTTCTTAAATCCAATCTTTTTAAATATGTACACCTGAAACATAATACGATCGTAAGGAATGGAAGTAAAGAAAATAAGTTAATGATCTGTATTGTCCAAAAAATTTCTGTACAAAGTAATGTTAACCAACCCTGCAATTTTTCAAGAACTAATGCAAACTTGAAACGAAATGAAATACTTTAAAGAAAGAAGCAAACCTTTCGCAGGAACACCATTGCTGTGCACAAAACAACGATTTCGGTAGCGTGTAAGTATATGCAAATCGAGTCCCATATCAAGATAACTATAGAAACTCTATCACGTCTTGTGATCGACCTCCATTATCTCCCATCTCTCTCTCTGTGTCTTCTGCCCATCCAAAATACAAAATAGAAAAAGAAAACGCCATGGGAAAAAAATGCATCCAGAAGCAGTGAAGAAAAGAAAAGTAAGAGGCAAAATCAAAAGGCATACACACCAGAAACGCCCGTGGAACAAAACAAATAACACAAGCAAATGACAGAGAGAGGCAGAGGAAGCGTTGAAACTTTACAGACATCATGGATTTGAAACTCTGCAAATGACAGACAGAGGCAGAGGAAACTGTTGAAACTTGTACTTTGTTCTTCCTTTCTGTCTGTCCCAAATACTCCCAATGAATCGTTATATACCTAGGTAGATATATGGATATCAAACTGTCACAGACGTCATCATCTTACTCTGCTTTTTAATCTAATTCTGTGGACTGTGTTTTAATTTTTGCTTTTATTACGAATCCCTAGTAGCTTTTATTACAACTCTCCAGTAGCTTTTCTGCCAAACATTTCAGCCAAGCAACCGTGTACATGTATCTCAGTGGTATTTTCTTCTTTGTCATTTCTGTTTTCCGGCGGCCGTTTTCACAGTGGAGGCACTGGAGGAAACCAGACGGAATGTTAAATACTGCTGTTGATGAAACCACTGGGCACAAGCGTGACCTTGAAATCGGTTTCCCCTGCGACGTCTGGGGTGACGTTGGCACGTGCGAATGAGCTAGAACGGAAGGCAGGTAAGCCAAGTTGCCAGTTTGCTAATCATTTGGATTTTTCTAATCATTTTTGGTATATGGTTCAATGTCTTCAAGGTCCTCCTGATTTTGCAACTAAAACTTAAAACACACTAATCAAACAGTAACATAAGCAAAATTGAAATGAGATATATGCTATCTTATATATATATTATGATTATTCATTTACAAGTATTTTGGTTTATTGGATATCAAGATTTATTTGATTTGTTTAATATTTAAAAAAAAATTATAAATCTTAATTTTAATGAGTTAAAAGGTTAAGATTTTAGGTATTATAATAAATATTTTTGAAATTGAAATTTAATGTGAGTGTATACAATATGTTTTTAACTTTTTTAGTATAAAAAAAGATGATAATTTGTTTGATCCATTAGGTTTTAGGAATTGTCTAAAAGCCAAGAGCAAGTTCGTATTTTCACAATGTTGATTTTCTTTTTTAGTCTAGTTAAACAAAGATATACTTTTGATCTTCTAGAATTGTGATTGCTCACCTACTTATAGTATCTTAATTTTCTTGTAGTGACCCTTTAATTGTTGTATATCTCCACACTTTTTCCTTAAATTTAGATGCGATAATATTTTTAATGTTATTGTGGCCTGTTGATTTTCTATTTTAGTCTAGTTAAACAAAGATATACTTTTGATCTTCTAGAATTGTGATTGCTCACCTACTTATAGTATCTTAATTTTCTGTAGTCCTTTAATTTTTTTGTTATACAAGATTGATGAATTCAATGTGAAGCAATTTCTCTTCTCCCTTGAAGGCAATGCACTTTTCTTTGTGCGGGATGTTATTTTGAGTTTGTTTTCTTTATCTTTCTCTTACTCTGTAATTGCACCGGGGGTGCTTGATGTAAAAGACATTCTTTGCTATCTATCAATATATTAAGGAAGGTTTGGCTAGGGTTTTCTCCCTCAAGTCATAGAGGGTTTTCCCAAGGTAAATTCATGTGTCGAATGTGATTGCTTATATGTATGATTGTTATTTGATTTCAAGTATTATTGCAGCTCCAAATTAAAGATAAAAAATTTAAGAGTTGGGGCATGTTGTCCTCCTTCTAGGCTCAACTTTCCATCTTGGTTGAATCCTCTTGTTTATTTGTCATTATTTTATGTCTTTTGGGTTTAGTCCCCTTATTTTGTGGGTGACAAGTGACAATTTAAGTTATATGTCATTTTTTTAGGTCGACACAAGATTAAAAAAGAAGAGGTCGTTTAGTATAAATAAAGCACCTCTCTTTCTCATTTTGTAAACAAGGACAAGGGTTCAAATATGATTCTTATATTTTTTCTCTTGGTATACATTAGCTCTTAAGGATAGCACAGTTCTCTCTTGGCACATTCTCCCGATGTGAAGTGCGAATTGTGGTTTTCTAGGGTTTTGCTAATATTTCAAGGTTGATCCAAAGAACGGTTATTGATAACTTGTGGAAAGGAAAGGATTTTAGGGTTTCTTCTTTGTTCTTTTCCTTCATTGGTGTGGGGTAACATTTTATAATCTCTTGTCTAGATTTGCTCTTAATGCATCTTAGCAAGATCAATCAGGGTTTTATTCTATACCTTGTTAGTGGAGACTTTCCTCTTGAAGGAGCTCTCCTTGTGGGCCTTGAAATTCATATTTTTCCCTAATTAGGTCAAGGATTACTCTAACCATGTGGTTGCTAATCTTTTCCCTAATTTATAAATATTGAATTGCCAATTTGAGAAGGGGACATCAAACTTGATCTCTTGTTTCCCTATAAATAAGACTAAGGTCTAATTCCTGTTATTCTTCAAAATTTATCAAATACTGAAAAATACAAAAAAAATCAAATATAACAAAGCCCTAAAATTCAAATATATAAAAAAGCCCTAAAAATCAAATAATAGAAATATTTGAAAAATATTGCATTTGTGAATAATCTGATCCATCAAAAGTGATTCTATGCCTTCATTTTGTGGCTAATCCTCAAGGGCGTCTCCTCTTGGTGGTTAGTTCGGGTTATCTACCATTTTTTTCAAGTGTCGATGTGTTTTAGATCTTATTTTAGCATGTATAACCATCCAAATCCAAGTTCAAAGGTGCATACAAGCTAAGAGTAAGGCCTACTACCAGCCTGAGTCACTTGGGCCTCCATCTAGTAGCTTGACTTGGTGTTCTTGTGATTTTTGGGGGTCGGTTAGGGCATAAACCAGATCCATAGTTTCAATTACAACGATCATTTGGCCCAACTTTCAACATCTACAGGTAGTTGGGAAGCATCTCCAATGTTCCAAGTGTCCAAACACATCATTGGAAGCCCTCTTGCACTATTAACAACATTGTGGGGGTTGTTACTTTCCCTCAACCAGATTTGGTATGCTTGATTTCCATATTTGCTTCAATTCTTTTTTGGCTTCCCTAAAGGTATGCCGATATTTAATCATGTTTGTTTAGCACACATTCCTATGGTAAGTTGGGCTTGGCTTAAGTGATCTTCATCTATTTTTGAGCACATTTTGTTGATTGTCCTCTCATAGCAACAACAAGCCATTTATCATATTCTTTAGTTGTGTGCATTTATTATTCTAACTCATGTCCCCTTAAGCATGCTTAAAGAGTGATTGGAAAATAACCCAAGCCCCTATATTCACTACTTTGACTCCATAAGGCACTGGTCATTGTTCTTAAGAGGTTGCTCATGAGTCATTATTGTATTGCCTAACACGTTTTGCAGGTCTATTTCACCTACATCAAAGACTCCCCCTTGGTCTCTAGGGGTTGGCCTAAAGCAAAGCATTTGTGTTGTGATGAAATTGGGCACAATTACTATTGCTTACCCTCCTAGAACCGCGATTTGAGACTTTCATCAGGGCGACAATTTGAGTGGTAACATACCCCACCCTAGGCTAGATCTAAGGAACAAATGAATATTTCATTGTAAAGGAAGTTTGAGCTACTCATATATTGAAGAGAGCCACTTACTTATTCGAACTCATAGTTAGATTTTTGGATCTCTCTCTCTCTCTCTCTCTCTCTCTCTTGGAGCTTAATTGATCAATATATCTTTCTTTGAAGCAATTTTTTTCTAATCATTTACCTCTTGTGAATGTGTGTTGTTTATCTTGCTATTGTTCTTATCTATTGGAGATCATATTGCTAGAATTTTCCATGTTACTTCTCTCGAGTCATTTTAGGGGCAATATTGTCTAACTGGATTGGATCTTGGATAAGGATTTGTGTTGGATTCATTTGAATTTCTTGCATAGAGGGATTTGTTTTGTACTAATCCTCATCAAAATTTTGCAAATATAACTCCTATTGTAGGGTTTCACTTGATGTGACAGAGGGACTTGTCCTTCCCTTTGTGATTGCAATTTGACCCCCCCAATACATCTATGAAATGTTGGAGGCATAGAACACTTACTCTTTCTAGATGATGTTTGAAGCAAGGAGCTCTATGTTAGAAACCTATTGACTCCATTTTACCTAGGTTGTATTGGCACTAGTCCTTTAAAGTGTGTTCCCTTGTCCTCCCATCACCCATTGTATATCTCTATACTAAAAACCTTTCCTAGGGAAACCCTTTGGAAATCACCTTGTTCATCATTGATTTTTCCCTAGTAAACCCTAACCCTAGGGAATAGTCCCCCCTTGAGTTGGACAAGATCCAACCTAAAGTGGGAGGGGATAGGTGTGGTGACATTGGCTTATTTCACTTGGTTCCCCTTGAGATAGTATGCGTCTTTGGGACTTTAATCAAACATGCTAGTTTGGGAGGCAACACCACCAATTGTAATCCAAGACAAAAACATTTGGAAAATCACATTTAGGACTTGAAATGGGATGTGAAGTGATTGGTGATGCCAATCGGTTTATGATATGATCCTACAACATCTATAAGAATGATGAATGAGGCATCACACTTATAGTTGGATCTATCGATCATTGTTATCTTGATGATATTATACATTCAATAAGACACAAGAGGAATATTTGCAACATTTAGAAACAATGCTAGAATCATAAAGGAAGCACCATATTCAAGTTGATTTAAGAAATATGAATTCATCGTAAAGTCTATGTATACATGGGATTTCTAATTAGTAATGATGAGATCTAGCTTGACCGTAATAAAGTAGAGGCCATATTGGATTCAATAACCCCAAAGGATCTCACTATGTTGAGGGTCGTGATAGTTTATGGTTCAAGAAAACTATCTAGAACAATTTGTGGGGATGCTCCCAAGCATAATAATACCACTTGATAAATTGACATGAGGCAACAAAGTGTTTTAGTGGACAAAATATAAAAAAATTGATGCATTGGCATTGTCCAATTATAGTTTCCATTTAAAGTTGAAGTTAGTGCTTCAAGGCATGCCCTAAGAGTTGTGGTAATGCAAGTTCGTCCAATGGCTTATCATTCATAGACTTTTTCTGCAACCATTAAAATATCTAATAAATGACAGGACCTTAATGCCATTATGCAAGAAGTTAATCTTCAAGAGCATTACATGTGAGGCAAAGAGTGGAATATTTATTCAAACCATAAGTTGATGTGTTTAAGCATTATAGTAAGTTTTTGTGAGGCAAGGATATGAACATTTATTCAAAGTTCAAACCATAACCCTATGCAATTCCTATATCCCTAATCTAAAATCAAACAAAGTAGACATTTGAAATGGATGTCATATCTCAAGCTCTAGCCAGGTTATCAATTACAAAAAATGAAAAAAAAATGTTGGTTCTCTTATTACATGGTTAGAGTTCATGTAGTTGTTGATGACAAGTTTAGGGAGGCATATACCATTGACATACATTTTAGCAAAGTAATAAAAACATTATAGAATCCAAAGTTGTCTAACGTTTAAACTACAAAACAATATAAATTTGAAATCAAAGTTAAATATATATGTCCAATTTAACATGGTTATCATGTACAAAAATAATACAAAAGCAAAATTGTTGATTTCTTGTTCCTTCACTTATTACATAGTTGAAATGAATGTATTTTTCATGATGAATTCAACAGTTCATATATTGTTGACAACGATATTATGTTAGGTTAAACTAGAATCTTTTACTAAGTCTAGTTTAACCTATCATTCCTCCCTTAAACTTGACTTGGGGTAATCACCAACCCCCCTAAAAGTTTTAACCAACAAGAATCTAACATGCCCCCTATCACCTAGGTCTACATATGGACTTTAGCGATGATTTACCACGGGTATGCATTGTTGAAATATTGTAACTATTTGTATTATTCCAGAGATGTTTCATTCCTCCGATGGGACTTTATTATGTATCCGGAGATGTTTATTCCTCCAATGAATTATGGTAACTAGGGTTATTAGATTTCCCATGTGGGGGTCGGCCCTAAGTTAATTTATTAGGGGTTATTAGACTCTCTTGGGAGAGGTCGGACCCATAGGGTAAAAAGTCAGTCGGGAAACAAGTATAAGTAGAGGAGGTTGTTCCTCACTTATCTCACTCTTCCATCACTCGGAAAGTAGCACACAAGTGAGAGAGAGGTCTGCATAGGAGGTAGAGAAGGAGCTCTAGTCTTGGACTACATCTTGTATTTGGTTGATCATCTTATTGAGGAAAGCTTTGCTGGGTTTTCTACCCCATGAGGGTTTTCCAAGGTAAAATCTCTGTCTATCTTGTGATTGTGTTTCGTTCAATGATCTTGCTAGTCAAATTAGTATAAAATTAACATGGTATCAGAGCTAGCCTGAATAGGACATCTTTCAAAAGGTGAAAATCTCTCTCTCTCTCTCCTCCGGTGAAAATTAGGGTTTCTGCAAAAGTTGGTATTTTTGGATTTTGATTGCATGGCTGGATAGCCCTCCTCAAAATCGAAGTTTTGAGCCATGGATTGAGTTTTTTGGTTGGGTAGAACTCTAGGAAAGTCAAACCCTAGTTTGACCAAAAGTGCAGAAAACCATAAAACCATAGAACCAGAAAAGCTGCGCACCTGTGCACCAAAAAACTATAAATTCTATTGCAGATCCAGAAGGTGAAAAGTTGAAGTTTCCAGAAGTAGAACACACCAGAACTTTCAATCAAGCACATCTCCTGGTAAGTGTTATTCTATCTCTTGAGAAACTTCAATCTCTTTGACCCCTGGAGAAGATGGCTCCAAGCACTAAGCTTGAAGACAAGTTAGAGGGTATAGAAAATTTTCGGGCATGGAAATACAAAATTGGCCTCATTCTTGAAGAAAATGATCTTGCCCAGTATATCAAGGATGAGATTGCAGAACCTAGAGAAGATGAAGCCAAAGAGAAGTATAGGAAGGATTTTATTAGAGCAAAGAGAATCATTGCTGATTCTATTAAAGACCACTTGATTCCCCAAGTGGCATCAAGGAAGACTCCAAAGGAAATGGATGATGCCCTTTATAGAATGTATGAGGGAAAGAACATCAATAGGAAGATGAATTTGAGAGCTCAATTGAAGAGCACAAAGATGAATAAAGGAGAATATGTTCAAGACTATTTCTCAAGGATCTCCCAGTTCAAGGAACAACTAGATGTTATTGGAGATACCCTTAATGAAGATGAACTAGTCATGACTGCGCTAAACGGTCTCACTAGACCATGGGAGTCATTTATCCAAACCATGTGTGCCAGAAAGGAGAGCATGAAGTTTGATGTGGTATGGGAAGATTGCATCCAAGAAGAAGCTAGGGTTTCCAACAGAGAATCCCTACTCAAAGAAGATGACCAAGCCTTGGCTACACACACCAAAAGAAGAAGGAATCAATCCTACTTCAAGAAGGACAGTCACAAGGAGTCTCAATCTCCACAAAGATTTCAGAAGAAAGGAAGAAGAAAACACTCTTCTTTCCAATGTTTCAATTGCCACAAAATAGGACACATTGCTAGACATTGTCCTTCAAAGAAGAAGAAAGATCTTCACCATAGAAGACATCAAGCACATCTTGCAGAAAATGATAGTGAAGAAGAAGAAGAAGAAGAGGAAGAGAAGACCTCCCCACAGAAAGTGTCATTAGGAGATGACTATCAATATCCCATCAAGGGAATTGGTGAAGCAAACTACAAGCTTGATTATGGAACCCACATGAAGATGAACGAAATATTGTATGTACCAGGATTGAAGAAGAACTTGCTTTCCATCTCAGCATTGGATAAGAAAGGTTATAGAGTTACATTCATTGATGGACAAGTATTAATGTGGTCCAATGGTAAATCTATTAAGGATGCAATTGTCATTGGTGAAGAGGAAGGAGGTCTGTACAAGCTCAAGGGCCATCCTGAAGCTGCCCTTGTACATGAAGCCACTAGCCCAAATGAGCTATGGCATAGGAGGCTTGCTCATATTAATTACAAGGCACTACCTCATGTAAGCAAGGTAGTTATAGGTCTGCTAGACTTAAAGATTGATCATGATGCCACATGCAAAGGTTGTGCAAAAGGGAATAATTTTGATGCATGTGGACCAATGCCCTCCACATCCTTGAGTGGATATGAATACTATCTCACATTTATTGATAACTATTCAAGGAAGACTTGGATATACTTTCTAAAAGGAAAGAATGAAGTCTTTGGAAAGTTTAAGGAGTTCAAAGCCTTGATATCGAATCATTCAGAAAATAAAATCAAAGTACTCAGGACAGATAATGGCAGAGAATATATTTCAAAGGACTTTGAAGATTTCTGTAAGGAAGCTGGAATCAAGAGGGAGCTAACTACTCCCTACAATCCCCAACAAAATGGTGTTGCGGAAAGAAAGAATAGAACCATCATGGAAGTTGTAAAGACAATGATACATGATCAAGACCTACCTATGTATCTATGGGCCGAAGCAGCTACGACAGTAGTCTATGTGCAAAATAGACTTTCCCACAGTGCTCTTGATTTCAAGACTCCGGAAGAAGTGTTCACAGGAAAGAAGCATGATGTAAGTCACCTCAAGATATTTGGATGTCCAGTGTACATTCACATTCCAAAAGAAAAGAGGACCAAGTTAGATCCTTCTGGGAAGAAGGGAATATTTGTTGGATATTGTGAAGCATCCAAAGCATTCAGAATTTACATCCCAAGTTTTCATCATATGGAAATAAGTAGGGATGTGACATTTGATGAAGAAGAAGCTCTCAAGAGATCTAGGAAGTGCCAATATGAAGAAGTATATGAAGAAGATGCACCTCCCAGAACTACAGAGGCTGTACCCATCCCTGAAGATGTAACACCTGAAGACCATGATATGATAGAACCACAAGAACCCCTCCTTTCAAACATTTCAAGGAAAAGAAAGCCAGCATGGGCAAGAGATATTATACTAGGAGCAGAAAAGTATGGAGCTCCTGAAGGCTCCACTAGAGTAAGTAAGAAACCAAAGCCATTCTCCAACTATATGGCTTTGATGTGTGATCTTATAGATCAAGAACCTACTAGTTATGAAGAGGCAGTTCATAAGAAAGAATAGGTAGAGGCAATGACAGAGGAATACCAGTCAATAATGAAGAATGATGTTTGGGATATAGTTCCCAAGCCAAAAGACAAAAGTGTGGTATCCTCCAAATGGATATACAAAATAAAGCATGCTGCGGATGGTAGCATTGAAAAATATAAAGCAAGATTTGTGGCCAAAGGATTCTCTCAGAAAGAGGGAATTGACTATGAAGAAACATTTGCACCAGTTGCAAGGTACACTTCCATTAGAACCATCATGGCACTTGCATCCATGATGAAATGGGATTTACACCTGATGGATGTAAAGACAAACTTCCTGAATGGTGTGATTGAGGAAGAAACAACCACAAGGATTTGAGGTGGAAGATGGAAGAACCCATGTATGCAAACTGAAGAAGGCCTTGTATGGGTTGAAGCAAGCTCCCAGAGCTTGGTATGGAAAAATTGACAGTTTCTTGACAAACTTGGGATTTACCAAAAGTAAAGCTGATCCTAACCTTTATCTCAAGGTTATGGATGATGAACCTGTCATATTGTTGCTATATGTGGATGATATATTTCTAACTGGAAATGAGAAACAGATTATCGAGTGCAAGAAGAAGCTCTCATTAGAGTTTGAGATGAAAGATCTTGGATTGATGCACTACTTCCTAGGTCTGGAATAATGGCAACGACCAAATGGAATCTTTCTCAACCAAGGTAAGTATACTGTGGGAATCCTGAAAATATTCGATATGTTGGTATGCAAAGCCATGGCCATTCCCATGGATTCCAACTTAAAGCTATTAGTTGATGACTCTTAAGAGTTAGTGGATGTGACTCTGTACAAACAGATTATTGGGTCATTAATGTATCTGACGAATACCAGGCTAGACATATGTTTTGCGGTGAACACTTTGAGTCAGTATCTAGTGGAACCTAGATGAGTTCACCTAATTGCTGCAAAACATGTGATGAGGTACCTAAAAGGTATGATAGATTTTGGTCTCTACTATCGTGGAGATCATGACTTCAGATTATATGGCTACACAAATGCTGATTGGGCAGGACATGTATCAGATAGGAAGAGTACATCGGGTGGATTTTATTGTTTGGGATCTGCCATGATCTCATGGTTTAGTAGAAAGCAGTCAAGTGTGGCTCTTAGCATAGCTGAAGCAAAATATATAGCTTCCTGCTCTGCTAGTTGCGAAGTGGTATGGCTTCGGAAGTTATTATCAGGATTGTTTGACTTAGAGATGGACCCCACTGTGATTCAATGTGACAACTAGAGTTGTATCAAGATGACAGAGAATCTAGTGTTCCATGATAAGTCAAAGCACATAGAGATCCGATATTTTTATATACGGGATATGGTGCAGAAATGAGCTATCAAGCTCGAGTATGTAGGCACTGATGAACAAGTTGCCGATGTATTGACCAAACCTCTGTCTCGAGTAAAGTTTGAGTATTTCCGAGACAAGCTTGGTGTAGTTCAGAAGGACCCTCCTCGAAAGGCGGAGTGATATGGTCGATGATAATATTTGGATACTGGTATCGATGTGGATACCTGTATCGATGATTAGATTGCCTATATTGATGGTAAGGTCAATGTTAAGGATACCTGTGTGTACTTGTATTGGTGTGGATACTTGTATTCAATGATGTATACTTGTATTGGTGTGGATACTTGTATTTGATGATGTATACTTGTATTGGTGTGGATACTTGTATTTGATAATGTATACTTGTATTGGTGTGGATACTTGTATTTGATATGGATACTTGTATTGGTGTGGATACTTGTATTGATGATATGGATACTTGTATTGATGATATTGAGGCTACCTGTTCCAACGATGAGGTTGATGATGAGGTTTCCTATTCCGACGATGAGGTTGATGAAATGGTCCTTAGACTTTGTCCAAGTGGACAATAAGAGGATTGTATCATCTGTGGACTTTAGTCCTAAAGTGATCCGCAATCAAATGTCTCCGAGAGTGAGGGGATTGTATCATCCTTGGACTTCAGTCTTAAAGTGAGCCACAGAAAAATGTCTCCGAGAGTGAGGGGATTGTATCATCCTTGGAATTTAGTCCTAAAGTGAGCCGTAGATAGATGTCTCCGAGAGTGAGGGGATTGTATCATCCTTGGACTTCAGTCCTAAAGTGAGCCGCAGATAGATGTCTCCGAGAGTGAGAGGATTGTATCATCCTTGGAATTCAGTCCTAAAGTGATCCGCAGACAGATGTCTCCGAGAGTGAGGGGATTGTATCATCCCTGGATCTTAGACCTAAATTGATCTGCAGACAGATGTTTCTGAGAGTGAGGGGATTGTATCATTGCCGGACTTCGGTCCCAGAATTGATCCGTAGACATATGTCTCTGAGAAGTGGTCCTTAGACTTTGTCTAAGTTTATGAGTGGACTGCATCGTCTCTAGACATGATATGGTGTCTTAAATAGATCATGTGTGTTGTAGGGTATGTTGTTGTTGTGTTGTTGATCGAGAGGATCCAGTTGATGACGATGATGCAGATCGTGTGATGACGATGATGCAGATCATGTGGTGACGATGTTGTGATCATGATGATCTAGATGATGATGCTGTGGTCGTGATGGTCTAGATGATGATGCTACTGATTGTGATGACGATGTTGTTGATCGTGAGATCCAAATGATGATGTTGTAGCTGATCGAGTGTTGCAGAAGATGAAGACTCAATACTGATGATGTTGATGTTCTAATATTGATTATGTTCCAGTAACAGTCTAAGTTACTGATGATGATGTATAAAGAAAGCTTCCAATGATTTATAGATGTATCATGTATCATGTAGTCGATGACTCCTTGCTCCTGCAGATGTTATTATAATATCCTTATCGTTAAGGGGGAGTGTTGAAATATTGTAACTTCTAAGAATATTATATTTGTATTATTCCGGAGATGTTTCATTCCTCCGATGGGACTTTATTATGTATCCGGAGATGTTTATTCCTCTGATGAATTATGGTAACAAGGGTTATTAGATCTCCCATGTGGGGGTTGGCCTTGAGTTAATTTATTAGGGGTTATTAGACTCAGGAGAGGTCGTCCCCATAGGGTAAAAAGTCAGTCGGGAAACAAGTATAAGTAGAGGAGGTTGTTCCTCACTTATCTCACTCTTCCATCACTCGAAAAGTAGCGCACAAGTGAGAGAGAGGTCTACATAGGAGGTAGAGAAGGAGCTCTAGTCTTGGACTACATCTTGTATTTGGTTGATTATCTTATTGAGGAAAGCTTTGCTGGGTTTTCTACCCCATGAGGGTTTCCCAGGGTAAAATCTCTGTCTATCTTGTGATTGTGTTTCTTTCAGTGATCTTGCTAGTTAAATTAGTATAAAATTAACATGCATGACTAACTAAGTCTTACAATTGTATGCCAATTTACATTGTGATCAAATTCCAATTCCATAAAATCTTACAATATAGTGATTTGATCACTTCTTCATCCGCATACTTTAGGTGCTCATCATCAATTTTTACCATGCCTCTCTAGCTGTAATTTACATGGTTCACATACCCTTGAACCATCTCAATGCAAGCAACCATAGCTTCCAAGACACTTGCATTTTCCTTCAACCTCGCTCTGATACCAATTGTTAGGAAACAATAAAATGCATAATAATTATAATAAGCAAGGACACACAATGAATAAGAATAGTTTACCATGGAAACCTAAAACTGCGAAAACCACCAACAATAGATCTATTACCCTTACTAAGGTATGGCCAATCTAGCCATCACCAACCACTTTAGGCCAACACTAGCCTCCTTATGCAATTTACAATAGAGTAATTGAAGCCCTTAAGTAGGCTTCATCACATGCAATACCATGGGACACCCAAAACCATGGGTCCGTAAACCACCAACAATAAAATCATTTTGACTCTTTTACCAAGTTTAGTTTAACCTAACACATTATAACATTTTAGAGACAAATTTTTCTATAGGGTTAGTGTCCTTAAAGATTTCCATATGGAAGATGTATTTCCGTGGATTTGTTCAACAACATTTATGTCAATCAAGGGAGGTACAAACTTCCAAATTTGTTGGTCACTCATGATTGAATAAGGCTTTAACCAATTTGAAGAGGCACATTTATTGATCGAAGATCCAAAATGACATGCTCAAAACCTTTTTGAGAAGTTTTGCATTTGTATCATTTTAAATAGGACAAATCAAAATCATGTTTGTATATCCCTCTACCCATTCCTTCATGGACATGGGAGAGTATTGTGTTATGGATTTTGTTGGAAAACTTCCAATGACCACCAATGTGGCTTGATTATGTATGTGGTCTGATGCTTTAGGCCAACTCTAGCCTCCTTATGCAATTTACAATAGAGTAATTGAATCCCTTAAGTAGGATTCATCACATGCAATACCACTGGAAAATACCATGGGACACCCAAAACCATGGGTCCGTAAACCACCAACAATAAAATCATTTTGACTATTTTACCAAGTTTAGTTTAACCTAACATATTATAACATTTTAGAGACAAAGTTTTCTATAGGGTTAGTGTCCTTAAAGATTTCCATATGGAAGATGTATTTCCATGGATTTGTTCAACAATATTTATGTCAATCAAGGGAGGTACAAACTTCCAAATTTGTTGGTCACTTATGATTGAATAAGGCTTTAACCAATTTGATGAGGCATTTTTATTGATCGAAGATCCAAAATGATATGCTCAAAACCTTTTTGAGAAGTTGTGCATTTTGTATCATTTTAAATAGGACAAATCAAAATCATGTTTGTATATCCCTCTACCCATTCCTTCATGGACATGGGAGAGTATTGTGTTATGGATTTTGTTGGAAAACTTCCAATGACCACCAATGTGGCTTGATTATGTATGTGGTCATGGACTATTTAGATGTCAATGTTTATGTCATGTTGCAATACAATGGAAACATAATAATAGGGAATTGTTTTCCACCAATTTCTACATTCACTTAAGTTCACCTACTTCTGTTGTATTGGATATATATAATGTATTTTTAAATTATTTATTATAGACTAAGCTATAATGGAGCACGATGTTTCATCCACAAACGAATGGTAAATATAAGGTGGTTGATTAGAGACTATTCCAATTTTTGATATTGTATAACTACAATCATCCCAAGAGTTGGGTCAAAACCCTACCATTAATATTGTATTGTTATAATTGGATGGTACATAATTCAACACAACTGTCTCCATTGGAAACTTTTCTAGGAATTTTCCTTACACATCATTTAAAGGGGGGGGACTTGAAGAGTACTAGAGGCCATGACCAAGAAGAATCACGAAGAGTAGATGCCTCATGAAGTTCTTGGAGTGGATGACAAAGATCCATAAGAAGGTTGATATTGAAATATCACTTTAAAGTTCGATAACTTAGCTAAAAATAGGTCTAAATAGCCAAATCAAATGATAAAAGTTCATCAATTGTAGCTTTTCCACAATGCAAGTTCCCATGGGCCAAAGACCCAAGTATAACTTTGACAAGGTGTTGAACATAAAATGATTTCATAGAAAATAATCCAACTCAAAAAATAAAAAATAAAATGTTTTGTAGCCACTCATTAGACAAAGCTTCAAGTATCAAGGGTTTCATAAACGATTGCATCGAGAGGCACTTTCTACTACGCAAGTGAGTAAGATGTGTCACATCTTTAACGCCAACATAGCACATGTCGACTCCAAAATTAAATTAGGTACATTGTAAAACACATTTATATAAATATATATCCAATTTCAATTTCAAATTCCATTGAATTCAAACTTAAGCAATTTTAGACTCCACATATTTTGATAACTAGGAGAGTATTTAGATATATCGGTGAGTAATTTAGACTCCACATATTGGATACTACATTGATGAAGGTTAGTATTTGTATATATAGATATATGTACAATTAGGTTAAAAATAGTAAATACATATCCATATTTAGAAATACATGATTACGTTACAATGATTAACTATTCTACTTTCTTTATTCAAAGATAAAATCATTCAATCTTTAATTGAATCTAGGGTTTTAACATAATGTCAGTATCTTCTACAATAAGTATAAGAGACAACCATTAAGGCTTAATGACTTGCTAGATAGATTCATTGAGATTTACATACTAAACCAAATACATAGTTGATCTTTGCACATTAATTTTATCACATTGTTAAATGTATGTCAAATGTATGATTTAATACGCATAGTAGACTTTTAATCTGGCTTGAATATGTGCATTTCTAATTTAAATAGAAAAAAAATCATTCACTTACCGCATGCCCAACCAATACAATTTAGCTTATTTCTTAATTGTATATTATAAATAATGCCCAAGGTAAAGTAACTTGAACTAATTGTATTAAATCTTAAATCGATGCTACATGAAAAATAATGAGTGCTCATATTTAATATATTCTTAACAAAATTATTATGCATTTGGATTGTTTGAAACTCAATGTTTCAATCCACCTGCTTCATCATCAGGTGGATGGGCTCATCATCAAGAGAAAATAATCTACATGATGATGAAGCAGGGGGATTGAAATGTTGAGTTTCAAACAATCCAAACACAACATTATGAGAATTGTAATTTATCCCTACGTAAGAAAATGAATCATAAAATTAGCATGCTTCAAGTGATAATGGATAACTATTAACATTAAACATGCATGCTATAATAACACACAGAAACTTCTAAGATTGCGTAACCAACGATACGAAATAAATGAGTTCACACACCAGTTTCAAATATTATTGAAAATTCTAATTTGAAATTTATATTATTAAACAATAATGAATTTCTTTACATATGTGTCAAGTCCCGCTAGTACAGTTGGTTTTAAGGGGTTCCATTTGTTAGGTGGCCTAGGGTTTGAAACTCGCTATGGTGGGAGGAGACACCTAAAAATACAACCATGCTAAGGGTTGGTGTGGCTCAGGCAATGTGCGATCGTTGGATGATTGTGATGGCTTAGATGCCCCTGGGTCATGACTTCTTAGACCACATGCTAGTCTTGCAAGTTACGAATGCTCTAGCAAACAAAATTAATAATTTATGTACATATGTTAATTATTGAATTTATTTAATTTAACATAACTATTGCATATATGACTATCCAAATAAAAATTCATATGCATGCTATATCTCAACAAAATTGTAAAAATGATTAAAATGTTAAATATCCATATTTGTGTCATAAACTAATTGTACATATCCATATTTGCGCCATGATCTAATATCCCTCTAACATCCCTCTAATTTGAAATCTATGCATTGGGAAATGCAAGATGATCTAATAGTATTGTTAAGTTGCATTGATTTAAGTCATATTACAATTTGTATTATATCATTCTTGCCAAAGCAAGTTAAGAGCTTGAATGGTGTTTGAATTGAACCTCCTTTCACATATCCAAACCCTAATATGATTCAGTTACTATTTTAGATATATATTGGCATCTAATATTATAATGGGGGTAGTTCAGTAATTGAAGTTTGTACATGAAATGTTTTACTTGAAGTAACTATGGATGGGTATCCTCACCTTGTAAGAATCTAAAGAACTACCTATACATATAGATAGAATCACCACAATTAAATAGCTTAAACCCTAAAAAGAATCTAAAGAACTACCAATGACTATAGATAGAATCACCACAATTAAATAGCTTAAACCCTAAAAAGAATCTAAAGAAATACCTATAACTATAGATAGAATCACCACAATTAAATAGCTTAAACCCTAATTTAATTAACTGAAATGACACTTAGTAACCAAAATCTAGGAGTTCAAGTAATCACCAAGTCATTATTGGAGCCAAAAACGCCGCAGTTAATCCATTCATTTTGGCCAAAGCTTTCCACCCATCCATTCTATCCATTTTGTATGCCATCATTCAGTTCTCGCCATTTTTTATGATGTCATTTATTTAAGTAGTTGGAACCCTAATTTTATTCTGTTTCCACAATTAGGTGAGTAGTTGAAACCCTAATTTGATTCAATTACATTCAGGGACATCTTTTTCCATGAACATTGATGAACATCTATGATCGATCTATATTTAGATGAAGATTTGCATTATGATCTAATGCAAATCTATGCATTGGGAAATGTAGTATGATCTAATAGTAATGTTAAGATGCATTGATTTCAGTGATATCACATTTTGTATGATATCATGTAGATCAATAATCGATACCCTAATCTAATTCAATTTTCACAGTTAGCCGAGTAGATAGAATCACCACAGTTAAATATTCAAAACCCTAATCTAATTCAATTTCCATAGTTATCCAATTAGAAAGAATCACCACCATTAAATAGTCAAATCCCTAATCTAATTCAGATACACTGAGGGACATATATGATCTATTGATCTATGCCTTTAGATAGAGATTTGTGTTATGATTTAATCCAAATATGTGCATTGGGAAATACAATATGATCTAATAGTATTGTTAAGATGCATTGATTTCAATGATTACATTTGATATGCTACCATTTAGTTAAATAGTCGAAACCCTAATTTGATTTAGTTATTGCAGTTAGCCAAGTAAATAGAATCACCACAGTTATGTAATATGATCTAATAGTATTGTTAAGATGCGTTGATTTCAATGATATTACATTTTATATAATATTATTCAATTAAATAGTCTAAACCCTAATCTAATTAAGTTTCCACAGTTAGCCAAGTAGATAGAATTACCATAGTTAAATAGTAAAAACCCTAATTTGATTTAGTTACCACAATTAGGCGAGTAGATAGAACAGTTAGACGAGTCCATAGAATCACCACAATTAAATAGTTGAAACCCTAATCTAATTTAGTTACTATTTTGACTCTATATTGACATCTAATATTCTAATGTGGTGATTCAGTAATCGGGTGTGTATATGAAATATTTTACTTGAAGTAATTGTGGTTGAGTATTTCTCCATGTACAAATTCAAAAAGTATATCTAAAGAACTACACAATTGTTGGTAGAATCACCACAGTTAAATAGTTAAACCCTAATCTAATTAACATAAATGACACTTAACAACCAAAATCCAAGAGTTCAGTAAATTGTCAAGCCATTGCTGGAGCCAAAAACGCTGCAGTTGATCCATTCATTCTGGACGAAACTTCCCATCCATCCTTTCTCACCATTTTGTATGATATATCATTCAATTATGATAATTTTGTATGATATTATTAAGTTAAATATTTGAAACCCTAAACTAATTTAGTTTCCCCATCATCCTTTCTCACCATTTTGTATGATATTATTTAGTTAAATATTTGAAACCCTAAACTAATTTAGTTTCCACAGTTAGTTGACTAGATAGAATCACCACCATTAGATAGTTGAAACCCTAATCTAATTCAGTTACATTGAGGGACATGTATGATTGTGAGGAACCTGCAACAATTAATTAATGAAAATGCACAAGATAGCAGAAATAACAAAACTCATAATCGATTTATTGATTGCGGGCCACTTCGAGG
The DNA here is from genome assembly GCA_027924585.1 of Larix kaempferi. Taxonomy (NCBI): domain Eukaryota; kingdom Viridiplantae; phylum Streptophyta; class Pinopsida; order Pinales; family Pinaceae; genus Larix; species Larix kaempferi. Next base: position 2,260,225 of record BSBM01000779.1, read on the forward strand.
AGGCAAGCTCAATACAAATAACTTCACCGTGCCTTCATTGGCCTCAACACAAACTTATATACTAGTCTATGCGGAAATACTATGGGTCAATACCATGGAACATATAATACTACGGGATGACTTACAAAGCATATGCGTCCAATACTATGGATCAATACTATAGGCTAATACAAACTATGGATCAACATATAATACTACGGGACGACTTACAAAGCATATGCGTCCAACAATATACTAACAAAGTAAAGAGAAGGGTTGACATGGGTTCCTAACATCCCCTCTCCCTTAGAAAAAGTTTTGTTCTCAAATCTTTAGATGTGGAAATTGATGCTGAATCTGAAGGAGTGGTGCCCATGTAGCATCCTCTAGTTGCATGTCATGCCACTGAATTAATGCCTCTATGATAGATCGAGAGAGAAGCGAATTCTCTTTGAGTGTCAGGGAGGATTGCTTGGAAGGCTGTAGATGAATAAAAACCATATCAACTGCTTGAAAAGTGCGCTCAAAACAGTGTTGATCGGCTTGTTGTTTCATTCGAATTCTTGCCATGTGAAGATTGTCCTGCAAAATGCAAAGAATCTAATCGTGATTTCGAAGAACCGTGTCAATTGCCTGAAATGGCGGTGCCTGACCATAGATTGCTTCATATGGAGTCATTTTAGATGCAGTATTGTACCACCATTCATCGAGAGGGATCCACTTTGCCCACAGAGGTTGTTGTTCAGAGGTGAAGCAACGAAGATAAGTTTCCAAACATTTATTGGTAATTTTAGTCTTCCCTCCAGATTTAGGGTGCCCTTCAATGAAATCCATAGAAATATCTGTCCAAACCCTTGTAGGGATGGTCAAGGGTTCGAGCAATCCAAGAAGGATTTGGCAAGTATCACATTCAGCCACCATCTATTGAATTTTCCTTTTCATTCCCTGCCAAAATAAGTTACGTTGTGCTTGCTCATATGTTTTGAGGAACCTAGAGTGCCCTGCCAATGGAGAAGCATGGAGGCAAGAGAAGATAACCTGTTGAAGATCTGTGCTTTGGGGAAGCACGAGATGACCCTTGTATCTCAGGGAAGTACCATCCCAAGAGTAATGCGGTACAATAGAAAGGTTGTTGACCAACTGTTGGATGAGTTGAGATAAGGAGGATTCATTGACATAGCCCCTTTGAATAGATTGCAACCAATTTGGAACATGCATAGAAATAGATGAAAGAGAAATGTGGTCATCAAATGTGCGAGAAAGAGCATCTGCCACCAGATTGTCCTTACCCTTCGTGTAAGTGATCTCATCGGCATAACCCATGAGTTGGCTAACCCATTTCAGTTGCGCTGGGGAGGAGACCCGTTGTGCCAGGAAATATTGCAGACTCTGGTGAGCAGTCTTGATGCAAAAATACTTCCCTAATAGGTATGGTTGCCACTTATGTACTGTATGCAAAATAGCCATCATTTCCTTCTTAGATGTAGAGGCGGGTAAATTCTTACTTGAAAGGTCTCTTGAAGGCGGCAATCCCACTGGTTCAACAAGGACACCTACATACCTATCCAAAATCTGTTGTAGCTCCAAAGGAGTATTGGAGACCGTTGATGGGTGCATTTGAATGGAATGGAGTTGAGCAATGACACCATGTGAATTCTTCTAAAGGAGATTTTCTAGGAGATGTGAACTGATGAGGTGGAGAGACCCTGGTTGTAAGCCCGTAAATGTGTTTTTTCTCCCATTGACTAAAAAATGCATCCAAAGTTCTGCAAAATCCCACAAGATGGGGCCAAGTGTGCGTAACCATTTAGCGCCCAAGACTACATCACATCCACCTAAGGCCAAGACAAACATGTCAGAGTTATAATCTTCCATAGAGATACGCACATTGCGACCATGGATGATTTTAAGACCCCCCCTAAATTTATATGTATAAAAAATGGGCGAATCCCCATGATACACAGAAAAGTGTGAAGGCTATTTTATCAATAATATAATATGTATATTTAATTTTTTGGCAAATCTTTCATGGAATTATTAAATCTTGTAAATTTTGGGCGAATATTTCACAAAATGATAAAAGTTGTAAATTTTTTGGCGAATCTTTCACGGAATTAGAAAATCTTGTGAAATATTGGCGAATCATACGCTAAACTATAAAAACTTGTAAAATCTTGAAAAATTGGTTCTAGTTTAAACAATTTTGCAGCCATTAAAGAAGATGCCAATGCACATTTTGAATCCCTTTACATGGAAGAAGAAGAGACAAATCTTAAATCAACACAAATCATGTTGAAAAATATACCCCATTTGGTTTCCAATGGTAAAAATGAGGAACAAATATACCCCATTTGATATCCCTTGCAATTATATAGTTCTTTGGTTCTACATCTATGGTTGAGTGCGAATTTTTCTTTGCAACAAGGATACTTGGGTTCTCCCTTTTTGCATCCAGCATTGCAAAAATCTTAATCTTAATGTTGCCTCACAACACTTCATTTATTTGGTTAAAGTGTAGCTTGTCATATGCTTGCAAAATTCCATTCATTTTACATAAAGAATACTTGGCAATGACCTACAAGATTCATTTTCACACATTTATCCTTAGGTCTTGCCTCCTCGATGGAATTTATGTTATGCATCTTGATCTCAATTCTATAGACCCGGTACATTAGTTGCAAGCACTTACCACTGACAAGTGTTCTATTGTCCCTTTCTACTGTAAGCAAAAAAATCATGCAGAACTTCCCTTTCCAACTCTAAATCATTTTAAAGAAGTCCTTGACTCTATCCCAACATAATTCAGAATGAGAGTAGCTTGGTTTGTAATTATCCAATATATTCATTATATATCTTATCAATTATTGTATGTGTTTCTTAGTATGGTAGATTCATTAATAGGAGCTTGTATAAAGAGATAATTGCAAAGAATATCCAAGGGGGTTAGAGGAATAAACTATTCATAGTTTATTGATTCCATGATGCCAGTTGGGGGTGCTTCCACCATTATTGTTGATAGATTTCAAACAATCCTGAAAAAATACTTATGTGTGGTAGGAGGCAAAGTCAACAACAAGAAGAGTCAAATATATGCTTGGAAATTAAAACCTTAGCTCTTTCACTCTATAGCTAGATTTCTAAAATTTCCAATCATTGAGGATTAGACTTCTTTTAAATACCTTGGCATGCCCCTATCGCTTGGAAAACCAACAACATCAATGTGGAAAAATATTATAAGCATGATGAAAAAAATTCCATTAGTGGGGCACCCACTAGCTCAATCTAGTAGGTAGAATTGTTCTCATCAAAACAATTTTCTCCTCCCTTGCATTCTATCGGTGCTCAACGATGCTAGCTTCAATCGGGGTTATGAAGAAAATTGCTTGTGAAAATAGTAGGCATCTTTTGAAAGGAGGGAAGACCAATGAATTAATTGGAACATGGTCAAAGCTCCAATAGAGCATGGGAGATTTCACCTGTATGAGTATTCTTCACAGCTTCACAAAACACTGTATTGAAATTTGGTTGATGTATCAGATATTTAACTATAATAGGAGTTCCAACTTCAACTAAATGTTCTGCACATCTCCTTCTCACAAATTCACCTGATCCAAGCAGCTCTGGAGAAACATAATGCGACTATCCAATCCATATCTTGTAAGATGCTAAAGAGAACATAAATGGCATTAACAAACTCATTTCATTTTATTACAATGTGTACATTCAGATGTCCAGTTCAAAATTTAAATATGAAAAATAAAGGCAAACATATATCGAAACCATTTGTTTAAAATGAATGAGATCTAGCATTAACATTGGGCAGATAAGATGGAAACACCTCTCCTCCACAAAGATTCTCATCACCTTCCCTCTAAACTAGAATTCACCCTATCCATAACAAAGCAGATAAGATAAGATAAGATAATTATATTAATGTCCAACAAATGACCACATAAGTGAAATGCAAGCCAACTGTGAAGTATAAACAATTAGTAACTAATAAATTGAATGAATTGTGAGATTTATTATGGGTTATCCTTTTTGAATGCTTTCACTTCAAAGCATGAATAAAGATGGATTTTAATGTTGAAATCAAATCAATTTGTTAATGGTGAATGGTGAATTCTCAACTTTGTACTCATTAAGGGAATTGCATGAAATCAAATCAATTTTTCCCATTAAGAAGAGAAGGAGAAGAGAAAGCAGATTGGGGTAATAACATCACATATTTCCACATATTATGACGAATTTGAACATATTGATGGCATATACATGTTTGACTTTAGTTTTCTCTCCATGGATCCTTTGGATAGACGTGTTTGACTTTAGTTTTCTCTCCATGGATGGATCTATATAATTGCAAATATGTGTCCCACATTAACTGAGGGAACATAGATTATTTTGTTTATATGCACAAACGTTTTACCATTTAGTTGACACATTGTGAACAATATACATCCCTTGGTTCATGAGGCAGGTACAGTCAACAAGAAATAATCCATGCAAAATATGAATGCATGTGACCATTAACCATTGAATATCCAACTACAAAGCTAGAATAAGACCACTGAATAATCTATTCATCCTTTGCATTTTAAATATAGAACTAGTGAATAAAAATTTCGCACCCTTAATTAAGACGTTGTGGTATATGGGGCACTCAAATCACTCCGTCCCACTGCCAAACAGATCCACCCCCGTTGTGCTTCAACCCTGTCCACCCTCCGCCGGATACAGGACCCTGCCTCCGTTGCATCCATGATCAACCTCCGTCTCTGACTCACCCTCCTCTCCGGCTCCGGCTCCGGCTCCGCCTCTCCGATTACCCTCCATTCAGGAATCAGTGGCTGCGGGTCCCCCTCCGTCACCTCCATGCACTAACTGCATTCAAAGTAGACAATGGAGCCAAAATTTGAAACTACCTTTTGCGCTAACTCTGCACCACTCTGCACCCTCCGCTCCCTCGTCTGATCCTCCTATGCACCCAACAGATCCTGCTCCTGCTCCTACACCCAACACCGGAGCTCCTGCACTCAGAAGGCTCTCCCTATTAAACAGGTAAGCCCCATATCCCACGCCCAAGCTTTTGATGTAAGTTTTGGGACACAGAATTTGTATCTCCAATTCTGAAATACAAAAATTGTCATCTCTACTATAAGTGATTTTTGTAAAAATCCATTTGAAACTTAAAGTCTGGGATGAACCATTGCAGCTGGGAGCAGTAGAGTTTCTTCAGAAACCGTTATCAGATGACAAATTAAAGAATGTCTGGAAGCATGCTATTCTCAAGGTAGGGGCAGCCTTCTGCAAATTTCAAGTTTTTTTTTTTAATATAAAAACTGAGACTTGCTATAAACTAAATTCATCATAACTATTCTGCAGGCGTTTTCAACAGCAATTGAACCGCCAGACGATTCACAAAATGTGGCTGACGAAGAAACACTTTGGAAAGGAGAAGAAGGTGTTCTCGTGAAAGAAGAAAATCCAAAGCAGAAAGGGGATGTATTCGGATGCGAAAAATTCTCAGCTCCTTCAACACCTCAGCAAGAACTTTCGGATAGATTTTACTCCACACATGAAAATCTTGACGAGTCCTCTATCTCTGAAATCACACACAATTTCAAAAATGAAATGGAGGAAACCCGTCAAATAGAAGCAGTAGAGATGATTACCACTGAAGACTTTGCCAACAGCAGCTTAGATGAAGTTAAAAAGGAGCTTGATATCTCCAGCACTCAAGCCCTGATCCTAAATGAAAATGGGGATACCTGTACAGCATCAAACCTTAACTACCCCTGTGATAATATGGAGCTGGATTCTAGTTTTGACAACTTCTGAATGGGAATGGACGGGGATCTTCTTCCAGAGCTGGATATAGATCCCGACAATTTTGGAAAATTTTCACTTGACAGTAACGAGGGGCTGGATATAAGTCCTTATTTTCTGGATGACTGTGAAGTGCAAGAGAAAGATATTGCCGAAGAGGAGGCCTTACTGCTTGCCGAAGTTTCCAAGGCTGAAAAACAACAGCTTATGGCTGAACTCCCTAATGCAAACAATTTTGCAATCTCTTTTGATACCAGTGTCAAAGAAGAATTATCCTCCGATGACAAGAAAACAAATGGATGGAAAGCCTCAAAATCGACATCTAAAACTTCACAGGGAAAAAGAAAAATAAAGGTAACAAATTAGATTTCAGATATAGATTGAATATCTAAAACTATATTGAAGATATAGATTGAAAATCTAAAACCACACATTTTTAGCATTGCTATAGATTGAAGATATTATTAAATTATTATATAAAACTCAAATTCAACTTCAATTTTTATTTTTTATTTATTTTAATTTTATCAATATCATACATTAATCTCCTCTGCCTGGGCTATGAGAAACTTAGTTCTCTGGAAACAAAGACAAAGTGTTTATCTGTGAACATTTTTTTGAAGTAATCATTATATCAATCTCTCCAATGAAATTAGAATATCCTTCTGTCATACCAGGTAGACTGGACTCCAGACTTACATTGCCATTTTTTCCAGGCTGTGGAGCAACTTGGAGTTGACAAAGCAGTCCCATCTAGAATCTTGGAGCTTATGGGCGTGAATTGTTTAACCCGCCACAATATTGCAAGTCATTTGCAAGTATGAGATAGAAAAGCCCATCTCCAAAAACGTTGATACTGCCTGCGTAAACCCATGTTCTCATATTCTTGAAAGGCATTTTGATTAACGTACAATTCACAAACGGGTAGCAATTGGCTTATAGCTTTAGTTTGAACCAATTAAAAAACTGATCCCTGGATCTTGGTCCTGAATAAATAAATGTTGGCTGGTATTAGAGAGAGACAAATGCCATGCTACTGATTGTATATTTATTGATCAGAATTATCGCTCACATATAAAGCACCTCTACTTATTGTATACTTATTTATTTCAGAAGTATCGTTCACATAGAAAGCAGCTCCTTGCTCGCGAAGCAGATTGATTTCAAGTTTCATAGCAGCAGATTGATGGCATGTTCTGTACAGACAACACAAATACAAATCAAACACTGAAATCTAAATTATTTTGCTTGTTGTAGATGCTGATTATTTTTGCTTGATGTACATAAGTCTGCTCATTGATTCTCTACTGTGAGCATAAAACTCTGCAATCTCAACAATATGCTGAGTTCATTTGTCAGAATTCATTCCCATCTTCAGCGTGCAAGTATTTATAACTCTTACACTTGGATATGTTCTATCTTAATAGCTACAATAACCAAGTTGAATTTTGTTTATTAGACTTGTACACTGTTTAAAAGTGTATACTCATTTGTCTTCAACTTTGTGTGCATAACTGTCATTCAACAGTGAGATCCCTGCCCACTTGCAAGGATCAAACAACTAAGGAAAACGCTCTCCATTTTGATAATTGCAACTCGAGTATGCATACATAAAACTCCTAAACGAACTCTCTTTTCTTTGAGAATATAGGCATCTAAAGGATGGCACTGTTAGGCCAGATGTAGGGCCTACTCCAAATCTGTTTGCACAAACTCAAATTGTGAATTGCTTATTAGTTGTATAAACAGAGTACTACAATTCTTACATCAATGAATAGAGCAGGGAAAAAGTCCTTGTAGAATCAATTTCTATGGGATAGAATAGCATGGCCAAATGAAATAAAGGCATAACTTGTTTGTCATAATAGTTTGCATCCACACATGACATTAGAAGGTCTTTGACCATAGACATATCACAGTTCTTGATGGCATCCCTTAACCTCTCTCCAGTTGCTTCATAACCACTTGTTTCATAACCACTAGAACTTTTGTCATTAGATAAATTACTTCTTTTCCCACTTGGTAAAGAATGAACTTTTCCTGCTACTTCCAAAAGATTCCGAAGTTGAAGTTGAGATTGTATCAAATGAAGTATGTTGGAAAGTGAAAACCTTCTTTTGGTTGTTGATAAATACTGAGATGTTGACACTTCCCGCTGGACTTGAGGAGGAGGCAGAGCTTCACATAAGCATAATGCCATTTCACATTTTCTCTCATCTGCGAGAAGATGCAGCAAGTATTTTGATTCTTCAAGACATCACGAGTGACATTGTGTGCAATATGCAAAGGTCCATAACTCTTGGCCAGATTGGAAGATAGCAAGTATTACTTCCCTTTTTAACAAAGGATTTAAGTACAGAGCATGGAAAGAAAATTATGGAATGCCTCAATGACAAACATTATTGGAGTGATCAGCTACTCTGGCAAAACATGGACACATCTCCATAAATTAGTTTTCTAGATAGAAGACTATATCTGGTAAAAAGCTTTGGGCAAGCTTTATTTTCTACTTTTAAAAACTGGGAGAAGATTGATTATATTTCTCCACATATTTTCCTCATTCTTCTTGAGAAGTTGTTCTTCCTTGCATCTTCATGTGAACAACTCTTGATAGGCTTGTTTCTGCCAAGATCTTTCTTCATTGCATTCATGAGTGGAAAACAAGGGGAATTCTCCTGCACCTAGTTGCTTCAATCACAGAGTCAGTTGAGATTTGAAGGGAGTTGTGATAAAAATTATGATCGGATGTCAAATATAATTTGTCACCTGTTATCTGATAAATATGGAACAGTTAAATGGATTGAAGCTTCGAATATTGACGGCAGAAAGTATTTTCCTAAGTTCATATTGCATTTGATCATTATGCTTTGCTTGATATGCATCAACTGCACAGGAAATCTGCCAAATTATACCCAATTAGAGGTGTGTGGCAGAGTTAGAGAGACTTCCTAAGGCCAGCGTAAGGGACTTATTCCAAAGCAGATATGCACATTCTCTTATTGTGAGTAGCATTCCTCTTAACAATAAAGTTTGCAAAATTTGGGAATAACGATTTATCAGATTTATCTTAGTCATTATCTACACTGTATGTATAGGTTGGAGTTGGTTTGATGGTGTTCCAGCAATTGGCAGGAATCAATGCTATCATTTTTTATGCCAGTGAAATTTTCCAAACTGCTGGTAAAATTGCAACTGGCTCTTGGTTTCCTTGTCAATTCAAAAGATCTAGCTTTAATTTTATGAGTACAATGCTTTAGATGCTTGATTGCTTATGATTGTAATATTATTAGGCTTTTCATCGGGTCATGCCACATCTGTTGTTGTTGCTTCCCTCCAGGTGATTAGCTTCTCCTTTACGGTTTGCAAATAAATTTTGGTTTGGTATTAGTCTTTTTTGTGGAAAATGAGCTTCATAACATCTGAAAAGATACCCTAAGCTAAAACTTCCTTCTTGACATTAAATAATTATGAATCTAGCTTGTTTCAAAACCATATATCTCCCATATTTAGTGTTTGATGCATTTTCTGTCCATGCTACTGCCAAATAAGTAGAACATACAGAGGATTACTTCTAGATGCTACTTTAAGTTATGTTGTTTGTGCTTGCAATATATGCTTGAGTAGTGGTCTAATAAATTGGTGCCCTTAAATTTTGCTAGGTGCCAATGACAGCAATAGGTTCCTGTTGGACAAATCGGGAAGACGACCACTTTTGATGGTATGCACTAACATGGTCACTAAAATCAACCTGCTAAAGATTGAACACTAAAGATACTCTTTTCTTTTAAAAAGTAAACTGAAAATAATGTATTTTCAGGTCTCTGTTGGAGGGATGAGCATAGGTTGCTTCCTGGTAGGATTGTCATTCTACATACAGATCTGTTTTAATCTTTCCATTTCTCATTTACACACAAAGATGCCATTTTTAATCAAATTGTTCATAGGTTGCATGGTAATTGTTTTATGTGTGATCCATTTTAACTCCTGATTTATCAAGCACAAAAAATGATCAAATCCTTTGAGGTGTAAACCTTTCCTCAAATTTTGCACTTTAAAAAAAGTTTGCACTTCAAGGGATTTGACCCCTCTTGGAACTTGATATAACAATACAACTTTTTTATGTGTTTGTTTTTGGGTTTGAATTATCATAATGATGAAATTTTATAATATACTAAATTTCTCTTGATTGGGCTCTTGTAGGTTCATTCTTCATCTTCTCTGTGGCGTCTTCTTGTACAGTTTTCTTTGTTGCGTATCTTTTACCGGAGACCAAGGGTCAAACTTTAGAAGAAAGTCAGACCTCATTCCGATCATTTTTCAGAAGAGAATATGTTGAAGCAATCATCTCTCCATTCTTTTTATCAATTGGAGAGCATACTGCCATCTTTGCAAGAAGAAATACTATAGACAAGCATTTGTATTGACCATATGAGATACTAAAATTGGAAATTGGTCTCGTATATGTATTGTTTGAATTTCATGCTATAAACTTGGGCTCTACTATCTACTTGATTGTTTCAGGTTGTAAAGAAAGAACTTTCATATTCATATAAAAAGAAATATGTGCATATAATATGTACATCCATTTATATTTCCTTCTAAAGAGTTTGAGATGATTTCACCTTTAGCGTATAAAGAAATGCTTAGATTGGATAAGCAAATTAATTTATAACATTAAAATCAATACCTCCATTAAATTCATAAGATTGACACAGGCCTATTCGCTCCCCTCTAACCTTGCTTGCCCATAGGAGTGTTGGCAGTTTTAGACTTTGGAAGACGGAGGAGATTCATGTTATATGAATCAAACCATAGATGTAAAAGTTAATGGAAAGTTATAAAGTAATGTTATTCTGTGCATAAATTCATAATAGTAAAAGATTTTGTTATGCTTGGGGGATAACATAAATATGGTGATGCTATCATAATCCCAAGGTCTTCATCCAAACAACCCAAGGTACAAAACCTAACCATGTGAATAAATGAGTTGAAGTCGAACATGGGGGGTATTGTTTGATTACCGGTCATTGATGTATACTGTTAACAAACACGGGGACTTCCATCAATAATGACAATGGATTCCAAGGTACCTAGTACGATCCAACAAGTGTGAATAAGAGGACTTGAGTTCGAACACTTGAGGAACCCGTCGAATAAGAGACATTGATGTATTCCCATTTATTCAACAGTGAGGGAAACTACCACTAATGAATGCAATCCCCAAGGTACTAACTGAAACTCTAAACTTCATTCCCAGAGCATAATGAGCTAATGTTGATGGGAAGAAGTCCGCTGGAAGGGAGGCATTAATGCATCCTCCATCATCCAACACGAGGAACCACAAGTATGAGCTGATGTGGAGTAGGACAAGTAACAAGATAAAACAAATTGACACCGGGATGGCCGACACATGAAGTCAAGGTAAACTGCAGAATGGCTAACACAGGATGTATCCTTGAACAGTGAGCACGACACAAAGTGACTTAGGCAATTTTCAACATGGAGGGGAAAATGATATAAGTCTGTGATGTAAGAGACATAACAGACCCTCCATATGGTTGGAAGAATAACCAACTGGGGGAGTACAAACTCAAAGATTAGGTTCACCCTAAGGCCAAAAACTAAAACCCAACTGACATGAAAAGACTCAAGTAGGTGCTGTGTTCAAGGACATGACTGACTCGACTGCCTTTGAAACTGAAAAATATGTGATATACCCTTCTTATCCCTTATTCTTTTTGATAAAAGAATATACGTCTTGTTGTTTTAATGAGTCCAAGAAGAAAATAAAACTCAATAACTCCAACTATGTAAAGAGTTTAATGAGCCCATGGGAGGAAGACTCAAGACCTTCTTCATTGTTTACAGTGTTCAAAGAAGAGATAGAAGAATACTCTATAGTATTGATCTCTGGATTTTAATATCGAGCCGAGATCTATTCTTGCTCGCTGGTGTTTTCAATTTTAAGGAGTCTGAAAAACATAAACAATAACTCCATACACCTACTCGTGGATTTTAATATTGAGCCAAAGTAGGTTAATGCTCGCTGGTGTTTTCCTGTTTATAGAGTCTGAAAAACTTAAAGAATCCTCTATTTACCCTTTCATGGATTTCACATCGAGCTCGAGTAGGTGAATGCTCGCTTGGTGTTTTCATGTTTAGAGAGCCTGAAAACCCTAAAGAGAGGCTCCAAAGGTCCTTTTTCGTACAGTTAGTCCCCTCCACTGAAAAAGTATAAAACAATGAGAGGGCAACTCTTCTAGCCACATATGACTAGAGTATTCCTTTTTCGTAATTAATCCGCAAAGGTCCAGAAAAGGGTTAAACTTATACCTAAGCGGATGTCGCTTCAAATCCTTTAACGAGTCTGAAATGACAACTATACTCAACAATCTTGTCATATTTAAAGAGTCTAACAAGAGCGTGAAAGAACTCTATAAAAATATTTTTCGTAAACTTTTAACGAGCCCGAAAAAGTAAACTCGTGACCTCTTTACTATTTTTAACGAGCTCAAAGGAGATACAGAAAAATGCTCATAACTTTCTTACTGTTTTTAACGAGCTCGAAGTGAAGGTGGAAGAAATGCTCGTAGCCTCCTTACTATTTCTAACGAGCTCGAATTGAAGGTAGAAGAAATGCTCGTAGCCTCACTGTTTTTAACGAGCTAGAAGAGAAGGTGGAGGAATGCTCGTAGCGTCCTTACTGTTTTTAACGAGCTCGAAGTGAAGGTGAAAGAATGCTTGTAGGTGGGTCAATATCCAAATGAATGGAAAACTGCATTATAGACTCTAGGAAAACTTCATCAAATGGAAGTATATCTTCCCAAATAGAACGCATGTCTAAACATTCAGATGGAGTCATCACTTGGTCAATTGCCAGGACTCAGTCCCGAGAAGGTAAGCATGAATTCAACGGCTTCTTCTCAGTAGCAATTGGACTCAAGGAACAATATGCCACAATATTTGATTGTGACATGGTAGTGCCTATTGGCGAGGGATACACTTGGTCTATAGTTGGGTAATAAGAGGGATCAACAAATGTAAGCTGATTGATAGTGACAATGCTTTCGTTGTGAGGAAAATGTATCACACGAAAGAGTGTAGACACCACAGCCTGCATAGCATATACGTGATCACATTCGAGGATCATATCAAAATCCATAGGGTCCTTTAAAACCATAAAATCAACTAAGACTATTTTTCAACCCAAAGTAACAGGTACTTGAGGGAGGAATCACAACAGTTCACTAGGTCTTTTATCGAAAGCCAATGGCCAATTAATAGCTGGAACAAGGTTAGGAAAACCTAAATCTCTCCAAGCATAAGGGATTAAGATACTAACAGAAGCTCCTTCATCTACAATACATTGATGAACCGCATGGTTTCCGATATGAACCTTTATCTGAAAAGGTGTAGCAGAAGGAAGGCGAGGCCTAGTTAGACTATTCCAATCAAAGGAAATGATCCCAGATCTTGGTAGGGGTTCACTCGGCACAGATGAAGTGCCCCCCACTTCCGAAACATCCGAACTGGTAATGCAGAAGACTTCAAGGACAGGTGTATCAGTCTCTGAAGGATTGATGGGATCGGTCGAAGATTGCATCGATTCGATCACTTCACTCTCCGATGAAAGAGTGGGGTTGACCAAAGATTGCATTGGTTCAACCACTTCATCAACCAAAGGTTGATCTGACTGTTGGGAATCTATAGACAATTCAGGAGTAGAGGATCCTTCAGACATGGACCACACTCTCTGCACCTCTAGAATAGCAGGGCACAGGTGAGTAAGGTGATCTCCCTTAAAAAGTTTACAAAGGAACTCTGGCTTTCGTCTTATAAGCTTAGACTCCTTTACAACAATAGTACTCTCAACATGACTAGCATTGGTTGAAAGCTTGCCCCCAGCATGACTTGCAGTGGCTGGTTTCTCAGAAGCAGAAGACTTTTGAACTATGGACCACACTCTTTGCACTTCTGGAAGTACAGGGCACAAATAAGTCAGGTGGTCTCCCTCGCAAAACTTATAAGGGAACTTAAGCTTCTGTTTATTAGGTTTGTCGACCGTGTCCAATTTCTCAGCATGACTTGCAGTGGCTGATTCAGTGTCTCCAGTATGACTCACAGGAACTAGTGACTTGTCATTAATATGACCAGCAGTGATCAATGACGTGTTCTCAACATGAGAAACAGTGGTTGAAGACATGCTTTCAGTATGATTTGCAGTGAATGAAATCTTGCACCCAACATGACCTCCAAAGGCTGGGTAGGTTCCCCCAACATGACATTCAAAGGCTGGGTGGGTTCCCCTAGCATGGCTTCCAGAGGCTAGGTGGGTGGGTTCAGTATGATTTACAATGATTGAGCAGGTTCTCCCAACATGACCACCAGAGGTTGGGTAGGTACCCCTAGCATGACCTTTAGAGGATGGGCGGCGAGGTTCAGTATGATTTCCAATGATTGACAGTTTTCCCCCAACATGGCCTCCAGAGGTTGGGTGGGTGCCCCTAGCATGACCTTTAGAGGCTGGGTGGCTGCCCCCTTGCTTTGGCATCTTCTTCCCATTCTTCCTTCATCTATTCCTTTTAGACTGCTAGTTACTAGTATTACTACTTTCACCACATGAGGTAGAAGGAGGAGGAGAATATGCTACTGGCGAAGCAAGCATAGGGTTCTGATGCTCTTGATGTGAGGTGCTTACTTGAGAAGTATCAGGAGCATGCAAGGCGTTCGGAGTGGAAAACAAACAAACCGGTAGCCCTATAGTGAATCCCAAAATATTCAAGGTAGCCATTAAGGGAGTACCAATTTTCTTAATGAATGGAAAAGCAAAAGGAGCCCCTTCAACAGGTGTCCCTTGATTGGTGCTCACTGGGATGCTTTCCATTGTTTCTGACTCAACGAGCCAGAAATATCTAAGGCCAAAATACAAGTAACACAAAGAGCACACCACTAAAAGGTCCTAGGTAATCAAACCAGGCAAACAATGACAAATACTCTCGGAAGCAAGTCTGGGATGATTAGGGCACAGAAAAAACTAACAGAGTATCGACGGTCAGTTATATGGCATCCTCTGGAGGTCCATTGGGTGCAAGCATTTGAATCACCAAACCGCCTTCCCGGGATTACTGCCAGAGGGTTACCTTCCACGTCTATCCGAGGTGAAGTGGGAATAACTGCCCACTCTACCTGTGTAGAATCCTAGAGGTCTGATACTAAGGCTACCATCAATACGAAATAACCTGGGGGGACAGTCGTCATCCTAGTCGAAACACATGGGCAGGATAGCAAAGCCCGAAGTTCAAAAGGACCCCCGTAGGCGAGTCAACTCTGGTTTATGGTTGAGAGGAAAGTGAGGGGATATCCTCAACAGTTCCAGTCGCCCACGGCCTCGTGCTCAGCTCTGGTTTAAGTAGAGTTTCCCAGGACTATTTGATATAGATGGGTTTACCTAAAAGATAGTTGTACTACGATTGTTGAGTAATGAAGCCAGTTCCGAGCAGTTTAAGGTGATTTAAGCTCGAAACTCTAGCCTAAGCTAGTTGATGTCGTGTATACCTAAAAAGAAAAATGTTGCTAATAAATTTTATTAATATTTCTTTTTAAGGGCTACTTGTTACTCAAGGGTGGTAGTGTGGTGTGTGGAATGGTTTGTATGAAAGTAAAGTGCATGTAAAGCAAAGCTTTCAAATTCACAAAAAAAAATTCTCTTTTTCGTTTGTATTCTTTCAAAAATCGAAATCTAAGCAATCCTAAAATCAAACTTCTTTTTGTATTTTTCTTTTGATATTTCAAAGCAAACTATGCTACCTTAAAATAATGCAAGACCTTACTACTAAGCTAATTGAACATTTTTTTGTCTTTTCTGATAAATGTAAAAGAAAGAGAACTTGTACAAAGGCAAGCAAGATCTAAATGTAAAGCATGTGTAAGACAAACATCTAAATGGCTCAAAGAAAACGAATCAAGAGACTCGATGAAGACTTGACTTACCAAGTTTTTGCAAAAGAAAAACTTGAGGCTTGGAAACAAAGTGAAAAAGAAGTAGGGAAAAGAGACACTCGCAATGGAAAGGCAGACCTTAACAGGTTGCTCCTAAGCATCAAAACCCTAAGAAAACACTAAGCCAAGCAAAAAGTAAGCAAGCGAACCAAGAATGACTTTAACAACACACAGACTCAACAGAAAGAAAACTAGAAAGATTTGACTTACTTGGACTGAAATGATAAGGCAATCAACAAGTATCTAAACCAAGCAAACTTTTCGAAAGCAATCCTAAGGACTCGTACTTGAAGCCAAACCCTAAAGGAAATGATGAGACCAAAGTGAAAGTGTGCTAAACGTTGCAACAGACAACAAACATTAACGATGCAGGTCTGTATGACTGCAACAACAACTCGGATGAAAGTATGCAGCTATGTCCAAAAAGAGTAGTGCACGAACTTCAAAAAGGGCTAGTAAGCGACAAAGACACTTGAACAAGTACTCAAGCAA
The DNA here is from genome assembly GCA_027924585.1 of Larix kaempferi. Classification (NCBI taxonomy): domain Eukaryota; kingdom Viridiplantae; phylum Streptophyta; class Pinopsida; order Pinales; family Pinaceae; genus Larix; species Larix kaempferi. The sequence goes on from BSBM01000779.1 coordinate 2,276,521, forward strand.
GCAAACAAGCTAAAAAGACTCAAGAGAAGTCAACAAGACTCAAAAGAGACATGGAAGTCTCAAGGGTCAGTCAAGAAGGCAAAGCAACAGGCTGGAAGTGGAAACAAACCACTAAAAATCAAACCCTAACCAAAAACTGGACACTACAGGAAAATGCACTACTGTGCAGTGCAGAAACCAACGCACACTAGGATATGTGCGCGACTGTGCAGTGTAAAGAGTAGCGCCCATCAGGAGATATGTGCTACTGTTACTAGGGAAGACCAGCACACATGTGTCAAAAAGACAGAGACAGGCTTTGCAACAGCCAACTGAGATGAATCAAGTAGCAAGGAACAATAAACAAAGACCTAAAAAACCTCTCAAAGAATCAAAAACTGAAAATAGGGCTGGAAGAAAACCAAAATTAAGTCTCCTAGAGTAGAATAACTAACGGTTACTCCCCAACGGAGTCGCCAGTATGTTGTTCAAGATTTCTATCTTATAGTGAGGAGATGGACACTACCAACAGGGCAGGGTTGACAGGTAAATACATTAATTGCATTACAATTATTTCTTTCAAATGTCAGAGATCAGTATATCGAAAGACATACCTTTACTCGACGACTGGTCCTAGCTTTCACTGGATCTCCTGCTTGATTTCCCGTTTGATGAACCTACAATACAAAGGATACCTTCCTCAGCGTATCTTGACCATATAACATATAATGAAATTATAAAGCAATTTAACATCAAATATAATCAGATATTAATCCAAATAGATATAGAATCCGATAGACATCTTATTTGGGACAAGAAGGGTATTTCGACCTTTTTATTGTCAAAGAAACATGAAATCAATACAATATACCTGACATGTCGAGATGTTTCTGCAACCGGATCCTGGGCTCTTGCTCTTCACAATGACTTGGGACTTTCCTCCAGCATAACAATGCTTAAAGCTCTTCTTCTAGGTCGCTTCACTTATTCTGAGTATGATGAGTAACCCCTCTCATGGATCCTCATATTTATGGGACAAGGTAGGCAGTTTAGATCGAGAGGTGGTTGAATTGGGAGGCTGGGGAAGTTGTAGAACCAACTTCAACTAATCCCAATTCGTCAAATTAATATATTTTTTTATTACATCTTAAGATGTGCACGAGTTTCTCAAGGCATAGTAGCGCACAGGGAGCAACTTTTGTGTTTTGCAACAAGCACCAGCAACTTTTCAAAGGTGTGCGCTAGTTTCCCTTGAGGAAAGTAGGGCATACTAGAAGGTGTGTGCTGGTTTACTAGCCAAGAGTAGCGCACATGTCAAAAGATCAGGTAAATCAGGGAAATTCCCCACTGAGGAGGATATGTTCAGTCCATACATCATCCAGGGCAATCTAGCTCTTCAATCCATGTTGTCCTTTTGTGTGATCGACATCATAATGTGATCACAGACGGAGAAGTGCAGATTTGACCTATAACAGATTTGATATTCACTTTTTTGAATGCTGCAAGGATCTCGTATGCAAGAAACAACATTTTCTGTAGATACTGAAGAGTTTTAAACTCTGGGTGTCTGCATATCTCTTATGCTAGATTTCAAGTAAGAAGATAAATTGGCATAACTGTTGGATTTCTAGGTTCCCTTACATCATAAATCTGATAGAAATTTTAGATATAATTAGAGTCCTACTATGATTCAAGTCTATGAATAGTAAAATGATGCTTTTAGGGGTTTTACCCAGTCAAATCTAATTTCTTACATAATTAAATTTTAACAATGAAAAAGAAATTTACTACAATATTAAATGGTTTCATGATATTACCACTTATCTAATCTATACAAATAAATCACAAAATACACTGAAATATCTATAATCATGCCATAAAGATAAAATTACAAGTCGCTAAACAGTCATGCAATAAACATTAAAAAAATACAAAGTTAAGAGTGCCTAAAGAATTGTTAATGGGTCCCAAATTTCAGTTACATCTGGTTTGTGTTCACAAATAGCAATTCAAATCCAAGTTTTTGAGATGCTAACATTTAAACCTTATATCTTTTAATTTTTTTAAGAGTCTAATTTATAGAAAGCCTATATATAATCTAGCTTCCAAACATTAAACATAATCACAATGAAGAAAATAATTCGACAAGTTTGTGTTGTTATCTCATAAGATATGTCTTAGACACAAGGGTTGTTTTTGTTCATACATTGACTTTCGTGAGGTGTTTTTTTCCCATCATTGCTTTAACTATCAGTTTGGTTTGAAATTTTAATTTTGTATTGTGATTAGTAACACATTGACATTTGACATTTTATATTATGATTAGTTTCACATTGACATTAGAGTCTTCTTTTACCTGCTGTAATATATCAGATCTTATTTTCCCTATCTTTTGTTTGCAACATTAAGGCTGAATTTATGAATTTATGGGTTATATTCATCATTTTGGATTTTCAAATCTAAATTTATGAAGGCTGAGTGTCAGGGGTAATTCTATTCGTTGTTGGGTTATAAAAACATTCCAAGCAAACTCATATGATAATGATATTACACACTACCCTAAATCACTTGAATTTCTTAGTTCAAACATGCTTTTATTACTGTTGATTCACTGTGCAAAAATCTAAGTATCGTAGGCTGGTTTGAAGTTACATTGAATCCATAATAAAGTGCTTCATAACATTGTCTTATAACACAATCAACAACTTAGTTTGACTCATTTATATACTGTCTAATTCTCCAATATATCACGTTGCCTGCCAATGAACATATTGCTAGATGGACTGGAAAAACTACTGAAACTGAATTTTTTCCTCTACTTAGCGCCATTTCTAGTAGCATGACATCCAACTCATATGATAATTTTAAAACAAAATAAACAACAGTACTTTCTTACAAGTTCCCTGCGGTTTTAAAGGATGAGAATTAGGGTTGCTCAACACTGACTATTATCACCCTTTTAACAAAATCTATAATGGATGTTTCTACATGGGATTGATAAAAAATTGTAATGGATGTTTTTTGAGTGCAATGACAGAATGCGTGATGAATACAAGATAGTGGAATGTGAGATTAGGACAACAAAATGAAAATGAAGACTTTCTAGCATGTATACATTCTTCATCATCACATTCAACGGCTCACTGGGAGTGACGAGTTTGTGCTGCAACAATGTGTGTTGTAAATTGTAAAGAACTTAAATAATTTGAAGCAGTAAGACTTGTTGTCACCTAAACTGTAGTTACCCCTATGGATGGATCCAGTCATGGATGGAAATAGGGAAGGGAAACTCAAAAGGTGCAACCACGATCACCTCGACCTCCAGTATATGGTTGTCACGCCAGTCGAGGCAACCTTCGCTTTATGTTATCTAGCCCAGACAACAAAGGGGGAGACCCGATCTACTCCCGACAGGAGAGATCAAAACCAAGACACCAAATCAGGGTATTTCTAAGTGGAGTTAGGTGTATGGTTTATCCTAGACCTAAAGATGAAGTCACAAGCCAAGTGAGGGGTTCAATAGGTATAACTTTGGTTCATAGTTGATGTGAGAGTGACTTACAATGTTTGAAGTGAGATCTAGGATGAGTGTACTAGTTCAATGTTGGAAGATCCACTGCCTTGGGAACCGTGTACAATGCAGGGTAGTTTAGGGGTTCAATTGGGGCTAACTAGTACAGATGACAAGCTTGACCATGATACATGATAGCTTCAAGGGTTTAGTTCACCATGCAAAAGTCAAACCACAAGTCAATCCAACAATCTAGGAAAGTTGAATTAACTTGGAGTGAAACCAGTGCCTTGGGAATTGGGATAATGGAGTCAAAGTAGGGTTGACTTGTGGTTAAGGACTCCTAGTACTTGGGACAAGTGGGCAATAGAGGTCTTGATGGATGAATGTGTCTAGATCTAGGTCTGACCCAAGTGGACCACAATCCCTTAAAACAAGGAATGCTGTCCCCAAGGCAAGATTTGACAAAGTGATAGTCTAGACCTAGGTTTTGAATTATCCTGGTTCCAAATGTCCAAAAATCTCAAGTACCCACATCCTAGAAGTGAGTCAACTCACTTCTCCAAGGTGGTGCGACTTTGCCCAAGGAGGCTAAAAATGAGGGTTAGGTAGGTCAAGACAAGTCGGATGACATCCAAACTTTAGATCCGGGTAGGTTAGTCAAGTAGGAGTATGGATCTGTAGTTTCGCGGCAATCCAACGGCTAGATCTTAGTAGATCTGAGTTTAAGTGTTCCAAGTGGTCCAAAATGGGGATTAAATCCCTTAAAATGTGGAATAGGGCCCACAAGGTGAATTTCAGGAAAGTAACAACCTGGGTGTATGTTATTGGATGTGTAGATGACTAATCAAGTGGAATCTCAAACACCCATGTACTAGATCTAGGTCAACTTGCTCCAATTAGGAAGTGCGCTTTGCTTGGGAGGAGCTAAGTTGGCATGGGAGGGGGGTCAAACGGAAGCCAATCCTCATCAAACTATAGATCCGGGATGGAGTGGATGCTATAGAGGTGGGTTTTCAATATTATGCCCAACAACCCACTAGATCTAAGTAGATCTAAGAAAATGTAAAAATGGGGTTTTGAAATATTTAGGGTTTTAAAATATTTTAGACAATTGGATAGATCATGGAGATAGAACTTACCTTGAGATCATACCTGAGTGATGTGGATGAGATGCCTTGATGTTGAGGAAGATTCCCGCAAAGATCAAATGAGAGATTGTTGATTTTGCTTGCCGAAATGATGCCCTAGTCCACACGTGCGACCTCCTCTACCTGTCAAACCAAGGAATAGCGATTCAATCAGCAAGATCAAGCATGGAGGAAATACAAGAGAAATGCAATAGTAACATGAAATAGAAGGTCCTGGGACAGTAATACTCCCTGTTACCAATGAAGAGCTCCAAAGAAGAAGTAGGGAGAGTCTTCCCCTACCAATACCTCCTCCTCCAAGCAAATTGGCCTCCACCTGTAGATGCAAAATCATGGTACAAAGATATGGCAAACAAGATCTCCAATAACTCAGTGCAAAGGAACAACCAACGAACGAACACCAAAAAACATTCACCACAACACTGGAGATAGATGCAATAATAATTTTCTATTCCAATAATCCAGAGCCAAAAGTCCCCTTTACAATGAGAGGCTCTCTCCTTTAAATAGGAAGGAGAGGCACCAAAACCCTAACCACTTTTTGAATGAGTGGCTAAGATTAAAAGATACAAATGTCTAATCAATGGTTGAGATGAGATCAACAATAAAATACATGGATCACTAATAAAATATAATGTAAGTGGACAAAATCGCTCTATAAGAGGGGAATCCCACCAAATCATGATGACAAAATATCATAAGAGGCTTATGGTGGGTCCAAGGGGTAATTTTATCCCTCCTTGGTCAATCCCCATAGCACAATACATATAAAATAATCACCAAAGTACCAAATCGTGCCTCCATGGTCAAGTCGTGGGCCTCAAAAAGACCTCAGAAATCCACTGAAAGTGCCATAAGTGATGGATGCGGGCCCCGATGAAGCTGAAACTGCTGGAGAAGGTGTGGAGGACCCCGATCTATCATCACTGATCATCCCATGCCATAACATTGCCTCAGTAGCCCAAATCGATTTCCTCAATAGCCATTTCTACCAATCCTGAAATGCCTCGGGAAACGTGAAACTGCCCAAAACAGCCTCCTGGAGTGCCTGCGCTGTCAAGGTGAGGGAACCAGTGTGTCCAGGAGGGGGGTAATATGGTAAAAACAAGTGGCTGGACCACCCCCTCCATCATCAGCGCCCTAGGTCAACCGGATAAAAATCACATCTGCTCTGACAGGGCCTCCGACAGACCAAAACTGCACTGGGACAGCCTACTGAGGCTCAAGCATCACTGTAAGTGCCCGGAACTGAAAAAAAACTGTCCCATTGGACTCAGAAGGTCCAAATCTATCCAAGATGTGTACTCATACACCATATGAGTCTCTGCATGATCAAAATAAATATCCAATATACCGGAACAAGGCCAATAATAATGATCTGTAAATGACCAAAAACTGCTGTAACCCAAGAATCATCATCATAACCCTGTAGCTACTGCATAGAATCATCATGTATGTATACATAGACCATATACCATCTATCCATGTCATCATAAGGTCTAACATCTCGTGTCCCATGGTCCTCCATGGTCAAACTAGGTCTAACCAAGACCAAATATAACTCAGACCATCATCCAAGGCTGCTGCAAAGTGTCAAGGTTAATACATGCTCTACAACTTATTCAAATAGCAATTATAACACATAATGATCATAGTTGGCGATCTACATCCAAATATATAGTGTCGTTAATTATTATTATTACTCAGACTAGACTTTCAGGATCATACTCACTTCATAGTTGTGATCAATTGGCTAGTGAAGGGTGAAGGCTAAATTAACTGGCTAGGCTAAGGGATGACTTGACTAACTTGACTTTGTGATACTTTGGCAAGGGAAAGGGAATACACACCATAGCATATACTGAATGAGCAATAACACAGGGAATGGCGGTGTCTCACAAATGGATGAGTTGTTTAAAGAGGGTTTATTCACCTTCACAGATGCGCACAATCCATAATACAAATAAGGCCAGCAATTGTTTAGATGTAGCATTTAAGTTCCATTGCTTTTTGGGCCTGAAGTTTTCCATAGCCTTGATCTATGTGTGTTTACAAACACATTGCATAGATTTACATTTTTTCTTTAGGCTTTCTGCTGCAGGTGTGTTTTTAAGGCACTTGTTTACCTGAGCACTTCTAGGTGTGTCATGGACAGCTTGTTTACCTAGGTATTTATTTTTCCAAAAGATATAACATTTTATTTTCATGGCCATTTTCATTTGGCATGCCTCTCATTCATGTGTGTTTAGAAACACATTGCATGAATGGGCTTTTCATACAAGATATAGCATTTCATTTTTTCCAGATTTTGTATTCATGGCAGCACTAAAAGTTTCAGGTTTAGCCAACACAACTTTAGTGACTAGGGGGAATTCCAAGGAACTCCAACTCACCATAGGTAAGTTTTGTCACCAACTCAGAGCCGAGACACAATAAACAGGGAAGCTCATCCAATACAGAGGCTACAGTGGGGAAAAGTCCTCCATGCCACTAGTCAAGTAGTAAGTTAGGGTGATAATCTAAAAGGTAGGTCATGGATGGATGAAGACAATGAAATGATGGAGCCAACACTAGCAAGCCAAAGTATGGTGGAATGATCACCTCTATTCTCCCTAAGGAGGGTACATACCAATGAGTATGAATAGTGAACTTCTAAGTCTGAGTAGGGACAATATAATATATATATAGATCAACCAGGTCCAAATATCTATATGATCGCCAGATCATGACACTAAGTGCTAAGACATGCTATAAGAATAAGTATAAAAGCAATCTAACCATAACACCATGATATACCTGCTGAGTCATATACCTGAATGCTCATCAACCTGTACCATCCTCTGTCCTCTGAAACTGCTGCTGTAACTCTGGGCACTACTGACTGCTCTGTACCAATGGTATAATGGCTACATCGGTCATCTCTCTGAGTGTCCCGAGACTCAGTCATGGCATGGGGAATATAACTGCTTTCCACAATCTGATAGTGATCCAATATAGATGCTCATCTCGGCATCTCAAATGTATGGGAACTGGCTGAATAGTGCACTGGCATCAGAAAAATAATGTATGGTAGCCCGGCTACTATAAATGTGATAACAAGACTATTTCATATTTTTAACTTATTGTAAAACTAGTTTACATTAAAAAAATAACTAACACCCTTTCACATATCAATATCCTGTTGGCAATATGGCAATACTGATTGGCATTGATGGCATTAACAACACTTTCCAAGGATTTAGGAATTAGGAAAACATTCCAAGAGCATAAATTTAAGCTTGAATACAAGGTTTCAAAGAGGCGTATATTGGTAGTGGTAACAAATAGTACTACGAAATAAAAAAAATGAAAACTTACAAGTTTAGTAACAACATTGACACATGCATAACAGCTTCACACATGAACATCGAGAGATTTTCATGGTCAAACTTAATGATTTTTGAGTCACCAAATGTTTTACAAATCTCTATATTGTGAGATTGGAAGCAATTGACAGAGAGACATCTCAATGGTTGTAACTTGTAAGTTATTAGCATATTTTCAACAAATCACAATTGTCCTCTATTGACTTCTGCATAGAATATGCAGCAACAGTTTCAAAGTCCAATGTTCACAAAACGAGTTAAACATGTAAATCATGCAACTCAAGAATGAATACATTCTGATTTAACCTGTAAACAGTTAGAAATCACAATATAAAGTCATAGAACAAGTCTAATCTAGCGACTAAATTGATCACCCTTCAAACATGCTATTCTGCAAAAAATGGGACACATATAACCTGTGAGGGTGCAAATCTAAATATTCTAGAACAGTTCAGTTCACGGAAATGAAACTTTAAGTATACAAAGCCTGGCTGATCATTATCTACATATTCGGCTTATAAATATGCCCTGCTCACAAATCCAAAACAAATCTCACTTTGGCTTTAAGCTGGAACTATTTCCATATAGGATCTAAGATGGAAAACCACAACTCAAAAGCAGAAAATAAGACTGATCAACCCTGCTCTAAGACATCAACCAAATAATAGCCAAAAAAGCTAAGAATTATGTAACATGAAATCCACAGGTATAGGTCCACCTCCAGTCATAATCCTTCTACTATCGAGTTTTTTGCTAGTGCCAGCTACCATGCAAGAGGAAGGAATGTTGCCCTTTGAAACCTTAGATCTTCCATTCCTATGAGTTGTTCCACCATCATTTCCATTGACTACAGACATTCCCCCCATATCTTTTGCTATTCTGAAAGCACCATTTGAAGGGGAAAGATTTGAATACAGGTTTCACTATACTAAGACTAAGCTTGCTAAACTGCAACTGATGCAAATCAAAATCCAAAGAAGTTGGGAGCTGATGCATATGACTTGGCTGTAATGAAGAATGCTGCTGCATTTGATGTTGTTGGTACAAACGTTTCAATCTTTGCGCCTCCTTTATCAACAATTCATGTTCAGCTGTATGAAAAATTATAGATAGAAATGATTAACACACCAAAAATGTAAAAATAGGAACATATACACAACAGTTATTTGGAGAAAATGTGTACTTATTAAAGAAGCAGTAATTTCTTTCTTCAAGGGCATGTTCCAGGATATCCATACAATTACTGGAAATAATCTATTCGCAGGAGATTATTGAAAGTTCTTGGTATTGAAATGAAATTGTGAAAAAGTCAATGTCATCAATGCATTCATTTATTTTGTTTGTATAGGCATGAAGAGAGGCATAGAACTTTGTTCTACAAACGATGCATAAAATAATTACCATCTTTGATTAACTTTTCTTGAGCAAGACCGGATATGCACTGCTTGAGAGATTGATTCTCCAAAGTTCCTGTTGGAATCAATCCACAAAGGGTTATACCTTGCTTAAGAGTGGAAGACACGACTATCTGTTGTGTAAAAAAAGGAGCACTTATAATAAGCAAACCAGGGATAAATGAAGTAAATGTAAGTTGTTGTCAAGAAAGAGCAAAATAGAGAGTTACATATTAAAACCAGGTTTTTGCAGGAAGTGCATACAAGAAGTGGCCCCTCTAATTTCAATCTAGTAAATCAGTTAAGAAAATATAGCATCACAAATCAATGAGATGTTGCAGCATCAATGACTCCTGTGGAATGTCTCTTTGTGTCTTGTATGGATGAAAGAGTAATTGAAGCAATCAAGAAAAAGTAAAACAATTGGGAGACATCTCTGATTTTGATGAGTTTGTTAATTCTTCATTTTCTTAGAAATACATATCTGGCAATGCTGGCCTGGATTTAGCCTGCACGGGTGTGGCTCATTGGTGGTTCAGTTGTTATGAAGTCACAGTTGTAAATGGAGGTCACCAGTTCAAATCACACCCGAATTTACCCGTGTCCCATGCTTGCGGGGTGTGTGGGGCACCTGGGGGTATAGTGGTAGCGGGATTAGATCCCTGGACCCCATGTCACACGAGTACCATCCCAGTCTCCAGTTTCTGATTCCCCTAGTTACAAAAAAAAAATGTTGGTCTAGATTCAATCGCTACTAGATCCTAGAGGTCATGCCCTACAATGGTAAGAGAGATCTCCTAACATGCTCATTCATATAAGTTTCAATTATGCTCCTTTAACTTCTCATACCTACCTTCATCCCCACCACCCATTCACCTTGACTCAATCACTTGTAAGTTGTAACTTTATCCAACTTTATGTTTTCCATCCATAATACATAAGCAATTGTAATTTAGCACTTTCAAAGAAAATAGGACTGGCATTGATGGCATTAACATCACTAACAAAACCATGCATATATGCATACATATTTCAAATATGTTGAACAGAGCCATTGATGAAAGGGTATGATGACAAAGCTGCTGCTCATAATGGTGGCAGACCATGATAGAAGAACCAGGTGAATGCCTTCAAACAGTCTTGGAAAGAAGACTATTGACAAGTTCAATTTTATAATCTTTATGTTGCAAAAGCTTTGTGCGCCTGTTGATCAAACTGATAGACTACTTCCAAGAAACGCATCGTATGCTTTACCACACAACTTCCTATTTTCATTTAAAAGTTGGATCGAGAGTTCCAGGAAGCTGGTGGTGAGGTTGGTGCAGGAACAGGGTTTAAGAGTTTGTTATTTTGATTGGTTATGAACTTTCTTCCTTGAAAAACATGTGAAAACCCTAGACATGCTCTCTCTCTTTGAAATCACAGAATTAGATATGAAAGAGCCCTGGCAGTGATCTTTTTGTGCAGGAAGGATAACCATATTTCAGAGTTATGCAAAGAATCTGGTGATACGATATCTTTGATATTATAGGGGATAATGATTGTTTTAGTACCAAATTATTGTGATCGGATGATGAAATTAACAAAGTGTAGAGATGAATGAAATATAGATATCACAAATTAGTTCTGGGGAAAACCTATTTGCTGTTGGAGTTATCAAGGCTATCGAGAAGAAGGGAGTGCAAGAAGGATGAGAAAGAGGAACACAGACAGAAACTCAGGGACTGTCCAATCGGATGATCGACGGTGGTGATTAATTTCGCCATTAGGAATTATCCCACATTTACTATGAAGTTTGATTTACGAGTGTTTATATAGTTCAACCATCCTTATGCTTATTGACGCGTAGAGCAAAGGTTATGGTGGGGGCTCTGGGTGCTTGGACTCCACGAGAAGTCACCAGCTCGGAGCCCGAGACGACCTGTCAGGCCCCCTAACCTTTTGGTGAAAGTGGCATTGAGATGGATAGAGACATTGGTGAACATGGAATTGAGATGGACAGTGACGTGTCAAGATGGAGGAAAACAATAGGAAGTATGAACTCAAAAAGCAAATTAAGAGGTACCAGTATTAGCAAAAAGAATCAGAGATCAGAGCTAAGATTTTTGCACATGAACAATGTGAATACATGCTATCACCATGGGAAAAAATAAGTTACAAAGGGATCCATGCTACCAAAAATGAGCTTGCTACCAAAATGTTTTATGTGTTTGCACAGTGTAGAAATGCTTCATATTGGATACCTCAATATCAGCATAGGATTAGTTCATGAATCCCACACTTAGGCCACGAATTCTAAATTAGAATAGCATTGCCTTTCCATATGGATCCACAATGACCATGTCTAAGATCCAATTTGCTGAAGTATAGCAAGGCAACGTATTATTTTGATAGGGATGAAAACATCCATATTTTGACTAATGATCTTGAAAATAAGATTCTTGAGGTACACATATTTCACTCTCTGATCAATCAAATCCAATAGTCCTATACTTCTGACGATTTTTCCTTCCTAACAAATCTTTAACAGGAAGTATTTGCACTTCATTATTTTAACGGTTTACCACCTATCACCTGCTCACCATAAATTAAATCTTCATAAAGGGCTCATGTGGCATGATGATCTTATTCAATTATTGCATTGTAGGTTGGAGGTTGGAGCAATAGTTCTCCAAATTGTGAATATTCTGACCATTAACTTCTGCTACAGCCCAGAATCTAGTTAACATATACTTTCTTAGCAAAGCAAACTAAAAACATTACAAAAGGATCACGTAAATATTTTCTAGAACGACATCTAGTTACTATGGAAGACACAAGCAAACAACATAAGTTTCAAGTCTTACAAGTCAATTTCGAGCAAGAGTTATCCTAGTCAGCAAAAGTCAACAGATTGTAGACATGGTCAAAGGGCTTGAGGTATAGCATAAAGAGTGAGGATGGCTCAAATATGCAATGGAGATTGGTTAGTTTGGAAGCCGGCTCATGATAGGTTTAGGTGCAAATGCTTTTTAGATGCTTAGGGGGCTTGTTTTAGGAGTATCATCTTTGAAAAGCATTAATGAATTTCATGAAAATTTGTAAGGAATCCCAAGAAATTTAATTATATAAAACTTGGCAAGTCTCAAACATTTAAGTTTGAATCGTATAGCAAATCTCAACATTAATTTTTTATAAGGTTGCAAACTATTGGCAAATCTTTTAATACATTTAAAAATCCAAGGATCCATAATTGTTTTATGGGCATGTATTTAATAGCCAATCTACAAATTGTAGTTGAAGTTATCAGTTGGACCAATAAACAAATCTAGTGTGCCTCAATGTGAAATTGATGAACCACTTAAGCATTCTATCAATGATCATCTCCATCCAAAATAATATTAAAGTATACAAACCACATTTGTTCTCCAAGCTCTTGAATCCTTTAATGTCATACATTCCATATATTAGAGTTTGTTCCTTTTGTTTGAGTTGCATTGTAAGTATTGGGTGGATATTGTCATGCACAGTTTCTATTGGGAAAAGATCCTGTCAGGCAGAGTTCCTAACATGCCTAGTTCCTATTGGGAAAAGTTCATAATAGGCGTAGTTCCTATTGGGAAAATTTCCTCACAGGCACAGTTCTTGTTGGGCAAAGTTCCTATTGGGCAAAGTTCCTAACAGGCATAGTTCCTGTTGGGAAAAGTTCCCATGAGGCAAAATTCCTGTTGTGAAAAGTTCCTGTTGGGAAAAGTTCCTGTTAGGAAGACTTCCTATTGGGAAAAGTTCTTGTCAAGCACAGTTCCTAATAGGAAAAGTTCCTCATGGGAAAAGTTCCTAACAAGCACAGTTCCTCTTGGGAAAAGTTCCTATCAATGGTAGCATTAAAGTTCCTATCGAACAAAGTTCTTGTCAGCCACAGTTCCTGTCATGCACAATTTCTGTCATGCACAGTTTCTGTTGGGAAAAGTTCCTGTCAGGCAGAGTTCCTGTTGGGAAAAGTTCCGAACAGGCATAGTTCCTGTTGGGAAAAGTTCCTGTCAGGCATAGTTCTTGTTGAGCAAAGCTCCTAACAGGCACAATTCTTGTTGAGCAAAGTTCCTAACAGGCACAGTTCCTGTTGGACAAAGTTCTTGTGAGGCACAGTTCCTGTTGGGAAAAGTTCCTATCAGGCACAGTTCCTGTTGGGAAAAGCTCCTAATAGGAACAGTTCATGTTGGGAAAAGTTCCTAACAGGAAGAGTTCCTGTTGGGAAAAGTTCCTATCAAACAAATTTCTTAACAGGAAAAGTTCCTAGCAATGCTAACATTAAAGTTCCTATCGAACAAAGTTCTTGTCAGGAACAGTTCCTATTATGCACAGTTTATGTTGGGCAAAGTTCCTGCTAGGAATATTTCCTACTAGGCAAAGTTCCTAATAGGCACAGTTCATGTTGGGAAAAGTTCCTATTGGGAAAAGTTCCTAACAGGCACAGTTTCTGTTGGGAAAAGTTCCTGTGAGGCATAGTTCCGGTTGGGCAAAGTTACTAACAGGCACAGTTCCTGTTGGGAAAAGTTCCTAAGAGGCATAGTTCCTATTAGGAAAAGTTCATAACAGGCACAGTTCCTATTGGGAAAAGTTCTAATAGGAAAAGTTCCTATTGGGCAAAGTTCCTGTCAGGCACAGTTCCTGTTAGGCAAAGTTCCTCTCAGAAAGACTTCCTATTGGGAAAAGTTCCTAATAGGCACAGTTCCTCTTGGGCAAAGTTCCTAACAGCCACAGTTCCTCTTGGGAAAAGTTACTATCAATGGTATCATTAAAGTTCCTATCGAACAAAGTTCCTGTCAAGCACAGTTCCTGTTATGCACAGTTTCTATTGGGAAAAGTTCCTGTCAAGCATAGTTCCTATTGGGCAAAGTTCCTAACAGGCACAGTTCCTACTGGGCAAAGTTCCTGTCAGGCACAGTTCTTATTGGGAAACGTTCCTGTTAGGCACAGTTCAAGTAGGTAATGGTCTAGTGGAAGCACTATTGACCTAAATAAAGTAGTTAGAATCTCCTAGAAGCAAAGATAAGGCAACATTTCATTTATCGTTTTTTACAAATTCGTAGGATAATGCTCTCACAACAAAGTGAAAATTGTTGTGCGATTTGGTTCTCATTTATTTTTCACTCTACGAGTAAAGCAAAGACCAAAATGTCCATAAACATAAGAGTACACCTTATTGGATATTCAGGTGATGGCATTAACAATAGTTTACATGTATAACTAGTGATTGACACAAAATTGCAGAAAAGTAAGGATGGAACCGAAAACCTAAAGACAAAGGAATATTGGTGGCAACTATAAGTAGGGCACTCATAACTTGTGGACTTGTTAAAAAGGAATTCCCTTCTCCAAGATAAGAGAGCATTATTTTAGAAATCACTACATGGGAGATATATAATGCACATGATGATTTAGGCATAAGTTTGATTTTGTGATGGGTCATGGAGAGAGATGGTAATAAACTGAAATAAATCCTAGATCTATCCTGCACACAAAACTAAATGGAGTGAAAATACTCAAACTCATTATAACACCAAAAGATACTGACAGTATAAATGAAACATGAGGAAAAGATACATAAAATAGTTAATGCCATATGTTTCAATTATGATTTTTTTTTTCTCTGAACTAGCTTACAGGGGAAACATTAGCACGATTCAGTATGTTCACCTTGAACTAAGCAGTTCACTTCTGCCAAAGTCTTTGCACTTGGCCCTCTCTGGCACATCCACATGGACAAGCACTAACATGTCAACCGGGACTTGAACCCTGACCAATCTATATGCTCCCTTCACATACACTATCTACAATTTCTTATCTCTAAGAGAAAAATCTCATGGCACTTAAGTGCAAATTAACAAAGAGCTATAGAGCAAACAAATTTCCACCTCCTAAACTTCCAAGGCCGGTTATCAATTCATCAATTTCAAAACTAATATCATTTGATTTCTATATCTAAATAGTAAATTATCAAATGACATGTTCAAAGAGCAGTTCTTCCAATGGTTGTCACATGTCAATAAATGCTCTTTGAACATGTCAATATCCCCTGTGATGTTATGCTCTTTGAACATGTCATTTGTCTTATCAATAACTAGGAAGCTCTGACGCAAACCCCATGTCTCAGTGACATGAAGTAGCCTGGGTTTTTGTCCTGCTGATTTTAGGATCGAATCCCGTAGATATAAACTAGCATGATCTCATATAATTCTGATCACTGGGGTCCCATATCCGGTGGACGGTGGACGAGGTTGGACATGGTTGAAGCACAATGGGGGGTGGGTCCGTTTGGTGGCGGGACGGGGCGATTTGAGTGCCCCATATCCCACGCCTCGAATTAGAATCACTTGATATACATAAAAAATAGAACAACCAAAAGTTGAGCACCACCAAATGATAAAATCCTTAGCTAATCACAATTTAGTATGTTGTGTGAAATAGGTAAAAATTAAATCCTAAAGGGAAATGAACATATAACACACATTGAATTACCTCCACAAACTAGTGGGTAAACCATGCTTCACCTTGCATTCTAGCTGTGTGTAAGGATTGAGGTATGCAACAATAGTACACAAAAACCAAACCTGATATACTCTCTGGATCTGGTTCCTTTGAACTCTCTTCATAGCTCCTCTTGATTTTTTTCCCCATGTATGCACATTACATAAGAAGGAAAGATTACCTAACCTCCCAAGAAGGAAAGATTACCTAACCTTCCTTTTCATACCTAAAATGAATGAGAGTAATTGCTTTTAATGCCATGCTCCTTGTCAAAAAAACTGGCATACCAAAGCAAGTTCTATATAGTATTGATTCCCGAAAAACACAATATATTGAAAATTTGAAACAACCAGGGAAAAATTATGGTTTTTCCCCATGGTTAATCACCGAGCTTGATTTATCTTGACTTATACTATTAGCAAGATCATCGAGCTTGATTTTTCTTGATGATGCCCTAGCTTTTCCTATTAATTATGAGTGAATGTAGTTTCATCTACATGCTTATGTATAGTGTGAAATCTCAATTGTATATTTGATTTAATGCTTGTCTGCAATGAGAATTCTGAAAAATAATTTTGATTTAAATGCTCATGTACGAAATATGGATTGTAGTCTTTATTTTGGATGCTTATGCATAGTAGGAATTTTGTATTTAGTTTTTATTCAATGCTTATGTACAACAAGAATTTTGGAAACTGTCTAATTCGAATGTTTATGTACAGAACGAAATCTGGAATGTAGTGTTGATTTGAATGCTTATGTATAGTCAGAATTCCAAATGTAGCTTTTATTTAAATGCATGTAAGAAATATGGAAATGAATTCTCCAACTTCTGTGAGTTTGATTAGATTTTTCTAATACCACTTAAAATATGTTGACGGATGCAAATGTTGTATATTTATAATAATATTGAGCTACCGCTCTCCAAGAGTAATATAGGCATAGCCCTCAATGTTAATGATCTTTGGGGTTAGTGGACCTACCAACCATGAATTTCCGAGAGTTGATTCTACTTCATTCATTCCAGAGATTGGATTTCATATCCTCTCTTTACCCATTCACCAAAAATGATTTCTGCATGTAACTGGTGTTAAATTTCATACATTCATAGCATAAAACATAAATTCATTACCAAGATCACTAGAAGTAAGACAAACCACAAAACAACAACACAGAGTTTACCCTGGGAAAGCCAAATGGGAGAAAACCCAACAACCTTCGCAAAGAGATGATAATATGAGATCAGAGTACAAATGAAGAAAGAGAAAGAATGTGAAAGTATCTTTCACAAGTAGATGCCCCAATAAAACCTTCTCCTTCAAGTGATGCGAAATTCTCCTCCTCCAAGTGATGCGAACTTCCTAAGTGAGTGAATGAACTAATGAGGTGCACGAGCCTCTTATATATACAAGTGCAAACAGGAAAATTCCCTTATGGGGCCGACTTCACCTGGGGGAAATAAATAATTTAATTTTAATCTTTTTATTTATTTCCTTTGCACCCCAAGGCTTACATTGATTCTTTCATGTGTTTACATAATTGATTACATAAGGTTCTTCTCCCTTAGGAGGTATAAACAAGTACAATAAAAGTACAATAAAATATAATGAATAATATCTTCTGAAGTTGTACAAAATCCAACAACTAGAGGGATTGTAAGCATATGCTTACCATCCCCAAGCAAATGATTTCCGAGAACAATAAACTAAAGGTTAAAAGGTATCTGCACAACTAATAAATCAAATGTACAAATCCAAGGATATTTTGTAAACAAGATTTGATATATCATCAAGGACATCAAAAGATGGTACTATAACCCTTTCTTCATCGTGCATCTCAAGATATCAAAGGCTAAACCATAAATGCATTCCTGGAATGATATTAAAAGACAGATCAACACTCATAGCTGAGTTTCCTCTACTGTCATGACGAATTCGGGCCCTCAATAGATCCATTATCCACAGGCAATAGAGCTAGAGTTAAATGGATCTATGCTTGTGGCATAATCGAAGTATTGGTATTTGGCTCTTCTAGCTTCCATCCAAGTAGTTGCGTAAATTTATCCTCCCATCTGGCATGGCAGGTAGTCACCTAACTCTATCCAAGCACCTTTATCCCTTCAATGGAATTGGTAAAGAAGTAAAGAAACATAGGTGGGTTGCAGATCAATCCATCCCATGGATTCCCTTCCATGGTGTCGATTAATATTTTTGTTAAGGAAGGAACTTATTCTATAGTCTTATGCTACTCTTCAAAATATGCCAACTAGTCGTATATCTTGCAATTGATGGAAAGCGACAGGTCTTTAACCTCCACAAGAATACGCCCCACAATTATTTCTTTAAAATATCTGCTTGTTAACACCCTTTACAGTTAGTTTTAATGAAGAAAATCGACTTGATTCAACTATATGTTTTCCCCCATTCGTCTTTTGTAGCAGCGTGCACATCTTGGAAGTTCAATGTGTACACATATAAATTGCTCACTATAATGCTTAAAACCTAAATCTAAGTACAATGTAACACCTTTCACAGTTTTAATGAAGCAACTCTTTTTGCTTTAGCAATATGTTGGGTCCCATTCGTCTTCTGTAGCAGCGTGCACATCTTGGAAGTTCAATGTGCACACATATAAATTCCTCATGATAATGCTTAAAACCTAAATCTACATACAATGTAACCTAAATATGCCATGTCACGACTATGCTTATAAGTTGTTTGGTGTAGATGCAGAGTTGAATTTGCTAGCAGAGAAAAATAAGTGGAAGCAGTGCCCGAGCTGCTATAACATGATTGAATGGTTTCAATGTTGCATCCACAATTTAATATATATTCTATTTTTTTCTATTAAAAATGGATACATGTTAATATAAGAGTGAGTCTGTAATAGTACTAATACATAGAGATGGATGGAAGAGTTACTAGTATTCCATTCAGCTTCTGGGTAGAAAAATTCCAGTTCCCCTTCTTGAGTATTAAAATTTCAATTGACAGGAAAGGTAGATGCAAGGATAAATGGTTATATGCAAGGCTACAAAATAATTGAAATAGAATTAAGAATGAGAAGAAAGGAAATGAACTTTTGCACCTGATTTTGAAGATGTCGATTAAACCTTAGCTTGCCTAAGAACCAAGATCGCTTGAATGGAAAATGTTCAAATTTCTGTGATATTAGAATGCTCAGAAAGCTTTGGTTTTACATTCTTTATGCCAAACCCCTTGGATATGCCTCAGAATTGCATTAAGGAACTTGTAAAATGATCTGACAAATATGCAAGTTTATGAAATGCATAAACCCTAGATCTCAGAGTATTGATAGGATCTGTGCCTCAGAGTATTATCAAATGCTTAAGCCCTATCTTGCACCATAGTATTATCGAATGCGTAAAACCTAGATCTCAAAGTATTGATCAAATTCCTTATGCGAAGATATTTTCTTTAGCCTCACACCTACACCAAATTCCTTTATATTTGTGTGTCTAGATGTTTTCCTTATTCGTGGCTGCACTAGTCAATAGATCCTGCTGCACCTCAAATATATGAGAAACCCTAAGATAGTTACAATAAGATTGCTTGTGATTCATGATGAAATAGGTGGAGTTAGTTTCGGATGAACAATTCAGAACCACGTCATTGGCTGCTTCACTTCATAGAGAAAGAAATAGATGGCTTCAGAGCCCTCAGAATGACGACTATGATCTGCTTGGTTGTTTGAGGAAACATGGGTCTGTAGGAGTTTGAGCACGTAAACAATTTGAACAGGGCGGAAGCGATAGCTTGGCATTAACTCACCAACAGACGAGCACTCTGCATTAACTCATGTCCAAGGTGGTAGCCACGTCGGTTAGCCGGAGTTTTGGTTACAGAGGTGGAGTCTGTAAATTTTTCTGAGTTTGCAGCTTGCTAGTTTATGTCAATGTTTCAGTGGTTTTCATTCCCAGTCAGTTTTGCATAGGCTGGAAACTACTTATGAAAAATTTCTTCAACAATTAAACACGCTGTAAAATCATACTAACAAGCAGAAATTAAATTTTAACATGCACACCATAAAAATGAGACTCATAAATTTTTGGCAATTGTGCCCTGGAAAAACCCCCACGGGGAAAACCAGTAAGAGAGAGAGAGATATTTTATTTCTTTAGAGAATATTCAGTTCAGAAATTTACAGTCAAACATGTACTTATCTCAACCATAAATTTCACCCTTAGGAGTTGTCTCGAAATCTGTGCAATCGTTGCTTGGATTTCTGTGCTGAAACAGTACCTAGAAAATCGTGCCAGGAAGTACAAAACAGTCAACCTGCACCCTCCTCGAATTCTGTGCAGCAATAAATTATGCCTTGGTAAATGTACCCAAAGTACAGTCTTGAAACCTGTTCCTATCCTCGAAATATGTGCATCAATAAATGCTTCTCGAAAACTATTCCTTTATCGAAAACTGTGTAGCAATAATTGTTGTCTTGGAATTTGTGCCCACCATACAATTTTGAAACCTGTGCCTATTGCCTCGATAAATGTGCCCACTGCAACTGTACAGCAAACCCATGAATCTGCCTCAGGATTTGTGCCCAGCAGTCACACCCTCAAAACTTGTGCCCTTCTCGGTATTTGTGCCCAACTCACCCTCGAAACTCATGCCCACTTACACGCTGTACGATACTGAAAATATATCCTCAAATTTTGTGCCTCTCTGCAAGCTGAAACTAGTGCCTCGAATCTCATGCCAACTGAAGTCTTCAAGTGGCTTCCTCGAATTTCATGCCACCTCCAACAATCTCTTTTCTCTTCTCTCCTCTTCACTCTCTTCCTCCAAAGTGAGTATGAATGCCTCCCTCATACCTTTTTGATCAAACCCTAGGTTTGTTCTAATCCAATGGATGAGATTGATTGAGATCAACGGTGGAAATTAAATGCTCCATTTACCTTTTATAAATATTAATTTCCCTCACCCACTTAAATTTATTAAAAAGTGACTTTGAGATTATAAAGTCTCATTAAATGCTTTTACTAAGTCATTTAATGTGAGGGTCACATTTCCCCCCCTTCTAAGTGACTTTAGGCAAAATTCACTTGGGGAACACTTCCCTAGGTACAAAAACTAACACTCCCTCTTACCGAGGAAGGTGTTCTGCACCACTCCCAACTTGTCTATGAAGAGACAAACTTCCCCCTCCCCAAAGACTTCGTCAGGATATCTGCTACCTGCTCATCAATGGAAATATACTACAACTCAACTGCTCCTCTTTGGATGTAGTCTCAAATGAAATGGTACCTGATCTCAATGTGCTTTGACCTGTCATGGAACACTGGATTCTTAGAGAGCTGAATGCAACTCTGATTGTCACAATAGATCATCGTAGGTCTAAGCTCTTGATCAAATAAATCTACCAACATCTTGTGAAGCCACAGTACCTTGCAAGTAGCTTGACTAGCTGCCATATGCTTAGCCTTGGGAGAACTCAATGCAACGGACTTCTGTTTCCGACTGAACCACGACACTGCTGCCGAGCCCAAACTGAAACAACAACCAGGAGTGCTCTTTCGATCCCTCACACAACCTGCCTAGTATGAATCTGTTAAACCAACCAAGCTGACTCCACCCGAACCCTTGTACTCCAAACCATAGTCCATTGTGCCTGCTAGGTATCTCAGCACATGTTTTGCGGCAGTCCAATGTACACTCCTAGGCTCCACCATGAACTGTCTAAGAGTGTTCACCGCAAAACACAAGTCTGTCCTGGTGTTGACCAGATACATCAACAATCCAACGAGCTGACGGTAAAGTGTAGGATCCACCAACTTACCCTCAGAAGCATGAAGTTGCTTCAAGTTGGTGATCATAGGTGTAGACATCGGCCTGCAGTCCTCCATCTGAAATCTCCTCAGAATATCAACTGCATACTTCCCCTGTCCCAGGAAAATATGTCTAGGCTCTTGCCAAACCTCCATCCCCAAATAGTAATGCATTAGCCCAATATCAGTCATCTCATACTCAGCTGCAAGGTCTCTCTTGCAATGTGCAATGAGACGCTCCTCTCCAGTGATAAACAAGTCATCAACATATAACAGAAGAATGAGAGGATCTCCACCAACCACAATGTAGTAAAGGTTGGGATCAGCCTCACTCTTTTGAAAGCCCATCGAACTCAAGTATGCATCGATCCTGGAGTACCAAGCTCTAAGAGCTTGCTTCAGTCCATACAAGGCTTTCCTCAGCCTACACACATGAGAATATCTCCCATGAATCTTGAATCCCTGTGGCTGCTCTAAGTACATCTCCTCCTGCAGAAGACCATTGAGAAATGCAGTCTTCACATCCATTTGGTGGATCTTCCAACCCATCTCTGCTGCTATAGATATCACTGCTCTGATGGAAGAATACTAAGCAACTGGCGCAAAAGTCTCATCATAGTCAACTCCCTCAACCTATGAAAACCCCTGAGCCACAAACTGAGCCTTGTACTTCTCCACACTGCCATCTGCAGCATGCTTTATCTTGTAAAGCCACTTGGAAGTCACAACTGACTTCCTCTCTGGTCTCAGCACTATCTCCCAAGCATTGTTCTTCATGATGGAATGGTACTCTTCCATCATGGTATTTGTCCATACCTGATGTTGAGAATCCTCCTCAAATGTAGAAGGCTCAGAGTCACGAAGACTCGCAATAAGAGCCATCCCCAATCTGTCTGGCATCACTACTATCCTGATCTCCTCCTGGGGTCTACCAAATGCCTCTGCCTCCGTCAAGGTCTCCTGAAGCCATTTAGGCTTCCTCTTCCTTGAAGGATCCTCCCATACTGGTCTATCCTCATCTGTGGAACTCCCAGAAGCAGAAGGTCCAACACCCCAAGGACCAGTGACCGATGAACCAGTCCCTGAAGAACCTGTAACCTGTGAACCAGAACCTGAACCTGTCCTTGAAGTACCTGTCACTTGAACCACTAAACTTGTAGGAGCTGTACCTGTACTTTGTGATCTAGTCACTCCTAAAACCTGTATCGAAGAAGCCTGTGTCAACTGAGGTGTGGAAGCTGGTGGCTCCCGCTGCTCTATCTCTCTCGACTTCCTGAAGGCTCTCTCCTCATCAAAATTCACCTCTTTCCTAAAAACAACTCTCTTCTAGCCAGGTAGGTAAAGCCGATAGGCCTTCGAAGTCTCGTCATATCCCACAAATATTCCTCTCTCTACAGTAGGCTCAAACTTCGTCCTCTTGTCAGAAGGGATGTGAGAGTAAGTCAAAGAACCAAATATACGAAAGTGGCTCACCTCAGGCTTCTTTCCTGTGTACATCTCCTCTGGAGTCTTCCTCCCCAAAGCACGGTGAGGACTCCTCTTCTACAGGTAAACTGCAGTACTGCATGCCTCTGCCCATAGAAAGAACGGTAACCCCTGATCATGAAGCATTGCTCTCGTTGCTCCCACAATCGACCTGTTCTTTCTCCCTGCTACTCCATTTTGCTTAGGAGTGTAGGGAACTGTCAGCTGTCTCTGTATACCCTCCTGTTTGCAAAAAGCATCGAACTCCTTGGAGGTATACTCACCCCCATTGCCCGATATCAACATCTGAATCTTCCTCACTGTCTGCTTCTCCACAAGGGCTTTGAACCCTTGGAAGACACTCAATATTAAGGGCGACTTCTTGCTCCTCAAGAAGTAGATCCAGGTCTTCATGGAGTAGTCATCAATGAAGGTGATGTAGTACTAAAAACTAGTCAAAGAGATTGATGACATAGGACCGCAAATATCGGAATGGATCAAGTCAAGCACTCCTGTTGCTCTCATGTCACTGCTTGGAAAAGCAGTCTTGGTGTACTTTCCCAAAGCACACCCCCTGCACACATCACTCTGCTCAGTGCTGAACTCAGTTAAACCTATAACCATGCTCCTCAACAATCTCAGATTTGGGTGATGTAAGTGGGCCATCCTTCGATACCATAGCTCACATAGCTCACTACTGCTGCTGTGTGCTAGAGCGTGCTGCGGATTAAACAAGAGCTTGTAAAACTTTGCACATCTAATTCCAATGTCCATGGAGGTAGATACTCCTGTAGTCCTGGAGAACACCTGCACTCTCCCATCCGAGAAGTATACCCCAAGAACCCTGTCCTCAATGGTGGAAACTGATACAAGGTTCTTCTTCAGTCCAGGGACATACAACACATCCCTCAGAATCATGGGACTCATAGACTCCCTTTGAAATGTAATGGTCCCCCGACCAACTACTCTAACAATGGTGTTGTCACCTAGTACAACCTCCACATTTGTACATGTCTGTGATAGATCGGAGAACATCTCTCGAGCACCTGACATGTGGCTCAAAGCTCCGCAGTCAATATACCACGTACTAGTGGTAGAAGCATTCATCTGATGACCTGCCAACAAGGAATACTCCATCTCTAAATCCATATTAGTGCTGGTAACTAAAGAAACTCTCTCTCTCTCAATCTATCCAACACATAGAGAAAACTCCCTCTAAAAGCTGTCTCCAAAATCATCAACCTCCGCTGAGGCTGCAGTCTATTGTCTCTTCTTCTTCTTGCTTGGACACTGTGAAGCATAGTAACCAAATGTCTGACATGCATAACACTTGATTTTACTCAAGTCCTTCTATCCACCCTGCTGCTGCTGCTTCTTGGCCCCACCCTTCTTGGTACCCTTCTTCTTCTTGTTCCCCTTTGTTGTCAAAGCCGCGTTCTCTTCATTTACTCCACCCTGTGATGAACTGCCCTATACAAGACCTCTCCTGGTCTCCTCCCGTGCAAAGTCATCCCACAGTCTCTCCCAAGAAGGTAGGTTCTCTCTACCCACTATGGCCTGCACAAATGCACCCCAGGGCTTTGAAGCCCCATTCACTGTTGTATGTACAAGCTCAGTAGCAGATACCACCTCCCCAACTGCTGCTAGCTCATCTCTAACTACAGATATCTTGGTAAGGTATGCTGTCACTCCCTCTTCTCCATTCATCTTTATACTCTTGAGTTTCTCCTTGAGAACCATCTTCCTGTTCTCATTGGTACTCTCATACAAAATGGTCAAAGCAGTCCACATCAAGTGTGCCCTAGCCTTGCCTGAAATGTGAGGGATTATGTGGTCTTTAACTGCATCAAGGATAATCCTTCTAGCCTTACAGTCCTTCTTGTTGAAGGCTGATAGTGCTACTGCATCTGTAGCAGCGAGAATCTGAACGGGGTTTGTTGTAGTATTCCTAACCACCTCCTCCCACAGTTCATTCTCCTCTAACATCAGTAATATTCTGGCCTTCCATGGCACAAAGTTCCCTGTCCCATCTAGCCTATCCTCCAACCTAAGTCATGTAGCCATCTTTCAGCCAACCCAACAAAGTGTTGTTCACTAATAGAAATTTTTTTATGAAATTACTGAGTTCTAGAAATTTCTGTGTGTCTGCAAAATACTACTGTTTTCTTCTCCCAAGCTCTGATACCATGTAAATTTTTCTGAGTTTGCAGCTTGCTAGTTTATGTCAATGCTTCAGTGGTTTTCATTCCCAGCCAGTTTTGCATAGGCTGGAAACTACTTATGAAAAATTTCTTCAACAATTAAACACACTATAAAATCATACTAACAGGCATAAATTAAATTTTAAAATGCACACCATAAAAATGAGACTCAGAAATTTTTGGCAACTGTGCCCTGGAAAAACCCCCACGGGGAAAACCAGTAAGAGAGAGAGAGAGAGATTTTATTTCTTCAGAGAATATTCAGTTAAGAAATTTACAGTCAAACATGTACTTATCTCAACCATAAATTTCACCCCTAGGAGCTGTCTCGAAATTTGTGCAATCGCTGCTTCGATTTTTGTGCTGAAACAGTACCTAGAAAATTGTGCCAAGAAGTACAAAACAATCAACCTACACCCTCCTCGAATTCTGTGCAGCAATAAATTCTGCCTTGGGAATGTACCCAAAGTACAGTTTCAAAACTTGTGCCTATCCTCGAAATATGTGTAGCAATAAATGCTTCTCGAAAACTGTGCCTTTCTCGAAAACTTTGCAGCAATAATTGTTGTCTCAGAATTTGTGCCCACCGTACAGTTTTGAAACCTGTTCCTACTACCTCGATAAATGTGCCCATTGTAACTGTACAACAAACCCGTGAATCCTGCCTCGAGATTTGTGTCCAGTAGTCACACCCTCGAAACTTGTGCCCTTCTTGGGATTTGTGACCAGCTCACCCTCGAAACTCGTGCCCACTTACATGCTGTATGGAACTGGAAATATCTCCTCGAGTTCTGTGCCTCTCTGCAAGCTGAAACTAGTGCCTCGAATCTCATGCCAACTGAAGTCTTCAAATGGCTGCCTCGAATTTTGTGCCACCTCCAACAATCTCTCTTCTCTTCTCTCCTCTTCACTCTCTTCTGCAAAAGTGAGTATGAATGCCTCCCTCATACCTTTTTGATCAAACCCTAGGGTTGTTATAATCCAATGGATGAGATTGATTGAGATTAACGGTGGAAATTAAATGCTCCATTTACCTTTTATAAATATTAATTTCCCTCACCCACTTAAATTTATCAAAAAGTGACTTTGAGATTATAAAGTCTCATTAAATGCTTTTACTAAGTCATTTAATGTGAGGGTCACCTTTTCCCCCCTTCTAAGTGACTTTAGGAAAACGTCACTGGGGGAACACTTCCCTAGGTACAAAAACTAACAGAGTCGTGGACGCAACGGAGGCGTGTCCCGTATCTAGCGGATGGTGGACGGGGCTGGACGGGGTTGAAGCACAACGGGGGTGGGTCCGTTTGGTGGCGGGATGGGGCAATTTGAGTGCCCCATATCCCACGCCAATTAAGAGCACTGACTATGAGGTTATTGTAGTCATCCTCTTCTGAAAGTCTTTCCATGACAAGAGGGTTGACTACATCAGCCAACTAGGGTAAATGGAGATCTGTTCTTTAAGGTCAATACAAAGTGTTTTAATTTGTTTGTAGGTTGGGGTTGAGTGATCTGGGCGAACTCTTTCAAAATTTCCTCACAGAGTCCCGTTTTAATATGTAGAACTTATTTCATATTTGCAGATCTTGGTCATAACCAATGGCCTTGGCCTCACACTTCGACTTAGAATAGGCAAGGTTTTGAGGGACCCACCACCATATATGTTGCTATGCCAAGGAGTGGCCACGGTCACCAACCATAGCCGGACAAGCTGCGAGAAGACGTTGCATATAGATTTGCTTCAAGGCCCAATCCATCATCAAATATGGTGGATTATAGAATCCGCAATATTAATTTTCTCCCATCAGGCATCTCCAATAGTACAAGCAAAGCATCCTGAGCTACAGAGTTCTGACTCTCTTTGTGAATCCAATCTGAACCTCTACTGTAGCTGTATTATACACTTGATGCCAGACAAATATCCTCATCAACTCGATTTGGATGCATAGTTTGCCATCCATTGCTCAGCCCTTTCATCAATTTCAGCTGATACTTGAATGCTGGATACAGGCCATAGATCTACAAATCTGGGTTGAACATATCATAGATATTTTTATTGCTTGTTAGGTGAAAAGATCTCCATCCAATAAACCTGTGAAATGCCCACTCCGATTTTCAATATATTAGAAAACTCATCCATCACTCATTTCACATATATGACCCCAATTTACTCCTTACAGGTCTCTTCGGTGAATTGAAGATAGGGATCATGTGTATCCTTTATGCTATATTCATCATACAGGACAAATATTTTCACTCCAGGAGAAGCTGAAATTTGCTGAGTATGACCTCTTCCATAAAATCCTCTTTGTGATGGAAATTTAACCTCATACTAGTCACTTGAAACTGCTCATGATTTTAATGCCCTATCTGTCGGTCTCTTCTACTACAGGAAAAACCACACAAGAATGAAAGGAAATGACTGTAAGAAACAATCTCCTACAGGAATACTGCATATAGATATTGTTAACATGGTTATTTAGACATCTCCCATCACTGGACAGATCTTGTCCTCCTGCCCAACTGACGATGCATCTGACTGGCTGAGTTAGATGAAACATTCCTTACATCTTCAATTAATTGTTGCACAGATTCTTGAGAGCCTGGCCATTGTGCCACCTTTCCCAGAGATTCCATAAGATTGTAGAGCTTAGATGCACTAACCCCAAGTTCTTGAATAACACAGGTTTTCAAACAAGATGTTAATAACTGAAGAATGCTCAGAGATGCTTTGTTTCTATTGGATGACCCATAGATTTGACGGTTCCTTCTTGCGAGCTATTCACAGTATTCACCAAATATTCACTGCTTGGTACAATATGTTGCTAAGTTCTAACCCAGATTTGACAACGATGCCTCAATTTCGCTGCTAAAATACACACAAAACTATGACCTAGATCCACAGGAATAGCCCAACACTCAGATTTATATTTGTTTGTGTGCCCAACAAGCATTCTTACTGCTGTCACAAGTGGAGAAATGTCATTTTAACCCAAGGATGTTCAACATACCCAACAATGCAGCAAGATCCCTTCTAAAAGGTGGATAGATCCATGCTTTACATATCAGAACTGTTGTCAATAGGTAGAGTTGTTTATTTAATAGCCTCAATATGAAACAAAACTCCTGCATCAATGAAAACAGGATAGACCAGCTCCATCAACAACAAAACCTCGCTATCATAAGTCAAGAAAATTCGTTTGTCATCCTCATGCAAAATGGGGTTTAACAGAAGATAAGGTAGGATCATGGAGTGCTAGATGAGTAGTCTTGCATGATGAGTGGAGGAATCTTGAGCTTGGTATGATACCTTTCTTGAAAGAAGACTTGTATTTTACTCCTGATGTTCTTTTGAGGTCGTGGTGCTTGTGTTCATGCAAGAATTGAAAACCTGGGTTTTGTAGACTCAAACCCTAGGATGGACATGAACACTAGGAGTTTAGAGCTAGAGTTGTCTTGTAAACCTTGAAATTGTGGGATGCAAGTTGGATAGGGTTTGTGAACCCTAACGGAGACAAGAGCGCTAGTGTGAAGACCTAGAGCATGGTGAGATGTTCGGCTTGGAGGACTTAGAGCTTGATGTGATGTCATGCTTGATGGAGCTTGGTGAGATGACTTGCTTGGGCAAGTAGTTTTCATGTGATGTGATGATGTACTCAGGGGTACATGTGTGTAATGCAAGTGATAAGCAACCAACTTTGGTTCAGTGGGATACCTGGCTTGGAGGAGTTCGATGTCAGGGTTTGACAATGGTTGTGATGCTAGCATTTTGTTGTTAAGGGTTAAGGAGCGTTGTGGAGTAGTCCTACCTTGTGATAAGCTAGTGGATTGAACGTATGTATTTGTACTTCATTCTTATTTTAATATGAAATGTACATTGCTGTCCTAAAGTTCTGTATTTGCAGCTCTGTTTAGAGCTTAATTCTCATGATGATTTGAGTAGTTAGTAGAGCTGGTTTTGTTGGAGTATAGCGCTCCAATAGTGGTTATAATGAAATGTAAAAGTCACATCCATATAAGTGACTAATCAGTTGAGAATTGGATATTATTTAATAAGGTAGGTGCATTATAACAGTAGCACAACTACCAAACCAACGACATAAAAGGAGACCAAACCCATTGTGTCAAATGACTTCATTGTAGTAAAATAATATTTTACATAAGTCTATTTTTATCATGTATCTAATATTTTTTGTGTTTATAAGTTTAACATGGTATCAGAGCGGGAAGCTCTTGTTGAACAATAAAGTAAAAAATTAATATAAAGTGATTGAATTTCAATGTGACCAAGATTTAGATAAAATTTAAGAGGTTCAAGGATAAAAATCAAGATATAACAGTTGTGTGCCATATCATTTATGGAGTTTCCGTGAAGGAGAGCCAACATGAAAATGTGCATCCAATACATTAAGCTAATCACCAACTGCCAAAGAAGAAAGTGTTGTTGTACGATATTTGAGAGTATAAAATAAAGCCATTGTCCACCAGTATCACAAAGAAAAAGAGAAGAGAAGACACATAGAAGAGTGGAGAAATCCGGAGTACAAAGTGATAGAGAAATACGAGTCTATATAAGGCAAGAACTAGAGGTATCTCTGTGATTGTTTGAGTAAAAATATCACAATTTTTTTTAATCTTTAAAAGAAAAGAGGGCGGAGATAGAATGTTTACTAGGAAGAATAGTTATTTTCTTGTTGAAAGAAGAGGAGCATGAAACAATTTTTTTTAATCATATATTAATGTCTGTTATTTCGAAACAAAAAAAATTATCACTTGAGAAATAGAAATACTATACATTAAAAAAAAGCATTCTGAGAACATGTTGAGATTTTGATGAGTTTATTTGAGACCAGATGTGGAGCATTTACTCTTTAAGTTAATATTGCTGCTAACCCGAATGAATCAATGGCAATGAAAGATGGTGATAAAAGTAAATTGTGAATTTTTATTCCACATGGCTGAATTTTCAAATGGAGGAATCAAAGAAGGTTTAACTCAGCATGGATTGTTGTCCAAGTAATTCAGGAATTTGGGAATATCAATAATTTTCCTATTTGGGAATTCAAAATCTTGGGGATTTATAAGATTTGGGAATTTGGGAATTTGAAACCTTGGGAATTTAGAAGATTCGGGAATTTGGGAATTCTACTCTTACAAGAGTGATGAAACAGCATGAGGAAGTACCTACAAAATTCCAGAAATGCCGAGAAGAGAAACTGCTTAAAGAAAAGAAAATTTCCATTTTATGTTTTTGATGTAATTCTTGATATTGTAGTGTTAAGAGGGGTCTGTTGGAGTATAACACTCCAATAGTGGTAATAATTTAATGTAAAAATCACGTTCATATAAGTGACTAAGAATTTGAGAAATAGATGTTATTAAGTAAAGTAGGTACATTATAAAGTAGGTACATCATTGTAATAAAAAAAGCATTTAACATAAGTCCAGATTTATCATGTATCCAATATTTTCTTTGTGTTTAAAAGTTTAAGAGCTTTATCATGCTGATTGATATAACAACAGGAAGATTTAGTTGGGTGAATTGACAAGTAAAGAGAAGATAATAGGGTAGGTTGGTAGCTGGG
This sequence comes from Larix kaempferi, assembly GCA_027924585.1. Lineage (NCBI taxonomy): Eukaryota > Viridiplantae > Streptophyta > Pinopsida > Pinales > Pinaceae > Larix > Larix kaempferi. Next base: position 2,307,466 of record BSBM01000779.1, read on the forward strand.
ACAAATATGATGTAATAAGATTCAATCATATCTGGTTTGTACTTGGAGTTGTGCCCTTAAGGGATGGGAATCATCTCCCAAGTTTGTATATGATTTGGTGTTTGTTTCCTTGACTGCTAGTTGATTGGTTCATGCCATCATGGAGATAAGATAAGATAATTGTATTAATGTCCAACAAATGACCACAGAATTAGGTCAATAGAACTAAAAGATATATCCAATTTGAATACAATGTGGGAGTGCAAAAGCAGCTCCTAGAGAATACTGAAAGCAGAGTAAACATAACTAAAGGAAAGTACAACCTAAATAAGTTTCTGAATAAGCTAATCACTAGGTCTAGCCAACACAAAAATATGTATATATGGGTGTGGTTATACAACGTAAGAATGTCCGAAACTAGAACTAGAACTAGACATCTCAGTGCAAGTAAATATATATATATATATATATATATATATATATATATATATAGAGAGAGAGAGAGAGAGAGAGAGAGAGAGAGAGAGAGAGATTTGAGGATAAAAGCGATGATGTCAAGGCCTCCTAGGCCTTATGACAAAGGGCGAGAGGGGCGACTGAGGCACTGGCTCACTGTCGCAGACATCAGACACGATAGTGGGATCCTGTTGTACAATCCTACGGGGTCATATGAGCGAGGGATCCCTGTCCTCCTACCATCCAAGGTCAAAGGAAAGAGACTCCAGATAGATCTTTGGATGCTCAGCTGGGACTAGGAGGTAATCCAACGGGCAGGAGGCGCCCTGCTCTGGATCTGCCTGGAGGTGATCCACCTGTCACTATGAGAATGTGTAGTCGGATGTTTGGTTCGACCACTATAATGTTGAATATTGTAACTTCTAAGAATATTATATTTGTACATTATTATTCCAGAGATGTTTCATCCCTCCGAGGTGATTCTATTATGTATCCGGAGATGTTTATTCCTCCGATGGTTTGTGGTAACTAGGGTTATTAGACCCACCATGTGGGGGTCGGCCTTGAGTTTATATTTTCGGGGTTATTATACTTCTCTAGGAGAGGTTGGCCCCATTAGGGTTTTTGGTCAGTCGGGAACTAGTATAAATAGAGGAGGAGAGCTCCTCATTTGACACACTTCCACAACTCAGAAAGTAGCACACTTGTGTTTGGGAGGTCTGCATAGGAGGTAGAGAAGGAGGTCAAGTCTTGGAGCACATCTTGTATTTTAGTTGATCATCTTATTGAGGAAAGCTTTGCTGGGTTTTCTACCCCATGAGGGTTTCCCAGGGTAAATTCTGTGTCTATCTTGTGATTATGTTTCTTTCAATGATCTTGCTAGTCTATTTGGTTTAAACTTAACATGGTATCAGCGCTAGCCTGAATAGAACATCTTTCACAAGGTATTTCTCTCTCTCTCCCAAATTTAGGGTTTCTGCAAAAGTTAGTATTTTTGGATTCTGGTTGCATGGCTGAATAACCCTTCTAAAGATCTATCTTTTGAGCCTTGGATCGAGGTTTTTGGTTGGGTAGAACTCCGGGAAAGTCAAACCCTAGTTTTACCAAAAGTGCGATAAACCAGAAATTATGTTGCAGATCCGGAAAAGTGAAAAGTTAAAATTTCCGAGTAAGTACTACTCTATCTCTTATCTCTTGGACTCCCCCAAGAGAAGATGGCTCCAAGCACTAAGCTTGAAGACAAACTAGAAGGTATAGAGAATTTCCGGGCATGGAAATACATAATTGGTCTCATTCTTGAAGAGAATGATCTTGCTCATTATATCAAGGATGAAGTTGCAGAACCTGAAGGAGATGAAGCCAAAGAGAAGCATAGGAAGGATTTGATTAGGGCAAAGAGAATCATAGTTGATTCTATTAAAGACCACTTGATTCCCCAAGTGGCTTCCAAGAAGACTCCAAAGGAAATGTATGATGCCCTAGGAAGAATGTATGAAGGAAAGAACATCAATAGGAAGATGAACCTAAGGACTCAGTTGAAGAGTACCAATATGCACAAAGGAGAATCCATTCAAGACTAATTCTCAAGGGTCTCCCAAATCAAGGAGCAACTAGATGCCATTGGTGATACTCTTGATGAAGATGAACTTGTGATGACTGCTCTAAATGGTCTCACTAGACCTTGGGAGTCATTCATACAAACTATGTGTGCCAGAAAAGAAAGTATGAAGTTTGATGTAGTATGGGAGGATTTTGTTCAAGAAGAGGCTAGGGTAGCCAACAGAGAATCCCTTCTCAAAGAGGATGACCAAGCCTTGGCCACCCACACCAAAAGAGGAAGAAGGGGTCACTTCAATAAAGTGAACCACAAAAAGTCTCAACGCTCTCATAGATTCAAAAGGAAAGGAGGAACAAACTCAGAAAGAGACCTCTCCACAGTCCGATGTCATAATTGTCTTAAACTAGGACACTATGCTAGAGACTGTACTTTACCAGAAAAGAAGAAGAAGAAGTTTGTTCACAAAAGACATCATGCACATATGGTAGAAGATGATAGTGAAGAAGAAGTAGAAGAAGAAGAAGAAGAATAAGAAGAAGAGGAAAGGCCTCGAAGGAAAAGATCTAAAGTAAAGAAAGAAGATCCAGAAGAATATGTCCTATTTTCTGCACTCTCTGGATCTATGTCTCCTAGAGAAGATACATGGATCATTGATAGTGGTGCTTCAAAGCACATGACAGGTCAAAAGAAAACTCTCTCAGGACTTGAAGAAAAGACTTCACCACAAAAGGTATCTCTAGGAGATGATTATCAATATCCCATCAAGGGAATTGGTGAAGCAAGCTACAAGCTTGATTCTAGAACACCCTTGAAAATGAAAGAAATTTTATATGTACCAGGTTTGAAGAAGAACCTACTCTCTATCTCAGCACTAGATAAGAAAGGTTTTAGAGTGGCTTTCATAGATGGACAAGTACTCATGTGGCCCAAAGGAAAATCAATTGAAGATGCAGTTGTCATTGGTGAAGAAGAAGGAGGTCTCTATAAGCTCAAGGGTCATCCAGAAGTTGCCCTTGCTCATGAAATCTCTAGTCCTAGTGAGCTATGGCATAGAAGATTAACTCACATTAACTACAAAGCCTTACCCTATGTAAGCAAGGTGGTAATAGGATTACCATATTTGAAGGTTGATCATAATGGCTCATGTAAAGGATGTGAGAAAGGGAAGAATGTCAAGAGCCATTTTCCAAAGAGTGAAACAAAGACTAAGAACATTTTGAAGCTAATACACTCAGATGTATGTGGACCAATGCCCACCACTTCCCTAAGTGGGTTTGAATACTATCTCTCATTCATTGATGAATATTCAAGGAAACTTGGATATACTTTCTAAAAGGTAAGAATGAAGTCTTTGGAAAATTCAAAGAGTTCAAGGCCCTAATAGAAAATCTCTCAGAAAAGAAAATCAAGATTCTCAGAACAGATAATGGCGGAGAATATACTTCAAAGGACTTTGAATACTTTTGTAAAGAAGATGGAATCAAGAGAGAACTAACCACTCCCTACAATCCCCAACAAAATGGGGTTGTTGAAAGGAAGAATAGAACCATCATGGAAGCTGTAAAGACTATGATACATGACCAAGGTCTACCCATATATCTATGGGATGAAGCAGCTAGGACAACAATCTATGTGCAAAATAGACTATCCCATAGTGCTCTTGAATTCAAAACTCCAGAAGAAGTGTTCACAGGAAAGAAGCCCGAGGTAAGTCATCTCAAAATATTTGGGTGTCCTGTGTACATTCACATTCCAAAAGAAAAGAGAACCAAGTTGGATCCTTCTGGTAAGAAGGGAATATTTGTTGGATATTGTGAATCATCCAAATCCTTCAGAATTTACATACCAGGTTTTCATCATATGGAAATAAGTAGAGATGTAACATTTGATGAAGAAATAGCTCTCAAGAAATCTAGGAAATGCCAACTTGAAGAAATCTATGAAGAAGATACACCTCCTAGAATCACAGAGGCTGTGCCCATCCCTGAAGATGATTCACCAAAGGATCATGACATGTTGGAACCACAAGAACCCCCTATTACAGACTTATCTAGGAAAAGAAGGCCAGCATGGGCTAGAGACATTATTCAAGGAGCCGAAAGATATGGAGCTCAAAGGCTCCACTAGAGAAATAAAGCAACCAAAGCTAGTGTCCAACTATATGGCCTTGATGTGTGATCTTGTGGATCAACAACCTACTAGCTATGAAGAGGCAGCTTAGAAGAAAGAATGGGTAGAAGCAATGATAGAAGAATATCAGTCAATAATGAAAAATGATGTTTGGGATATAGTTCCCAAACCAAAAGATAAAAGTGTGGTTTCTTCCAAATGTATTTTCAAGATAAAAAATGCTGCAGATGGTAGCATTGAAAAATAGAAGGCAAGATTTGTAGCTAGAGGATTCTCTCAGAAAGAGGGAATTGACTATGAAGAAACATTTGCACCAGTTTCTAGGTATACTTCAATTAGAACTATCATGGCACTTGCATCTATGATGAAGTGGAAATTACACCAAATGGATGTTAAGACAGCTTTTCTAAATGGTGTAATTGAAGAAGAAGTGTACATAGAGCAACCACAAGGGTTTGAGGTTAAAGATAGGAGAACTCATGTATGCAAACTGAAAAAGGCATTATATGGATTGAAGCAAGCTCCCAGAGCTTGGTACGGAAGGATTGACAATTTCTTAACAAGCATGGGATTTACCAAGAGTAAAGCTGACCCTAATCTTTATCTCAAAGTGATGGATGATGAACTAGTTATACTGTTGTTATATGTAGATGATCTATTTCTAACCGAAAATGAGAAACAAATTACTGAATGCAAGAAGAATCTTTCTTCAGAATTCGAGATGAAAGATATTGGATTAATTCACTACTTCTTAGGTCTAGAAGTATGGCAAGAACCAAAAGGAATCTTTCTAAATCAAGGTAAGTATGCTGTGCAGATTCTAAAAAGATTTGATATGTTGAAGTGTAAAGCCATGGCCACTCCCATGGACTCTAACTTGAAGTTATTAGTTAATGACTCATCAGATTTAGTGGAATTAACTCTATATAGACAAATCATTGGGTCATTGATGTATTTAACAAATACTAGGCCAGATATATGCTTTGCTGTAAACACCCTGAGTCAGTATCTAGTAGAACCTAGAAAGGTTCACTTAATAGCTGCAAAGCATGTAATGAGGTACCTAAAGGGTACATTAGATTTTGGTCTATATTATCTTGGAGATCATGAACTCAGATTACATGGTTACTCAGATTCCGATTGGGCAGGAAGTGTCTTAGACAGAAAGAGTACATCAGGTGGATGTTATGGTCTTGGATCTGCCACGATCTCATGGTTCAGCAAGAAACAATCTAGTGTGGCTCTCAATACTGCTGAAGCGGAATATATAGCTGCATGCTCTACCAGTTGTGAAGCAGTGTGGCTTCGAAAACTATTATCTGGAGTGTTTGAATTAGAAATGGATCCCACTGTGATCATGTGTGACAATCAAAGCTGTATTAAGATGACATAAAATCCTGTATTCCACAAAACACATAGAGATCCGATACTTTTATATACGAGATATGGTGCAGAGAGGAGCTATCAAGCTCGAGTATGTGAGCACTGAGGATCAAATTGCTGATATCTTGACCAAACCTTTGTCTCAAGTGAAATTTGAATACTTTCAAGACAAGCTTGGTGTAGTTCAAAAGGACCCTCCTCGAAAGGGGGATTAGTATAGTCACTAATGATGAGATTGTCTCATCGACAGCAAGGTTGATGATATGGATACCTGTTTACTACACTTGGATACTTAGATTATTTAGATTTAGGACTCTTATGCTTAGAATACTTATTTTACTTGTTTTTACTTTTGATGATATATGTATTGGTGAGAATACATGCTTTTGATGATATATGTATTGGTGAGGATACATGTTTTGATGATATATGTATTGGTGAGAATACATGCTTTTGATGATATATGTATTGGTGAGGATACATGTTTTGATGATATATATATTAGTGAGAGTACATGCTTTTGATGATATATGTATTGGTGAGAATACATGCTTTTGATGATATATGTATTGGTGAGAATACATGTTTTGATGATATATGTATTGATGAGAATACTTGTATTGTTACATATTGATATATTGATGAGAGTACTTGTATTGATGTATTGATGAGAATACATGTATTGATTAATGTACTTGTATGGATGAGGATACTTGTACCTGTATTGATGAGGATACATGTGAGGATTGCATCATCCTTGAACACATGTTCTAAAGAGAGTCGTAGACGTATGTCTTCGAGAATGAAGTCCCTGGTGGACATGTGAGGATTGGATCATCCTTGGATTTCAGTCCTAAAGTGAGCTGTAGACAGATGTCTCCGAGAAAGAAGAGGGATTGTATCATCCTTGAACACATGTTCTAAAGAGAGCCGTAGATGTATGTCTTCTAGAATGAAGTCCTTGGTGGACATGTGAGGATTGGATCATCCCTGGACTTCAGTCCTAAAGAGAGCCGTAGACATGATGTCTCCATGAATGAAGTCTTGAATGAACAGGTAGGGGATTGCATCTTCCCTGGACTTCGGTCCCAGAATTGATCCGTAGACATGATGTCTCCGAGAATGAAGTCATGAATAAATAGGTAGGGGATTGCATCTTCCCTGGACTTCGGTCCCAGAATTGAGCCGTAGACTGATGTCTCTGAGAATTGAAGATAGGAATGCATTGTCCCTGGACCTCAGTTCAAAATGTACGTGAGGAATGCATTGTCCATGAACTGGGTTCAAAATGTACGTGAGGACTACATTGTCCATGAACTAGGTTCAAAATGTACATGAGGATTGCATCATCCATGAACTGGGTTCAAAATGTACGTGAGGAATGCATCGTCCATGAACTGGGTTCAAAATGTACGTGAGGACTGCATCGTCCATGAACTGGGTTCAAAATGTACATGAGGACTGCATCGTCCATGAACTGGGTTCAAAATGTACATGAGGACTGCATCGTCCATGAATTGGGTTCAAAATGTATGTGATGGGATTGCATCGTCCCTAGACATGAGACTTGTCTTAAAGGTACGTGAGAGGACTGCATCGTCCATGAACTGGGTTCAAAATGTACGTGATGGGATTGCATCGTCCCTAGACATGAGACTTGTCTTAAAGGTACGTGAGAGGACTGCATTGTCCATGAACTGGGTTCAAAATGTAGGTGATGGGATTGCATTGTCCCTAGACATGAGACTTGTCTTAAAGTGATAAGGATTGATCATCCTGGAACATGATCTGGATTGTATCATCCATGGACCTATGTCCTAAAGAGAGCAGGATTGATCATCCTGTAATATGATCGTGTGTATTGCAGAGTATGCTACGCAGATGATCCAGATGCTATAGATCGAGATGATCCAGATGCTGTAGATCGAGATGATCTAGATGCTGTAGATCGAGATGATCCAGATGCTGTAGATCGAGATGATCCAGATGCTGTAGATCGAGATGATCCAGATGCTGTAGATCGAGATGATCCAGATGCTGTAGATCGAGATGATCCAGATGATGTAGATCGAGATGATCTAGATACTGTAGGTCGAGATGATCCAGATGCTGTACATTGAGATGATCCAGATACTGTATATTGAATGCTGATGATCATATGATGACAATGCTGATGATCGTGTGATGACAATGATGTTGATGTTCCAGTGACTGGTTGAGTTATTGATGATGATGTATTGAAGAAAGCTTCCGATGATTTATAGATGTATCATGTATGATGTAGTTGATGGCTCCTTGCTCCTGTAGATGTTGTTATAATATCCTTCTCGTTAAGGGGGAGTGTTGAATATTGTAACTTCTAAGAATATTATATTTGTACATTATTATTCCGGAGATGTTTCATCCCTCCGAGGTGATTCTATTATGTATCCAGAGATGTTTATTCCTCCGATGGTTTGTGGTAACTAGGGTTATTAGACCCACCATGTGGGGGTCGGCCCTGAGTTTATATTTTAGGGGTTATTAGACTTCTCTAGGAGAGGTCGTCCCCATTAGGGTTTTTGGTCAGTCGAGAACTAGTATAAATAGAGGAGGAGAGCTCCTCATTTGACACACTTCCACAACTCATAAAGTAGCGCACTTGTGTCTGGGAGGTCTGCATAGGAGGTAGAGAAGGAGGTCAAGCCTTGGAGAACATCTTGTATTTTGGTTGATCATCTTATTGAGGAAAGCTTTGCTGGGTTTTCTACCCCATGAGGGTTTCCCAGGGTAAATTCTGTGTCTATCTTGTGATTATGTTTCTTTCAGTGATCTTGCTAGTCTATTTGGTTTAAACTTAACATGTAATTGATAAATCACATCCAAAACGTTCATCAGGAAATAGATCCAAGAAATCCTAAGTAGGGAAAGTTGAATTCCGAGTTGCAAAAGGGTGCCAAAAATCCCTTGGAAGCACTCACTCATGGATTTTTAACAACAAATTGCCTTTAAAAATTTAGTAACTATTGATTTTATCATTCCTTATCAATTACAAGCCTTGTTGAGGATCATTATAATAAATACCATTTTTCCTACCTAAAGACATAAGCCAATGTTCTTGAAAAATGCACTCCTCCAAACTCATTCAACCATAGGGAAGGAATTGAAGTTTTAGAAATGCATCTGGCACTCCCTTCAAAAGGGTCTTTCAAATAGAAAAGAACAACTTAATTTTGAAGAGAAAGGAGACGAATATGACAAAACATTAAAAATTGAACGGTAAACAACACTGTGATTAGACCTGTTTGTTTGTCTGCAATTGTGCATAACTATCCCTTAGGAGATTTCGCCACTTATCCCAACAAATATAGACAGTATTATAAGCAAGGTATATACTATGAAGTAATCATATGACCATCAGTTGTTTTGCTGAATAAAATGCATAAGAAAACAAATAATGGAAATATATCTATCACATTACCAAGTTCTTTATAATTCACCTTAAGGTCAACCGAAGTACGATACCCAGACGATGAAAATGCAAGCTTCTTTGATGTCAGACCACCTTCCAACACCAAAATGAGAAACACTATCCACCAGTTTCACCACTTCATGAAGCGTCCAAGAGTGGTGATGTTTCCTGCGAATCCCTCATTTTGCTGTTCGAATTGTTTTGAGATAACCATATGAGATATCATCCACTAAGTTAGAATTTGAGGGCTCCAAAACATAATTCCTATCCGGTGGAACCGAAACTAATGCATGCTATTTAATTTCTTTATTTTCATGCACCTGTGGTTTTAAACACAACGCTTTAAAGTTTAAACAAAAATTATTGTCATAAAATCATGAACTCACTTCGTCACATCCTGAACATTGTATAGATAGGAATAGATGTCAAAAAATATAAGCTGTGACTAATACAACATTAAAGTCCAACCACAACTTGTTCAATTCCATCTTTAAGATTGTCAAATGGTATAATCACTTACAACATTCTGACTTGATCCAAAGGGAACAATCTATTTCATATTTGCAATATCATCACCATAATGTCCTGCTTGTAAACATTGGGCTTGTTTTACAACATTGGCATCTCTTCCACTTGATTTATCATTATTATTATTTTTTTTCTTTCTGTAAATCCTAATTCCAATCCACATCATGAACAATGCAAAGATCAGAATATGTATCAATAACAAAGATAAGCTTCCATGAATACAACATTAAAGTGTAACCACAACACTTTCAATTCCATCTTCAAGAATGTCAAATGGTATGATCCCTTACAACCTTGTGACTTGATCCAAAGGGAACAATCTATTTCATATCTGCAGAATCACCACTATACTGTGTTGGTTGTACATGAAGCTCTTTCCTAACAAGGTTGGCAACTCTTTCATTGGATTTTTTTTTCTGTAAAAAATATGAAATCAGAAAAAGCCTAATTTCAATTCAACTAACCTAGATAAGTAAATTGCACATATAAGAAATTTAGGGCCTAAAGTATCTTTTTGTGAAATCCAGTAAACAGGGAAACCAAGACCAACTTATACACTTACAGTATAAGCTATCATACAAAAGTACAAGGAAAATACACTTTAAAAGGAAATACAACGGACCAAAGATACCATGGCATATAAGAAGAGGAACATTTAATACTATGGGAAGAGGTAAACATAGCAGTGAAAACTTTGTACCCTCACTTTCTAAGAGAGAATAGAAAAGATCATTTAACGAAGTCCACAAATGACCATGAAATAGGTCTATGGAACTTGAGGGTACAATCAGTAGCATGAAACAAAAAATGTAATAAAAATAACTGAAATGTATCAGTTGTCATGATATAACATCTATTTTACTTGAACAGAACTAGATGTATCAATCACAACTACAAGTAGGAAGGTGGTCTACAAACCATTGTTACAGAACTCAGGAAAAACTACACCGGGGTCCTAAACAATTGTCTTGGGAATCTTAGGAAAGAATCAGCCATCTCAGCAAAGAATCAACAAACATTTAAAAATAAAAAGCATAAATTTTGAAATCATTGTCGAATCCAAAACGTATCTTTGCCACAGATTAAACACCACATTTCTCCTCTACTGACACACTAAAGCGAAGTTCTCACTCATGGAATCCAAAGCTACATGCAAAAAGAAGCAAAATGACCCCCCAAAACTCAACTTATAAACAGAATCGTGTCCTGACAGTAATTGTTTGGAAATAAATTGGGAATGACTCAACTGACTCGTGAGTTTTTCCAACAACTTTCTAGTCAAACAAGCTTTCCTGTAAACACTGATTTTTCCCGGTGATTTCTTATTTGGTGTTTGATCCATTGTTTAATTGGCTAGTCTTGCAACACTGCTACAAACACACTAAGAAGGGACTTGAAAAAGAAATTTTGTAATGGAAGGGACACAAAAACCGATAGAAAGATCTACTGAAGCATTCCAATGCTAGAGGAGAATCAATAGATGAGCAAGAAGTAAATCTAACACTATCAGCTCAACGTTTATCTTTCTTGCTTCACAGCTTGTGTTTTTCCAGCTATAGTGGGTTATGCCTAAGACTGGTCACACTAAAAATAAAACATCCCAATATGAATTGCATGAAAAAATTATTGGTAATCATATTAATAGCCTGTAAGCCAATGGTTGTATACCAAACAAAAATTATCAATGAACAAGTGCCAATGGTATGTTAGGAGCTTCTTTCGATAGTTTTCTAACTACAGTTGTTTAAGGTAAATTAGGTTTCAACAATTGCAAATCTATTTCTATACAAGCAAAGGTAATACTTTATGGCCTCATTGACTTTACTAGAAATTAATCTTAACAGAATCCTTCACGGTTTTTTGTTCAAGAACCAAAAAAAAGTTTGTTATCTCATTCTAATATAGCTACAAATGTTGTAAATAGTACAATCTGAATATTTACAATGTTATGCCAACATTTTTCTATGTTGCTGAAAGTTAAACTTCCAGAAAGTTTTCAAGCGTTCACTGTTCGAAAAGGCATGTTTGTGGGTACTGCAAAGAAGGTTGTGAGTCCATAATGGCACAACCAAAGGTACAAAAATCCTCTAGATCTTATTTCATGCCTAAAAGTATAAATTCAAATATTTTCGAAGATAGACAGATCTTGAGCCTTTTATGTCTTGCAATTTACTTCAAGAGCATTCAATACTTCTTCAGATTAGGATGGTATCCCAATACTCAGTAACTTAGGTAAAAATGATTCTTATTCTATGGAACACCTTTTTTAGTGTTCCATGGGGATGCATCCCAAGGGGATGGGTACACATCTCCTAGAATCCCCATGTTTCTGATACGGTAACTTCATTGGGAACTTCTCCTGCCATCCCCTATATGCTCTCAATATTTGCAAACTTCATTGGGTATGTACCCTATAAAAATGAGATGCTCAAGGTACTTTGGAACACCCCTATCCTCATGAAAACATAACAAAAATAAAACCAACAGAAATCACTTGAAATCACTGGAAAACTAGGCTTTAGGTAATGTACTGAAAAACTGGAATCACTTGAAATCACTGGAAAATGGAAAACTGCGCTTTCAATCATAATACTGACAAGCTAATAGATGGACAATGACAAATGAATTTGAATGGATGAGATACATATGGTATGTTCAAAGTTAGAACTTAGAATACGATACAAGGAGGTTGTGACATGATATGAGGAATCATATATCATCCACCCATTCTCGGTCTCAGCATTTCCAATTAGTTTGTTTAAAATAATAAACGAAAATATGTATATTGATTGTAACTTTTTATGCTTTTTATATTTAGATATGGTATGATATTTGTGAACACACATTAAAATCATCCATGTAGATTTATTTGAAGTCTATTAAAAATATAAATGTAGTAGGAAGAAATTAGCTATCAATAAAAATAACAAATTTTAGATACCTCTATACTTTCTCCTAAAGCTTCCCTTGCCTATCCACGTCGCTTCCTTGCTTCTCCTGTTGTGGGATTTGATTCTATTTCCTTCAAAAAATAAGGCCTAAAATCAGTGAATATGAATCTCATAAAAAGGATCAGTGAACACGTGTGTACCCTAACAACATATAACTATAGGAAGATACATCAAGTTTGTCCACCTTTGAAAAATATGTAATTGCTATTTCAAGCTTTCTCTAGAATGCATATGCAGTTCCTTTTCCAATGAGTGCCTCATGAGAACTCAGATTATCCCTAAGTATTTGCATGTCAGATAAATATGTTAAATTTTCAGAATTTACTTCAATGTGATCTAGGATCTGAGAGAACAACATGTACAACAAATCTACAACATATCAATCATGGACACAATAATGCAAGCACACAAGAGACACGGAGTTTACTTGGGGAAAACCATAAAGGTGAAAAACCCCAATAACTTCCTCAGAGATAGATAGAGCAATGATACAACCAGAATACAAGAGATAGTCTTCTCCTAGCAGTAGAGCCTCCTCCTTCACAAGTGCGCCACTCTCCCAAGTGTGAGTGAGAGAATAGAATGTGTAAAATGAGAGAGACACACTCTCTATTTATACACTAACTTGACTTGACCTTTACTCAACTAGGTCGACCTCAACTTAACCACTTAACATAATGCTGACTGGGCCGACCCCCACTAGGGTGGTCTAATAACCCATTGACCCACATGGCCGACCCCCAATAGGGTGGTCTAATAACCCTTTGACCCACATGACTTATATAGGGCCGACCCAAACAAGGTGGTCTAATAACCCATCAAGTATAAGTTACAACACTTACAATATAAATGACGACACTTCCGTATAGAGGAATAATAACATCTCTATAGGAATACAACCACTTCCGTATAGAGGAATAATAACATCTCTATAGGAATACAATATACATATATGTGAAATACATTCCGAAGTTAAATATACATCAACACTCCCTCTTAACTAGGAAGGTATTTCTCGACATAGGTCTTCTAGCACAAGTAATCTTCTCTGGATCATCGTCACTGGATAATCGTCATCGAGTCATCATCATCATCATTGCTGCTGCTATCTCAATCAATCTCTGAATCTACTCGTCATAGGAAGTTCTACAGAGCCAGTCCTTTTTCATACTAGATGTAGGCCCACCACCTGCAGGTCTTCGTCATCACTGGCCATACTGTGGAATCCTCAGGACTTATTACGTGCATCACAAAACTTGGCTGCAGCATCCTAGGCTATTACGAGCACACAGCTCTATCTGTCGGATCTCCCAGGAGCACATTACATGTGACCCATCACAAAACCTGGCTGAAGCATCCCAGGCTGTTACGAGCACACAGCTCTACCTGTCGGATCTCCTAGGAGCACATTACATGTGATCTCACCACAAAACCTGGCTGAAGCATCCCAGGCTATTACGAGCACATAGCTCTACCTGTCGGATCTCCTAGGAGCACATTACATGTGGTCCACCACAAAATCTGGTTGAAGCATCTGAGGCCTTTTTCATCCTGTCCAGATCTCCCAGGAGCAAATTACATGTGGTCATGGAAAAACTTGGCTGAAGCATCTGAGGCCTTTTTCATCCTGTCCAGATCTCCCAGGAGCAAATTACATGCCATAGAAAAAAACCTCGCAAGAGAATCTCAAGATGTTACGGGTACACAAATTTGACCTGAAGATCTCCCAGGGCACAAATTACATGTCCTCCCAGAGCAATGTCTCAAAAGAGCATCCCAGGCTGTTACGGGTACACAACTTTGACCTACAGGATCTCCCAGACATGCTCATCTGCACAACCTGATACACGGCCACAAAGTATCATCCTGATACTCATCATACACCATACTGATGTACACATGATCATCCTGATCATCATCACTGCAACATCCTGCTACATGTCATCTGGAGCAACATCCTGAAGCTCATCATCTATGATCATCCTGATCATACACTGCATCCACCTGATGCATACCAAGTATCTACCTTATACATATCATCATACATGATCTACCTGATCTTACAATGTATCCACCTTATACATACACAGATACATGATCCACACAATGTATCCACCGGATACATATCAACATACATGATCTTAGTATCCACCTAATACATATACAGATACATGGTCCAAGCATCCAACATGATGCATATATACATAAATGATCCAACTGATCATAACAAGCATCCAACATGATGCAATGATCCAACTGATCATAAAAAGCATTGTCCTCTTCAGATCATCTCATCGTCCACGAAGCACAGCCCAGATGCACATCATCCAGCACTTACACCACCGACATGGGAGAACACATCTACCACCATTCGAGGAAGGCTTCAGCCCTTACTTTTTCACCATGGGAGAACACATCTACCACCATGTAAAAAATTGCTCAGCAATTACATCACGACCAAGGGAGAACACATCAACCATGTCAAAAAAAGCTCATGTGCATCTGCATCTTCCGGACTCATCACTTCCTTTTGGAAGGAACCTCAATCCGAAGTGCACCAAGCCTCTCTCTGAAGTACTCAAACTACACTCTGGCCAACGGCTTGGTCAATACATCTGCAACCTGCTCATCCGTCGCAACATACTTTTCTTCGGTTGTACTCAGTGCTATGCAGGATTGCTTCCTGCTAAACCAAGATATCACACCTGATCCCATACTGAAGCAGCACCCAGATATGCTCTTCCTATCTGTAGCACTTCCTGCCCAATCTGAATCAACATAACCCTGCAAGTTAAACTTTTTATTTGCATCATACTTGAGCCCATAATCAACCGTAGCCTTTAGTTACCTCAGAATATGCTTTACAACAACCAGGTGAAGATCTCTCAGATCCGTCAGGAACTGGCTCAATGTGTTCACCGCAAAGAAAATATCTGGTCTCGTGTTCGTTACGTACATAGATGACCCAATCATATGATGATACATCGTGACATCAACCAGATCAGATGAAGCATCACACAGAAGCTTCAGGTTCGATTCCATAGGTGTGGCCATAGCCTTGCAGTTCATCATCCTGAACCTCTTCAAGATCTCTACTGCATACTTCCCTTGTCCAAGGAAGATTCCAACTGCACTCTGCCACATCTTCATGCCAAAAACAAATAGTGCATCATCCCCAAGTTCTTCAAGTCGAACTCGGCAGCAAGATTCCGCTGCATGTCGGCAATCAATCTATCCTCACCTGTTACAAACAGGTCATCCACATAGTACTATCACTGGATTGCCTTCCTCAACCTTGTAGTAAAGGTTGGAATTCGCTTTATTCTTGGTAAATCCCAAATTGGATAGAAAGTTGTCTATCCTACCATACCGAGTTCTGCACATATATGACTCCCTGTCATGTGTCTCAGAACCAAGTGGCTTCTCCACATACACTTCTTCTTCAACTACACCATTCAAGAAGGCTGTCTTGAAATCCATCTGGTGTATCTTCCACTTCATCACTGCAGCCAGAGCAAGTACAGATCTAATGGAAGTGTATCTGGATACAGGAGCAAAAAGTCTCTATGCTACCACCTACAGCATGCTTGATCTTGTAGATCCTCTTGGAAGTCACTACAGACTACCCTTTGGGACTGCATCCCAAACATCTTCATGATCGACTGGTACTCCTTGATCATGGCATTCTTCCCAGATCCTGGGAACTTCAATATCTTCAATATTTTCAATAGATAACTTTGTTGCTGAACAAATGTTGTAGTCCTTCTTTTGTAGGTGATGGTATACGATCTTTCCTACAAAAAAAGTTAAATTGCATGATTATAAAACATCTCATAGTTTTCAAAACAAATTCTTACACATAAAGAAATATGTCATACAGTCATGCAATTATCTTAGCCAATGCTTCAATACAACATTTATCCGTATTCCGTAACTTTCTAGATGCCTTCCAATCTCTACCAGAACATTATTAAGAGTGTGCACAACTCCTAACATGTCAGCAAAGAGGTTTCATTCTAGATAAGTAGCAATGGAATGTTGTACAGTGCCATAGGCCACTTACCCATGTATATTAGTAGTATACTGTTCATCAATGCAACTATTCTAATATGCATAATACACAACCTACTTCTAGGAACATAAGCATATACATCATTGAATAACATTATGTAAGAAATGACAATTCAAATACTTATCTTTGTTTGGTTGCTGGGTGGACTCCCTATGAATATTTGCAACTCCATTTTGATGTGGATTGTGAGAAGTGGTCAACTCCCTATGAATATATGCATCCTTGCAGAAACTACTGAAGTGTGCTCCTTTGCTTTCTTGCAGGAACAACTGGAGTGTGCTCCCTCTTTATCTTTGCTTCCTGGATTACCTATCCTTGAACTTGTATCCATCCTTAACCACTGTGCATGCTTATTAGTATCATCATTGTGTTATCCTTGAGGTCTCATACATAATCACACATTTATTAGTATAATCTTAAAACTATCAAAACACAATAATCTTAAACATGTATAGCCATGATCATTCACAGATAATAAACATTAGTATTCAAGGTTTTAGTGAAGTCTTCTTTTACTCATGCATATTCTTATTTGATCATAGGACTCTTCTGATTAGTTAAATCATCAATGCATAAACCCGTGATTACTCAAACCTATACCTTCATGATTCTTTTGGTTAGTCATATCATCAATTATGGTAAGAAACATAATATGCATAAAACCATGACTATTCAAACCTATGACTTCATGAATAATCATTATCAACAACACAACAGTATAAGATCCTAACACAAGGTAGGATTCTAGCTTGATATAGGAAAAACATACTTGGATTAGCATGCTAGCTAGTTATGTCTAACATACCTGCATAATGTCTTCTGGTTCTCTTCAGTGACTTGTGCTAGTATCCTACATGTCTCATAAGTTAACCATTGTAGAACCAAGTTATACATACCTCGAAAGTATATCTTCTATGTGATCTATGAAAATGAATGAATCTTTGTCTTCATGTCACCATGATCATATGTTCTTGAAGTAGAACATGATTTGACTTTCTTGGTGTACCTTTTGTGTTAGTGAACAACATAAACCTCATACAACATCACAATGAATTAGTACAATCATAAGTGTCAAAACCTTAATCAACGAATATCTTCTATTAAGGTGATACGACAAGTCTAGTAATTAATCAAGATTGTACTATAATGATATGAAGACAAACATATCATAAACTTAACCATGAACAGAATTCGAAACATACCTGTAAGCCATACCTGTCAAGATTGCTTGTAATCTTCTTATGGAAGGCCTTAGCCTCATCTCCCTCTGAAACATGAACTTCTTCACTTATGCAGGTGACCAATCCATCCTCTTCTAGGATTAATCCAATCCACTTGATTTGCAGGAACTGGATCTGGAGCTGTAATAGGGTTTGTCAGAGAAACCCCAAAAATTCAAACTTTGAATTTCAAACTTTCGAAAGGATAGAAATATGCGCCTTGATGAGCTAATCAAGCTGGTATATTCAGAATTTGAAAACTGCAAAGTTTCACTCCTCAATTTTGCCTTTGAAATTTCTGGATTCACTGGATGTGACCCCGAAATGGGGTTTGATGAAGCCCACTCTTTTTCCCAATCAAAAGGTTTGATCCAAAGCTCTAAGCTTCTGTTTTTATGAGGAGCTTCCAGCTGTGGTCACAGATTTCAAAAATTCCCATTTTTGCAGAAGCCCTAATTTTCCACTTTTCTGATCAAAGTCCCAAACTAGGGTTTGATCAAGCCCGACCTTCTACCCAACCAAAAATTCTGATATTGGTCTCTAAATTTCGATTTTGATGAGTATCATTCAGCCATGGTCTATGATTACAAAAATTACAACTTTATCCGAAACCCTAAATTCCGGAAGCCATGAATGAAGGTGCTAAAAAATAATTCTGTTTTGACAGAAATATGTACCTGATTTTTTCTGGTGTAACTCCGAACTTTTCGATCCATAGGGTATGAAAATTTTTCCTAAGATAGCTCGACCTGTTATCTTTCCACCCTGATAGGTCTTACCTCAATTGGATTCTCTAAGAGAGAGTTATGCCAAGTGTCATAACATGACCTATTTATGGGATAAAACAGGAGAGCGAACTTGTACGGAGTGCCACATGTCACTGGTTCAAATTCGGCCTCTAAACAATTTTCCTGAGATAGTACAGTCTATTTACTACTTGTCACTTTTTACAAAATTTCATTTGGAGCTTCCTAGCCCAAGTTATGACCTTTTTTCCAAGGTCACCTATTTTTGACTCAGATCTAGAAGAGGTAGAAACCCTATATTGTACAGATCATAAATCACAAAGTACAATGAATTAGAGGTTGTCCTTTGGATACAATGTACATGGGGATCTGATCTTTGACCTGTAAATGTTTCAGACCCGAAAATTTTTCCAAAACGGATTTATAGTGAAAGTGCTACGATGACTGGTTTTTGCTATATCAAGCCCTAACATCGTAAGTGTAACAAGTGTCATACATGCCGTATCATGCCTTCTTTCAGGCTAGCTCTGATACCATGTTAAATTTTCAGAATTTACTTCAATCTGATCTAGGATCTGAGAGAACAACATGTACAACAAATCTACAACATATCAATCATGGACACAATAATGCAAGTACACAAGAGACACAGAGTTTACTTGGGGAAAACCATAAAGGTGAAAAACCCCAATAACTTCCTCAGAGATAGATAGAGCAATGATACAACCATAATACAAGATATAGTATTCTCCTAGCAGTAGAGCCTCCTCCTTCATAAGTGCGCCACTCTCCCAAGTGTGAGTGAGAGAATAGAATGTGTAAAATGAGAGAGACACACTCTCTATTTATACACTAACTTGACTTGACCTTTACTCAACTAGGTCGACCTCAACTTAACCACTTAACATAATGCTGACTGGGCTGACCCCCACTAGGGTGGTCTAATAACCCTTTGACCCACATGGCCGACCCCCAATAGGGTGGTATAATAACCCTTTGACCCACATGACTTATACAGGGCCGACTCTAATAAGGTGGTCTAATAACCCATCAAGTATAAGTTACAACACTTACAATATAAATGACGACACTTCCGTATAGAGGAATAATAACATCTCTATAGGAATACAACCACTTCCGTATAGAGGAATCATAACATCTCTATAGGAATACAATATACATATATGTGAAATACATTCCGAAGTTAAATATACATCAACAAAATAGATACTCACATCAACAAATAAATAATAAATTTAAACCTGGAGTGTCTCCTGATCCTGGAATCCAAACATAAGAGAATGACTTGCTTGGTTAAAGATAGTAATGGCTTGATCATAATTACCATCATTAACCTGCAGATAACAACAATGATTTTGTTCACTAAAACCACATAATTTGACAAATCTGCTCTAAAGCTATAAAATGTTGAAACAAGTTCTAAAATTAAGTGAAAACATACATATCAAAGATATAACTCAAGGTGTAAAATCCTACAACAAAAGGAAAGATTGAGAAACATGATGAAAATTACTAACATACTATATTGTTACAATGGAATGACTGTCATGATACGTGATGTTAGACAAGAACAACGCTTCTATATAGCAGTGGTAAGACAAGTAAGTGTCAAAAGGATCAACATATAACAATGAGACAACTAATCAAGCAAAAGAGAAGCTCTAAAATGGTAACATATTAAATGTAATGGGTGAGGGTTTGTCTAAGTTAGTAGTGCTATATTTTCTATTTCAATACATTAGAGTTCAAAGGTTTTCCTAGATGGCACAAATAATCCTAAAATTGAGTCTTCAAAGCTAAGGGTTTTGACCATAAGGATACATTTTTCTATTACGTACCTATGATTTTAGCCTTCAACACATCTGAAGTATTGAAATGATATTAGGGTTGAGAGAATCCAAGGTTAATCTCTCATGCTTCATAGTTGTATGTTGTTTTACATTGGAGCCTAAGTTGTGATTGTTGAGAGCTAAGATTAATGTCAATTTGAGAACTTTAATGCTTTCATAGCTTACATACATATTAGGATGAAATATTGAAATTTCCCATGGTTTAGGATTTATTCTTGATGTCATCTTGTAATTGACTTGTGATGGAAGGTGATTAGTTGCTAAAAGCTTTGTCAAGTCTATATTTTATTCAAATATGGATTTTGTTGTGTCTGCCCCAAATATTAACAGGTCTAGATCTCGATGAGAAGTCCAATTTTGGAGAAGACTATAAAGCACTACTCCAACTCACATCATATATTATTAGTTGGTGAAGGGGATTTTCATTTTCTTTGGATTTGGAAAATGCATTAGGGTCTACGGAAAACATGGTTGCCACCTCTCTTGATACTAGAGGTTTAAACTTTTACCTCCAAATTTTGTATGTTTCTGAGTTAGCAATTTGTATAGTGAATATTTGATGTTACTTTGTTGCATTCAGTTTAGTATTTATGTTTAGGCCCTTGATGCAAAAATAATGCTAAATTTGTATACTTCAACCCACAAAATATTGTCAAATTCAGAGAGCCTTGGAGCAATGATACTGCATAATGTTGATGCAAAAAAAATGGAGACACACCATATCATAAGTACAAGAAGGTTTGATAGAATTGTTTACAATTTTACTCATGCAGGTTTCCATGGGAAGGAACATGAAAAAACAATTATGAAGTAAGTTTCTTAAATCTTGAAGAGTTTCCTTCCCATCAAAATTAACACACTTGAATAATTTGTTTCTTCAATCAAGGGATTATTTTCATGATTCTTTATTGGAACATTAGACACAACTTAATGAAGAAGGTAATAGTTGGTAAACTCTATTTTTCCACGTTGAACAGAAATCACCGTCACCTATTGAAGATGTTCTTAAAAAATGCAAGCTCTTTGCTTAGCAATATTGGATAAATTCATGTTACTCACAAGGAAAATGACCTATATAAATAGTGGCAGTTGGTGCAACAAGCATAGGAATATGGATTTATTTTGAAAGAATTAGTTCACTTTACAAAATAAGATTATCTTGGCCACACCCATATAAGACGATATCTTGGCCACACCAATAGAAGAGGAGCTCCGTCGAAATTTGGTCACCCTTTCCCCTTGGGAGAGTGTCGTACTTACAAGTTTGTCCTAGGGTAAAGATATACATGCAACAAGAGCTTTGCATTTAATATTTTCCTTTGTACAATGTCATCATTGAATAGTTTACTTATACTCTGAAACTATCATTTTAGAGTACATATCTTCTCAATGAGCATAAATTAAAGGCTTCATTATTGTCAAATGTTTCTTCTCAAGCATCTACGAAAAACATTAAGATGCTACTTTGATGTTATTTGCATACTAAATGGTTGATTCTTTAATGATTATCATTAATATACTATAAAGTTCTTTGTGTTCATATTTTCTGTAATGAATTCACCACTCTGCATGGCTTTTTTTAATATATATGAATTAAAATATATGTTATATTTACAAAAATGCTCCTGGAACACTTTGCTCTACGAGTATTTTGAAAATTGGCAATTCATGCTCCCACTTCTCTCTTTGCACTCCCTCTTTGATCTCACTCCCAACATCTATGGAAAAAGCAGTTTCGGATATTATATTTAATCACTTATAGGTGCTTGCAAATGAAGAAATCAATAAAAGTGAAGAATTTGCAAGGCAAAAGAATGGCAAACCGTGCATCAAAATGCACAAGATTGAAGACTAGAAACAAAGGTTGTTGAACAATTAGATGAAGATTTATTATTGATTGAAGATGCAATTAAGAGAAAAGAAACAAGCCTTAAGGTGGATGTTTCAATGCTTTAATCTGAAAGATGGACGAGGAAGGCTGCCGAAACAACAACAACAGATTTGAAAAACTCATTAAATTGCTTGAAGGAGATATGAACTGAAAAAAAGGGATTATTAAAGAGAGAAAGAGATGAATCCCTTCATTAGAGGGAAGAATCTTGGAAAATAAGACAAATATTTCCAAAAAATAACCGAAGTGGTTGTAGGAAGCCATAAGGTCACTACTTTTGAGCTTGAAAATGAAATGCAAGCAAGGAAGCCTGCTAAAACAACAAAAGAAGAATTGAAAATGTTAGTAAACCATTTGAAGGAGATTTTAAATAAGAAATTCACCAAAAAGGATGAGTTAAAGAGACAAAGAGATGAGGCACTTCACCAGAGGGAAGAAGCTTTGAGAGAAAAGGAAGATATTGCTAAACAATTAGATGAACTATCGTAAATAAAGATTAAGGGAACTGCTTTTGAGCTTGAATATGAAAGATAAGTGAGGAAGGGAGCTGAAATGGAAAAGGAGGATTTCAAGGCTTCAATTAACAACTTGAAGATGCTTGTAGACAAAGAAATCTAGAAAAGGGATGAATTTGCAAGGGGAAAAATTTAAAAATTGATTCCCTCCCACATAAGGCAGAAGCTTTGAGAGCACAAAAAAGACTATGTTCTGAGCACTACTGGGTTTAAATTTCACCATCAAGCAACCCCATACAAGCAATTTTGGGAAAATCATGGGGCCATTTTTGTATTGTGGATACTTCTAAGTGCCTCTAGGAGAATTCTACTCAAATAATCAGCGTTAAAACAATCATAAATCTGCATTTTTGGGCACGCATGTGTGTGGAATAAGTAGTAAAGAGGATGTAGACAACCTTAAACAAAAATCTAAGCACAATTTAGTATTTTATGGGCATATCTAATCCCCTAAACCACTGTAAAATGGCATTCTAAGTTGATGTTGTTGACTAAGAACAACATTAATCAATAGTTTCTCCATACTTTAGGTGGATCCATACATAAACCAATAGTTATGTGAATAAAAAACAACAATATGAGTAATTATGGAAAGGTCTATTGTTTTTTTTAACCATCAAGCAATAGTATACCGAAATAACTTTCAAATATGGGCATGTTATGGCACTTTTATGAATTTTTCCACTATGAAATTGCAGTAAACTAGCATGTTTTGCAAATCTGGGTGATCCTTTAGGTTCACAATTTTATATCACTACTCATATATTTGCTTTGGCCAAGGATAAGGGTTCAGGAACCATGGAATTTCTTGGGCATATCACTTACAGTTTAAACCCATGTGACGAAAATAATCTTAGGAAAGGATTAGAGAAGGTGTTCAGAATAATGATTTGTGGAATCTTGTAATATGAGATAATAAGGAAAGAATGTCCATATTTTCTAGGATTTCTCATATATTTTCCTTGGATAGGGATAAGGGTTCAGGAACCATGGACTTTCCTAGGCATATCACTTACATTTTAGACCCATATGATCAAAATAATATTGGGAAAGGAATAAAGATGGTGTTGAGAATAATGATTGCAGTTAGATCAGAGGAATTTGGTATCCACCATTGCTCTAGTGAACATTTGAAGCCTAGAACATCTAGTATCCATGAGATTGATAATTTTATGGAGTGTGCAACCTAAAGGAGCTTGAGATATGTATCAACTCACTTGTGTTCTGCACATCATATGGGTAGATGTAGAATGTGCATTGATAAGGGCCATTCGATGGTTGACCCCAGTGGTGAGACATGGGAAGTGCAGGGATTTTTTTTGGTTGATGCTATTGTCTTTCCTATAGTTCCCGGTGTCAATACGATGGTCATTGTATAGGTTATATCTTATTGAATTTCCAATTTCATTTTGGAATTGCTCAAGATCAATGAAGACAATTAGTGGACTTGATGTTCATATGAAAGAAAGAAAATTTCTTAAAACATTTCAAATATGCAATCTTAAAAATTTCTTAAAACATACAAACAATACAATTTTATATTATTTTTTTCCTTAGGAGGATGGAAAATTTATCATAAATTAATTGTCAAACATATTCAATGTTGTGAATTTCAAAAATAACTTTAAACATTTTTAGGAACCAACATCTAAAAGAACTTCCAACTAAATTTAAAGGGAAAAATAGAGAAAACTGAAGCTATTACTCAAGGGCTACACGAGTTGGTCCATCACCATAGCTACTGCCTCCACGACCAAACCTTGGCCTTCCACTGGAGCCTTGAAAATTTCAGATACACAAACTAAGAACAAAAAGCAAGATACACCTAATAGAATCTTGAGAGAGATCTAAACAAAACTAACAACAATAATTTTACCCTAAATGAAGGTTGAAATTCTGTAGGCGCCCCATCCTTATCACCAAATTCTCTAGGAGTTCCATGAGGAGAGCCTCCACGGTATCCTTCCCGGTCTCCAAAATGTGGTCTGTCTCCTCCTTCAAAGCAATGCCCTTTGGCGAAATAACCAGCGAAAATGCCCTATGGTCCATAAATCAAGGCGGACAAACTAGAAATCCCCTCCATGAATGAAAACCATGGGCGAATGAACTGCTCACGCCTCCATGAATGAAAATTTACTTGCGAACCAACTACCTTTGGACTCCATTACAAGAATGATGGGGGCGAACCGACCATTTCCTCCCTCTTTCATGGGGCTAAATTGCGTTTTCCCTCTCTCGCCGGGTGGGCTATCCAATTTTTCACCATGTGGGGATTCATAAAATGTGGACTAATTTCTTAAATTTCAAAAAACCTGTTTCATATTAAAAATTCGCCCAGGGTTTCTTGGTGACCCCTATAATTTTGCCCCTAAAATTTTCCCTGATTGCAACACTTCCCCTTGCAAGGTAAGGTGCCCCCATTTGCAATCATGACTTCAAAGTTGGAGCAAGGATGGACAAAACAATCAACTTGTTTGGCGATTTGAGGGTCAATGAAGTTATGAGTGCTACCAGAATCAATGAGTATCGTAAGAGGGATCTTCTTGAAGTAATTCCTGACCCGCATTGTTTGTGGGGTGGTGACTCCGGCTAAAGCATGGAGAGAGATCTATGGGTGGTCGTCCTGTGACGGGGGGTCAACAGGTGGATGCTGAATGTCGAACTGATCATCTATTGTATCTAGAGCTTCTTCACCAAGTTCAGACGCAGACAAAGAATCCACATCCAAGAGATAGAGCTTTTGCTCAACACATCTATGTCCCTGAGTGCATTTCTCATCACAATTATAACAAAACCCTTTTTCTCTACATGCTCACATCTCTGCTTCAGAAAAATGCTTGATAGGAGTTGGTCGAGGAGTTGGCGTGATGGGAGGTTGTTGGGAAACCATATTTCTGAATGGAACAAAAGTGGAGTTGGAGCACTGTTGGGATGTGATCTTGTCCTCCGCCAACTTAGCCAACCCTAGGACTTCCATCATTGTGTTGGGACAGAACATTTTAACCTCTAAGCGGATTTCATCCTTGAGACCATTGATAAAACAACTCCTGTAGAATTCATCAGATAATCCTTTTGTGTGATTGGCTTAGTGAGTGCTCCTGTGAAGTCATCAAAAACACTAGGATTAAATCGTTGCAAAAGGAGTTGGCAAAAATCTGTCCAGTTTGGCTTATCATGAGCTATGCTGTACCAACGGTACCATTGAAGGGGTTCACGTTCCAAATGAAATGATGCAAGTGAAAATTTGTGTCCACATAAAAAGTATTATGCAGACTGAAATATTGTTTTGCCCGGTATATCCATCCAATCGGATCAATACCATTGAAGCGGGGAAAATCAAGCTTTAGCCCACAAAAATTGCTGGAAGAAGAGAACCCAATGGCTGCAGAAGATTATGGTTGTCATTTAGTGTTCATGGCTGAATGCTGAAGATGGAGGCTGAGAAATTTTTCATCCAGATCTTATAGTGTGGTTTTTAGGGCTGCAAGTTCTTCATCCATGATTCGTGCTCCTGCACGGGTGACAACCATAACCAAGAGTTTTTTTTTTTATTGGGTAGAAAAACAAAACAGAAGATTCTTTAGTAAAGGAAAATTTGGATTGGGAAAAACTTTGATGGGTAATTGGGGTTTGACTAGGTTTTGGACACTTTCTAATGGACAGGGAAGCAAAAAATGGGGATTTCAGAAGCGGGGTAAAATATCGGGAAGTGGGATCCTAAGGAATGAAATATGTAGAATGGGATTGTAGAGGTGTCAATGAAGTTTCAAGGGAAACAGAGTTAAAATAAGGAAGATATGGCGAAAAAAAAAATTATACTCTTTTTTTTTTTTTTTTGAATCTGTAATGGCACGAAAGTGATCAGAAACATAATGGATCTGGAATGGCTCTAGATCTGCAACGGAGCTAGATCTGGATCTGCAAAGGATCTGGATCTAGATTTGGATATGGATCTATATCTGGATTTGGAGCTGGCGCTGGATCTGGATCTAGATAAATATAATCTACTATTTATCAGCTGGTAATAGATAGACCCATGGTATGTTCGACTTCCTAACAGTTCAGGGGATTCACTCGGCCTCCAATGTTATTTGACGGCTTGCGTATTGGGACAATACCCCTCACTCCATGACTCAGGTAAAACTGATAATCACTTTGCCACAAACAACAGCTCTTGGTTTACCTCACCGGTGGGAACTAGTCAATCAATTATGGGTCGTTGCCCTTTTCGCTGGCAGGTCCTCTTAATGGGCCAGCTACTTCGGGGTTCCTGTGGTACTCCTCACAATGATTTTTAGGGCTTATGCCAAGTACTTCCCATAGTTAAGTGGATAGAGATTATTTCTAGATCCAAACTTGCAACAGATGCAAAAAAAATTTTTGGGAGAAATTCCACCCAACGAGCCCAAGAAAGTGCTCTGATACCAGATGTAAGGAACTGCAACAATTAATTAATGAAAATGTACGAGATAACATAAATAACAGAACTCAGAATCAATTGGTCTTTATAGGTACGATTAGTGGTGGAGCGGGAGAGCGGGAAGACAGAGGGGAGGAGCATGCATCGAACAGGGTTTACCCCTAAACCTGCATAAAATAGGGTTTACCCCTCAGTCAACCAATGCGGTCCTAGCCCCAATCCATTTTCGGTTGCCCTATGCCAAACAACAAAGTGAAACATTTATATTCATTTATCCATGTCTCGTTTGGGCTCATCATCCCAACAAAAAAGAGAGGAGAGCACCAGGAATTAGAATCATCACTATCCACCACACAACTAGGTAGGTAGAGACAGATAAATTACCCAATGTCCGGTGCATTTTAGATCCTTCATAGAGCTTGGTGTATCATTAATTTTTCCCTAGTGATCAGAGAGGAATGTAGATGCAAGAATCCTTATTTTGTGCATTAACAATTCAACAAATACACACCAGCTACAACCAAACGAACTAAAGCACTATTAATGTGGAGCAGCCAGCAGCTAGAGCGTGCCTAACCGGGGTAAGATTGCCCAGCTTGTAAAAACCCCACAAGATATTTATGTGCATATCAATTTGGATCTGTGACCTTCTCCTGAAAACAATATGTGGTTGCATTGTATAATGAGGAATCTACACACCAAAATATATATAAATTCTCATTTGGTAGTAGCAAAAACTACTACAGTTACAATCTCGGGTAATACGCAGTTGCCATAAAGAAAGAGCTGCAAAAATCGACATTCTATATTTACCTGTTGCTGCAATCCTTGATCGCACAAGTATCTAGGTAGTGGATTTAATCACCACCAGACTTTGGGATTTTTGTGTAGTTCAGCACCACAGGCGGCTAGCCCTTTCTTTTGAAATAGTTACTTGACCATAAACAACTTACAAAGCATATGCGTCCAACCACTTAATCTTTTGAAATAGTTACTTGACCATAAACAACTTTCAAAAAGAAAGAAAAACAAAAGGCATACATACAAGAAATGCCTTTGGAACAAAACAAATAACACAGGCAAATGACAGAGAGAGGTAGAGGAACTGTTGAAACTTTACAGACATCGTGGATCGTTATATAGATATATGGATCTCAAACGATCACAAACATCATCATCTTTCTCCGCTCTTTTATTTAATTTCTGTGTGTTTTAATTTTTTCTTTTATTACAAATCCCCACTTGACTAGCCTTTTTTAACAAATCCCCACTTGACTAGCCTTTTTTAATTTTTTCTTTTATTACAAATCCCCACTTGACTAGCTGTTTTTCCAAACTTTTCGGCCAAGCAACCGTGTACATGTATTTATGTTTTCCGGCAGCCGTTTTCATAGTGGAGGCAACCAGGCAGCATGTTACAGAGAGAGCATGCACCCAAAAAAAACTGCTGATCAGCGTGGCCTCGAAAGCAGTTTCCCTGCGACGTGTGGGGTAACGTTGAAAGGTAGTGCAACGGCACGTTGGCACGTGCGAATGAAAGAGAACGGAAGGCAGGTAAGCGGAGTAGCCATTTGGTAATCATTCTAAGTTTTGCATTTTTCCAGTCATCTTAGCTGGAATTGGGCGATTTTGTATTACTCAAATTGCAGCACCTTTTTGCTAACCCCGCTTTGATTGGCTTTGGTTGGACTTTGAAGCACTATATATATATACACTCTGTATGAGAAGTGTATATATATATATTTTGATAGTGTAGGATTTTCGTAGAAATATTAGCATATATCAAATATGGGTGTGGTGTGGAAAGGTGGCTTATAATGGATAAATGGGACTCAAAACCTCCTAGCCGTCAAATTCAATGTATTTATAATGATGATTTCAAAATGAACTAATTTTTAAGAGTGAGTGGAGGCATGTGAGGGAGGAAATGATGTTTATGCCATACAATGACTTTAACACAATTTACAAATAATTAAGAGGGTCATCATTGAAAAGGGAAAAAGGAAATATACAAAGATTCACAAAAATATCTTCTAGAACTTGATGGCGAAATTTTAAGCTTTATCAATCTAAAATATGGTAATTCCTTGCTCGTTGTTATAAGAGTCGAACTAGTAAACTTTTACACGAAGCTAGAGTAGGCTAGGGTTCCTACCCTAGCTACCGAACCTACCCATCCATCCCCTTCATCATTGTTTTCTTTCCTGCGTTTTGGGGTTTGAGGTGTGCCTTATATAGTGGGGGCTCTTCTATGGCAGCAATATTCACGATGATGGAGTTTTCTTCCTTAGGTGGCATTCCATCTTGTGTGTGGTGGCGACAGTTTCTCACTCTATGCTCACAATGCTCGTCGTTTTTGAGAGTTGACATGTGCGGGCTCTTCTAAGGCAATGGACATCCTCGATGGTGGCATTTTATTCCTCATAGAGGTAGTGTTCCATCCTGTGTGTGGGGTGGTGCCGTTTTCTATGCGAAGGTGTCCGAGGATGTGGGGAAGGGCTTCAAAGTTTTCTGGAGCTCATTTGTTGTTAGGGGGAGTCTTTTTTTGTATTGTTAGCCTTGATGCTCGAACCTTTGCTGTTATTTAGCAGTTTATTTTGTAATGTGCTATGCACAATATATGATACTTGTAATAGGGCACTTTTGGTTGCCCTATAATAGGGAGTTTCTCAACAATTTTATGTTTGTAGAGTTTGAAGGGGCGTTGTATCCTTAATCCAGTTGTGTTTTCCTATAACTTGTGAATAGAAAGTCCAGATTATGTTATTATATACTTTGATTCTAACATAAATATCAAGTATAACTGTTTTTTTGGTGAAAAAAAAACCATTCAAGGGTTTTCATTGAGGATGACTTAGTTATGTTGAAGACAACAAAGGAAGAAAGAAGGAAATTACTTGAGAGAGAAGAAGAAAAATGACACTAGAAGAGCAAGGTGGTGTGATTAGAGTAGAGTGACAAGAATACTAAGTTCTTTTAAAACTATGTGAAGATTAAGAAAAGCCAAAATACCATCTAAGGGATTAAGATAGCAATGGAGGTGTAGCTTAAAATTTGGAGGAAAATTGAAATGCAAGAGTTCATCTTTTTCAAAACTTTTTCATGATCCTAATAAGGCAAACATTGTTGAGGTAATTGAGTTTTCTTCCTACTTCCCTATAATTATAGGTGTTAATCAGAATGAAGACACAATGGGGGAGATAACTAGGAAAGAATTGAAAATGATTGTCCACTCCTTCCAAAGGGATTAAAATGCAACTAGATGGTTTGCCCACTGATTTTTTATATGCTTCTATTATTTGATTAAGGGGGATCTATTTGGCTATATTGGATTAATTTAGTAGAAGTGGCGAGATTTTAGGGGGTTTACAACTCAACTTTCTTGACACTAATTCCTAAGGAGGGCAATCCAACCCCCTTTAAGTATTTTAGGTTGATTTCTATTTGTATTTTTGTTCACAAATTATCTCAAAAATCATTGCCAAGACGTTGAACCAAATATTATCTTCAATGATCTCATGTGAACAATTTGGGTATCTAAGTAGTAGGCACATCCATTATTTAGTTGTCTTTGCACAAGAAACCCTTCACTCAATCAAATTCAAAGGTATTTTTGCTTGTTCTATCAAGTTGGGCCTCTCAAAAGCATATGACAAGTTTAGTTAGCTTTATCTAAGGCTTCTAAGGATTCAAGTAGGGTTTGGTTTATTTTACATTTTGCAAATTGAGTTGGAGAATGAATGTCAATTGTTTCCTTTGCACTATTGATAAATGATCATGCTTCTTCTTTTTCTCTCCCACTAGAGGTATTATGCCAGGGTTCCCCCTCTCACCTATACTCTTCCTCCTTGTAGTTAAAGGTTGTGAGGCCATTAATGTGCACTTTCAAAGGCTTGAAAGGGTTTGAAAGGTATAAATCTAGGAGGGGACCTCATTCCTACCCACATATGTTTTGTGGAGGATGTATTGTAGTTTGGTTATTTTGCAAGGAGGAGTTGGAGATATATGAGAAATCCATTAGAATGGAAATATATGGATTTAAGTATTCCTTAGCATGTCATGGCTTAACTACTTGACAAGAGGAATACTTACTAAAGTACATGGGCTTTGAGTTTAAGCAAAACAACTATGGCTTCAATGGCTAGATTTAGATGTATCCAGAGATAGAGAGGAGGGTAATATTGTGGTGTAAGTTTGTGATAAATTATTTTCATTGGGTGGGAGACTCACTTTGGTGAAAGTTGTTTTTGAAGACGCCCTTATTTATGGGCAATTGACACTGGATTTCGTTCCTAAAGGCATTTTAAAAAAGATGAGAAAGGAACGCTCTAGATTTCTTTGGTAGGGTAAAAGAGAAATTAAAGGAAGGGATGCCCCTTGTGAACTAGCAAAGCCAAAATCTGTTGGAGGATGGGGATTGAAGAACATTTTTTATTTGGGAAAGCCCTTGTTGCTAAGAACACTTAGGAGACTAATATTGAGTGAAAGATTGTGGCAACAAGTTTTGGTGAGGAAATATATTGATCAAATGTCTTTTGAGGAATTTAGATCACACAATACAAAAATTCCAAATGGATCTATCTGTTGGAAAGATCTAGTAGAATCTTTCACCCTAGTTAAATTGGAAAACATGAGATGGCACTAAAATATGATTGGATCTTGAAAAAATATGACAACAAGGATGTCCCTTTTTATCGGATGTTTATTTTTCTAATTCATTATGAAAACCATCTTGGAAATATGAGGAATGGGTCAAGTTCAAGCAAGGAAATATATCAAGATCTATTCATCTTCAAGACAATCCATATCAATTATTTGGTCTAGGAACTCTAAAGTAGGAAGATACAATGTCCACAAGGGATGTGCATATGAGTTCATGGACTTGGAGGAGGGGGGGAAATGTTGGTAGTGGAGTTTTATCTAGAAGTTGAAAGTTCCTATAAATTTAAAATATGTTTATGGCTCACCATTGCCAATAAAGTATTGACTTGGGAAAACTTACAGGGGAGAGCTTAACATGGGCCATGGTTATGTTATGTATGCAAAGAAATTAGTGAAAGTGTGAAGCACCTTTTCTCTTGTGCCATTGCACTTTGATGGTATGGGATGCTGTAAAATCTCTATCATATGGGACATGGAGTTGATATAGGAACAATTTGTAGGAGGGTTAATAATTTTGTATTGATGACCAGGAGGTCACCCAACATAGGTCATTATTTGTGGTAGTATCGTAAGCTATATGGTTGGCAATAAATAATAAATTCTTCAATAACTACTCTATTACTCGTATGTATGTCATATACATGATCAAATTCATATATGAATATTTTCAACACTCTTCAAAGGTCAAGATGTAGAAACAACCGATTGAGTGGAGATTGTTTGATGGGGATTACATATGAAACCTAGGTAAGTGTTGGGTTGGTGGTGTATTGGTTCTCATAGGGAACCATTGGATATTCTTCATCTATGAATTGTGAGATATCACAAACCACTAGGATGGACTAGAATCTCTCACCATCCTCCTTTCTTTATCAATCGACCACAATTGATCAAGTAAAGGAGTTAAACAAACATAATAAACAAACCCTAAAAAAAACTAAATAAACAAACATAATAATAGTTAACCGACATATCCCAAACCCTAACCCTAAAAAAATAAATAAACAAACATAATAATATTTATTCTTCACCTCCCCATGCTAAAGAAGAGAGTGAGATTGGCTTCTCCTAAGGATGAACCTGCTTAAGAGGTTCGAAACTGTCAATTTTAAAAATCTACCGCAGATTTCCTCTCATTTCACTATTTACAAAACTGTGGAGTAATGAACAACCAGATTTCACTCATTCTTCATGCAAATATTTTTTTATGGAAATCAATGTGAAGGAAGATGGCATGTTGAAACAAGCAATGGATTCACAAGTCAACATTGTTGTGATGACCTAATACAGAGATGACGAAGTTGTATCCCTCCCTTTGAGGCAAGTTTTTAACTAGAATTGTTACTATTAAGATACTTTGATCTTGTGTTCTGTGGCATAGTGTTGTTTTAGTAATCCCCCTAATGTTCCTAGGTTGATTCTTTGGAGAGTGGGTCAAGCTCTCTCATAGTCAAGAGTGCAAATTTCTATATGTGTTCCTTAAATATACATGCAAGTCATATAATATCCAAATGAAAGAGAGGAAGAAAGAGGGAAAAACATGTTTCTCTTGGTCATTTGATGCTCCAAAGTGTGTCATTCCTTTTTCTTATTGCTACAATGATATGCATGTACATGCACACATATCAAATAAACACCATTCTCAAATCCATTTGCATTTTAGCAACAAACATATATACAAATCTAAACTACTTCAGATAAAGTAATCCTCATCCAAATAACACAATCACACACATGATCAGTGACAAATATTTGGGGGAGGGGGTGAAGAATATCGAGATCATATTTATATGAAAATGAAACTTTACAACAACATGATTACTTGATTTTTGATTGCCATGCCTCCTTCATGAGAGATCAGATTCTATGCCCTTTGCCACATGATTTAATTCTTTGATTATGGCAATCTACAATATCTTATGTCACATGGAGGAATCAATATAGCAATCCTTGATCTCCACTCAATATCCCTATGGTTTTAAAGAAGTAGGATAATAACTTCCGCTCAATAATGAAGATGCGAGCTTTGGAATGATATCACTTTCCATAAATTCTCTCAACACTTGGACTCTTGATATAACTTTTTGTATATGCTTCTATTAGCCATGAATATTTCATTTATATCTTGGGAAGGTGGCAAGGTCAAGTTCAAGAGTGAGTGCATATCGCAACAATGTTGTCCATGCATGATCTACACTTGTGGCTATTTTTATTCCCATGATTTCTTCCATGTTTGATGGTTGTTGAGATGTGGTCGTGGTTCTTGTATAGAACAATTGTGGTTGGCCATAGTTCTCCTTTATCAAACTAACCATGAGGCCTGAACTTTTATTCACAAAAAATCATGGCCACATGTCCATATGCATGAAAACAACTGATCTAAAGCTCGTAGTATTCACCTGTTCCAATGATTTTGACTAGTAGTATCATATATTCATGTTCCCCATATAAAGGGTCTAAAATATATGTATAACAAAATGCCCCCTAAAAGATGAGGTCATAAGAGATATTGATGGACGAAATGTATTATGAACAAAGGATCTTTGGTGAGTGGGATAAGGAAGAGTTTCATGGGATCTAGATTCAAAAACACTAGGAAACATAAACCAAAATATCAAATTTAAAACTCCCCCCTAAGGCATACATATCCATGCTTAGTAATAATGATCATAGCCTCAAGAAATGTGTTAAAAATATGTGGAATATGAAAATGCAACAGAGCATGGCCATGAATGATACACAATGAATTTATGTCAAACTAGAGGATCTATTTTTTAGTGTATATCAAATAAATGTTGAGAACTTGGAATCATTTATAAATTGGATTTCCAATGTACCCATAATGTAGTGGTGCCTTTGTGCGCAGCTTGGTTATGACATCAATTGATGATGCCATCCCATCCCAAGGTCTTCAATCCAAACTATGAATTATATGAGTTTTTATATATGAATGAATGACATGTAGTCTAACATAGAAAACACTGCCTGATTGCTAGTCATTTATGTATACCATTAACATATGTGGTCCAATTAATTAATAATGATGGTGGGTTCTGAAGGTACAAAGTACAATCATCAATTGTGAATAAATGATTTGACATCGAACAATTAACTGAATCGTCCAAATAGGATTCAATGATGTATACACATTGCTAATTGTGAGGGAACTTGCCATTGAGATCTCTACGTAAAGGGTCTCTTAAAATTCTTCCCATATATTGATTTGAAGTCGATAGGAAGAGACTTATCAAAAGGAGAGCATTAATACATCCCTCATCACCTGACATGAAATATGTAACTAAATTGATTAATGGAACTAAAAGTGAAAACCAGTAGATGCTTCTTGATATCAGGATGGTTAACATGCATGGTCAAAATGTGAGGAATAACCAACACAAGCTTATCCACTTCTCTTAAAAATGAACACTACATTGATATGATTTGGGTAACAATTGATAATTATATAGAAACCAATGAAAGATATCAACATTGGAGGCATTGAATGGGGGATTTGTGATGATTGGAAGGATAACCAATCAGTGGAGTAACTCATCAGCATGCATGAATTCCTATGTAATAGGTCCTATAAAGGAAAGACTCACAAATCTAGTAAACATTGTTTAACTAAGACAATACTAACCGAGAATCCAAATAGATGTTGTTGTGTCAGATGCCAAGAATGATAGTGCCAGTGAGAAGTTGGATAACGACACTATACTCAGCAATATTGTTGGTCGTGGAACCAAGACAAAAATCACCAAAATTCATAAGTTGGTTAATGGGTGAAAAAATCACCCGTATAGTGGAAGCAACGTTCCAAGAGTGACAACTGGTGCCATCTATGAATCCCACGTATAAATGGGAACCCAATATCATTTCTAAAGGTAAGACCAAAGCATGATAAGTAAATACCCTAACCAAGGTAAGTGATAATAATAAAAAATTATAAAATACAAATTTTGGAGTACAACATGTTACATGGAATCATAGAGCATGAATGCTCACACATAATATTTATTTAGGTAGAGGCCATTGCGAGGCTCCACCAAAGAAAACCATTCATAGTCAACTAACTCATATGCCTCCTTTAGAAAAACATGACTCACAATGTAAGGAACGTACCACATAGGTTTGAATTTCCATACCCCTAATTCATCATTATCTTGGTCATAAACCAAGACCAAGTTACCTTCAGAAGATTTATGAGTATGAAAACTCTTGTCATATTGTGCTTTGACGGGTTTCCTACGAGTCTCATTTGCTACTGCTACATCTTGATGGTGCTTGTCAATTTTTTCTAAGTATGTGAGATGATCTTCTTCAACTGAGGGATCAAGGAGGAATTCGACAACTAGTTTCAACACAGGTATTTCATATTCAATCAATAAAACTACTTACATGCCATGTACAATTGGAAAATAGTAAATATCATGGTATTTTTTACTGATGTTTGGTAAGCCCATAAAGAAGAAAGAAGCATCAAGCGCTAGTTGGTTTTATTTTTGTTTATTTTCCTTTTCAACATAGTTTTCAAAACTTTGTTCATGGATCCAACTTGGTTATTTGACTAAGGATAGTAAAGGGAAGAATGATCTTCCCGGAAACCTAACTGAGTGGTTAATTCTAACATCATTTAATTATGGAAATGAGATCCATGATACATGTTGACTTCTATAGGGACATCAAACCGTGTTGTTAAATATGAAAAGTGTTGTTATAGCACCATCATTAGTTAAGGTATACATAGCCTCGACCCACTTGGTGAAGTAGTCAATGACCACTATAATGTAATAGTGATCGTTCACTGAGGCTAGACTATATGTCATGAAATCAACTACACACTTTGCAAAGGGGTTGATAGTAACTACAAGGTTAAGAGGAGTACACATTTTCATGGTAAAAACCTAACGAGGGTGGCACTTTTGGACTGATTTAATGCAGTCTTTGAAGATGGAGTTCCAAAAGTAACATGCACGTAAATTTTTCTAGGTTGTTTCCATTTCATAAAGATGACCACTGCATAGTTGAGAATGGAAATCAGTTAAAACCTTTTCAGATTCCTCATGAATTAAACAACGACACAGGATCAAATAAAACCCTTGATGATACAAAGTTTCTTTGATAATCAGATAGTGCTTGGATTAATGGTGAATATTTCAACACTCATCATGTGATAATTGAGAAGGGAACTAATGAGTTTGAATATATACTAGGACATCTCCATACCAAAGGTATGAAAAGTTAATCAGGAATAAAGTCTCGTCTATCAAGGAATCCTCCGCAACATTATCCTCAACATATATTGGTAGCTTAGACATCAACTCAATAAATGTTGACTTCTTGGTTTTGGATGCGGAAAAACACAAATCAAACTCCTAGAGGACGACAATCCATTTAAAATATTTGTCCCCAATTATCCGTCAAGTTAGAATATGTTGCATAGGGTTGGAGTATGCCAAAACAAGCATGCGTCTAAGAAGGATGTAATGCCTAAGTCTTTGGATATCATGCATTGTTACCAATGCCAACTCTTGACATAGGAATATCACAACACAAGACCAACGATTCCATTTATTACATGGTAGATCACATGTTCTTGTTGTGATTTGTCTTCTTGGATCAAGACCATGTCAATGGTTGACCTTGATGTTTCAAGGTATAACAAAAAAATCCTTGTTGTAATATGGAGGTTCAACAAGGGACTATATGTTACACCTAAATCTTGTCACCATGAGCCATGTGTCAAATTTGTGCCTAATCCCTGAAGTTCCCATAGCTAAAGTGCATTGAGTTTGGGGTTTTCCCTAGGTTTTTTCCTTCTCTAAGTACACCGTCGCAGTTTCCCTTCAGACAAGGTGCGTCGACACACTTTGCACACTGACAAGGTACACCAATGACACTCTTTCCCTTCATTCAAAGTGCGCCAACCATTAGTGGCGCTCTGTCTCTTCATGCAAGGTACGTTGAGGGTGTTTATAGGTGAAAACTCAAAGTTTCAAGACCCTTCTCGAAGCTTGTTGAGGTGGAGGGTCATCCCTAACTTCTAGGTGAGGTGGCATTTCAGTTCCTAACCTAATGGGAGGATCCCTTAACCATATCTTCCTAATCCTCAACCTACCCTATCTCTTTAGCCCTATATAAACACCCCCTCTCTCCATGGGAAGGGGAGGAGGGTCTATGGTATCCTTATGCTGGTAGAATCCATATTGGTGATCCCTAATCATCTTGGGAAGATTGTACCATCTTGGAGGTTTGGCTTGGACATGTTGGATGGAGGATGCGACGTTAAGGCTTTGGTTGTATATTTCTCCTTTCTATGTAATTCCCACTTTTATACAGTTAATATAATCTCTTTCCATAAATGTTGTCTCATTGATAATGTTTAGAGTTTTCTTCCTTAACTGTTAACTTAGATTGATCATATTAAATGTATGCTTTCACTACTTGTTGGTTCCTATGTGTTCAACAGGGTCTTGCAGCTTGAGATCTGATGACGCTGGGGAATTGGATCAACAAAGAGCAAAGGGATCTGGAAATATGAGGTAAGTGATCTATCTATCTGTTTGCACTTCTATTTGATCTAGGAAAGTAGGTTATGTTCTATTTGATTTGTTCTAGATTCACTTTGAACTAGGGAGATCATGCCTTAAGTCCGCTTTCAGTAGATTGTCCGGTAACAATTTGGCGACCATACTGGGGACTTACAGTACAATTGATTTCATTTAAGCTTGATTTCATCTCTTTTTTCTGAGCCATTTCTATCCTTTTGAGCCTTCCTACCATCAGATCTCTGTCAATAAAGAGTTTCTTATGTGTCCTTGATTCTCTTTGGGATTATCATTAGGCCTCCTACCCTCCTACCTTGGGAGATCTCACATTTGTACTGCTCAAAATTTGACTGGCACACCTGGGCAGTGCTTCCTCTGCGCTCTTGTGTGGCCGGCTCACTTTGCCTGAAGACAAACTGCATCGTTGGCGCACCTTTCCTGTGTACAAACTGCGCCGAACCCTACCTGGCGCACCTTGCCTGTGTACAACCTGCGTCGGCCCCTTCACGCCTAGTTTTTAGATGGGATTTACTTCTTTTTCAGATTTTGGTCTGATTGATTGTGGTTTGTAGGCTGTGTATTAGAGACACACACCCCCTAGGTCCAACATTGCTTGTGTTTGGAAGTGTTTTTGTTGATTTTGGATGTTTCATTAGTCAAGTAAGTGACTCGGTTGTCGGGGGCAATTTAAATCCCCCACTGGTAGGTTCGATCTTGCCATCCTTGATCACCTTACCTGATCTTTTTAGATCTGTTCGGATCATTAGATCTGATATCCAAACCCTTCCTCCACTCAATCATTAAGTTTTGATTGCATTTGGTAGATTTTGAGCCTTTCTTGAGTGCTTTTAAGTTTGTGGGTGCTCTCATTTTTTCTTTGGGAATTTCTGGGTGATTAGAGTGCTATTAAAAATTCTCTCATTTTCTGCTTGTTGATCTGAAAAGTACTTAGTTATCAAATTTAATCTTGATACACACATGTGAAAATCAAAGTGCTTCATTAGTTTGTTTTCAAGGATAATATTTTGTTGCATATAAAGGTTTTGTCGCATATTTGATTTCCTTTCCTTTTTACCCCATTATAGCGGAAAGTTAGAGTTTATGCATTCTAGATAGGAATTCTTAATTTCATTACTACTTAAGGTCATTTTGATTATAAAAGGGAAAAATATATCTCCTTACCTTAAGTAGGTTCCATCGAAAGACAAAGGAAAATGTGCAATGCCATGTAGTTAGGATTTGCATTATTTTTACATTTCCTGTCTACACCTCATGCACCCACCTAACCACAAAAGATAAAATTAACACTAGCTTAAGTTAAAATCATTTAGTAATTGTGTGTAAGTTAGTGATGTGTTCTGGCGTCGTAAAACGTGGCGGCTGTTGTTATTTTCCTGCACTGATTTCCAGGGGTATTGTAGTATTCCATGTACCGACCGGTATATCGAAGCTCTTTCACGTACGAACCAGTATATCGAAGGCTCTTTCACATACCTGAGGGTATATCGAAAGGCACTTCACATACTTGGCGTATATCGAAAGGTGTTTCACATACTCGGTAGTATATCGGAAGGTCTCGTGCCCTACAGTTGTGCATTAGACAACACCACTATGGATTTGAGCTCCCATGTACCTTGAGTATATCGAGAGACACTCCTACGATTCCTGAGACCAACTGAGTTAACCATTTGGTCGTCTTGGCATCGCAATACACCGAGAACAACACTTGGGGAGATTGCTACGCATGTGCCGTCCAGGTAGTTTGGTATTCAGGCAAGGGTACGGTCTGAATCCTCCTTGTTGTGTTTTACTGTTGGACCCTGCGGTATATAGCAAGCTGTGGTGCCTTGAAAATCCTGTGAGGATCCTGACTGCTTATCCACTCCTACGCACACAGTTTGCTTGTTGCTTTTAGACTTGAGTAGTGTTTGATTTGTGTGGTACTTTTGAGACTCTGAGGAAGTTTAGATATGGAAGATTCTTCTGGGACTACCAACCAAGAGACCCCTTTCCTGGGTATGCCATTTGTTATTTCCCCTTGTGGAACTGTTGGTCCTCCCTTTATGGATACGTTGAGTCTTCCTGGATTGACGATAGGATTACTAGTATGGTTATTCTCCAATCCAGTTACACCAAGTGCACCAATTGTGTCAAACCTAGATCCTTCACCACATGAGCATCAATCTCATGGTGATCCTTCTCCTTCTTCGTCGAATGTTGAATTGGTTTCCCTCTCTTCCTCTTCTCCTACTAAAAAATCTGATATTAGCAAGAAGGCGGGTGAGAAGAAGAAGAAAGGGAAGACTAAGAAGAAGAACACTAAGTAGAAGGTCACAACCCCAACCATTGATCATCATGGTGGGGACTCACCAGCTACTGATCATCATGTTGGGGGCATCAATACACCTGTTTCGAATTTGCGTAAACCGAAATTCCCTTGCAAACTTTGTAAAGGGTACCATTTTCTTAAGAGATGCACTGGTATCTCCAAGGTCTTAGAAATATGGTCGCGTTCTGAACATCCCGTGCCATTAGTCTCTGGATATCATACTAATGATACCCATCAACTAGTGACATTGTAATTAAGGGTCAGAAGGATAGAGTTGTAGACCCTTGTTGGTTATGCAAGGGCATGCACCGTACTTACCTTTGTCCTCGTATGGATGAAGCTTCACAATTGTTGGAAGACACAGACATATTCCATAAACACCTTCCAACTGAATATTGTAGGTTGTCCCTTGATCCTACGTTTGTTGATAGGACAGTCAATCCAACCCCACCCTTGGTTGACCCCACTCTTTCATTGAAGAGTGAAAATGAAGCGGTCGATTCAACAACATCCTTGATCGACCCCATTCCTCCCTTGAGGGATGATACCCAAGCGGTTAATCAAGTCTCATTCTCGGTTGACCCCACTCCTCCTTTGAAGAGTGAAATTCCAATGATTAATCGAGCATCACCCTCGATTGATCCCACTCTCCCTTTGAAGAGTGAAACGCAAGCGGTAGATATAGCTTTATCCTCGGTCCACCCAACTCTTTTCATTGGAAAATGCCTAGATTGAAGCAGTCACCATCACAAAATCTTCGTCGTATCCTACTTTTCCAACTGAAAGTGAATTAGAAACCACTGATATCTTTTTAGTCTATTCAGACACTCCTAGGCAAAGAGAAGTCTCATCCACAGAATCTCCTCCAAGTACTGAGGTTATTTCATTTGATTGGAATAGTCTAGCCGAATCTCGTCTCCCCTCAAATGTTCCTTTCCAGATATCTGTAGGTGTTGCCAATAAGGAAATATTTCGCACTATAGTTGACGAGGGAGCTTCTGTTAGTATTTTATCCTCAATTGCTTGGCAAGCTATAGGGCCTCCTCAGCTTGTGCCGGTTACCGTCCAGATTTTGGCTTTTAATAGAAGGCCTACCGAACATTTAGGGATTCTTCCGCAGTTACTTGTCACTTTGGGAGATAAAATTTTTTATGTTGATGTCATGGTTGTCCAAGGTCCTTTAGATTTCAATATGCTCCTTGGATGTGATTATGTCTATGCTATGAAAGCTGTAGTGTCCACACACTTTTGAGTAATGTTTTTCCCTATGATGGGAGGATTGTGACCATTGATCAGCTTTCCTTCGTGACACTCAATCATTGCATGACTACCATTCAACAAACTTTCTTGAACGTTCCACATGTTTTAGTAGTTTCTTCCCCTTAAGCATGAGGGGGATATCTCCATCCTCTGGACATCATGTTGGGGAGGGGGGCACACTACTAACCTCTGGACATCATGTTGGATAAGTGCCTTTCATCTTGAGCATAGTTTCTTTCTATTTTAAGCTCGTTAAAAAATAAAATAGTACCCCGCGAGCATGGTTCTATTCTTGTGTCAAGCTCGTTAAAAAATGAAACAGTATCCTATAAGCATAGTTTACCTTTGGTTTCAATCTTGCTTAAAAATGAAACCGAATTTATGAGCATAGTTCCCTTTCTGTGTCAATCTATTTAAAAAATGAAATAGGCAGTGAGTAGAGTTCTATTCATGTGTTAATCTCGTTAAAAAATGAAACAACTCCTTTCCCTTTGAGTCGAGTCTTCTCGTAGACTTAGTACCTGAACCTTCGTTTCATCCACCTATGCCTTAGGCGAATGAAATGAAGCTTGGGGGGCATGTCTTCAACCTCTGGACGTTATGTTGAAGTCAACTCAATCGCCTCTCCACATCATGTTGGAGCTAAGTCACTTACTTCTAGCAATCATGCTGGGGGTATGCACCAACCTCTGGATACCATGTTGGGGAAGAGTCCACCAATGGGAACATTTTTTAGCATACTTCCCTTTTCAGTTTTCGAGCTCATTAAACCATGAAAATAATCCCGAGCATAGTTCAGTTTTTGTTACAAGATTGTTAAAAAATGAAGCAGACATCATGAGCATTCTTCCAACCTATCTTCGAGCTCATTAAAAATAGTAAGATGGTATTTGAGCTTACTTTTCACTTTTTTCGTGCTATGGTTAAAACATGAAAAGTGGTTTGAGCTTACTTTTCACTTTTTTTCGTGCTCTGGTTAAAAGATGAAAAGTGGTTTGAGCTTAGTTTTTACATTTTCGTCCTTTGGATCAAATATGAAAAATATTCTGAGTGCTTTTGATACCAATATCAAGCTTGTTAAAAATTTGAGTAAAAAGGTGTGTCTAACGAGTATAGGTTTATCACTTTATCCGACCTCGCTAGACTATTTACGGAAAAGGAACTGTGTCGATTTTACTTTTTCCTTTGTCGTACTCGGTTATCAACCATGACAAAGTTGTTCATGGAGTCCTTTTTAAGCTCTTTTCATACTCCTAAAATAGGAAAATATGGCCAAGCGAAATTGATTCGTTCACGCTTGTAAAAGGATTTGAATGATCGTCTTCCCGGTGATAGTTTACCCATTTTTCAGACTAGGGGGCACTAATTACGAAAAAGGAATACTCCAACCAATCATGAATGGAATAGTCCTCTCTTGTGTTGTTTTACCCTTTTCCAGGCGAAGAGGCTAACTTTACGAAAAAGGACCTTTGGAGTCTTCTTTAGTTTCTTTTCAAACTCTCTAAACATGAAATGACACCAAGTTTTCCTTCTATGGACTCATTAAAATTTGACATTGAAGGGACCGTCATGGGACGAACCCCTCCTTTCCTAGGTTCCTAAAACATTTGGGATTGGACTCATCCATGGGATGAGCTTTACCGAGCATATGTTTACCCCCTTCAAGCTCGTTAAAAAACAAGTGAGGCACTCATTAGTCATGTTGGGGAAAAAGGGAAGATTTTGTATTACACTTTATTTATGGCAGTACATAGTTGCTCTTGAACATGGCACTCATTTGCATTTGCATACAATACTTGGATCATCC
The DNA here is from genome assembly GCA_027924585.1 of Larix kaempferi. NCBI lineage: Eukaryota > Viridiplantae > Streptophyta > Pinopsida > Pinales > Pinaceae > Larix > Larix kaempferi. The sequence continues at coordinate 2,351,243 of BSBM01000779.1, forward strand.
GTTTGTCCTCGAGTTTTGCCTACTTCTTGAGTCTTGTTACTCCTTTGGGTCATCCAAAGAATACTTCCATGATCAGTTGCATTAGGATTTGGCGTCATTCTCGTCATGTCAATACTGCCAAGTCATACCATGACCATGTTCAAGAGATGTTCATTGCTCATCATATGTAGTCAGTACACCTTCCATCATGTCGGTCTACCTTGATTCAGTCTTGCACATTTCTCTGCTATCTGATTCATCCCAAACATCTGTCATCGAGTTTTGTGTCAATGATGGGGGATTCATCATGGCCCTCCTTCGACGGATTCATCCTTGTCGAATTCAACACATCATCCAAGGATTGAATCTAGAAACTAATCAAGTGCCTCGGGCCTACATGCCTTAATGGTAGGTTACCTCGCTTTCAATATGAGTTTACATCATTGACTCTTGATTGAAAGATCCCATCGAGTGTTTGACTTCAAGCCCTTTATTCACATTCGATGGTTTGTACTATGATACCTTGGGGATCATTGACATCAATGGTGATTTCCCTCATACTTGTTAACGGTATACATCAATGATCGGTAATCAAGTGGTTTCTACCATGTTTGAATCCAAAACATTGTAATCACATGGATAGATTTGTATCATTGCAGGTTCGGCTTGAAGACCGTGGGGAATTCATATTGTACCCAAGTTGAGATGGATATTTTTTGAGTCATATTACACGGATCCACTTTTGTATTGGTTGTGGCTGTGTTATCATCTCATCATGGATCTACACTTGTGTCTAGTATCCATGATTGTGTTCAGTCGGTCTTTTCTATCATGGATCTACAGTGTATTGGTTGGAAACCATGTTTTGTGTCGTATGAGACTTGTGGATCTCAGGATCATTTCTGCAGCAGCTCCTTCCAACCAGCAAGTCCTTGACACTATTATTTTCTTACTACAAAGCATTTCATTTGGCTTACTTTTCCAGCTTCATGTTTTGGGGGGCATTTCATTACACCTAAATCTCGTCACCATGAGCCATGTGTCAAATTTGTGCCTAATCCCTGAAGTTCCCTTAGCTAAAGTGCATTGAGTTTGGGGTTTTCCCTAGGTTTTTTCCTTCTCTAAGTACACCGGCGTAGTTTCCCTTCAGACAAGGTGCACCGGTACACTTTGCACACTAACAAGGTGCGCCACCAACGCTCTTTTTCTTCATTCAAAGTGTGCCATCCCTTAGTGGCTCTCTGTATTTTCATGCAAGGTGCACCAGGGGTGTTTATAGGTGAAAAATCGAAGTTTCGAGACCCTTCTCGAAGCTTGTTGAGGTGGAGGGTCATCCCTAACTTCTGTCAAGCACTCTATATGCAGATAAATTGTTACCAATACACACAGAGCATATGAAATTTATTGTCAACCCGAGAAAGTCTTTTTATTTCAAAGGATAAGCGCACAATATATGCTTAAACACCAAACCATTAGAAGTGAATACTTCTATCTTCTATCATCCATGTTCATCCCCAAAAATCTATGCAATCCCAATTGCCTTCTAACTGCTATACTACAATTCCTCTCTATCATGCATCAAGGAGAAGTGGTATCAGATATAATCAACAATTGCAGAAAAGAAATATCATTTGTATTCTAGAACAATCACTTGTCTGATCTAATCAATCTGGAAATCATAAAACATAACTGAACATTAATCTAGAAATCCAATTGCAAAAGGTTGAGTCAACTGTTCTAAGAAATTAAATTGCAGAATGGAAATCAAGCAACACACAACAGGAAAGATAAATTGTAAGGGCTCATGGGATCACAACTTAGCTGTAAGATGAACATGGCTGTGTATAACAGCAATTGAAATGCATAAAGATGGGCCCAGCCTTCTTTAACTCAGCAATCCTATTTTAACTCAGCAATCTCTGTGGAAGACGGGCCCAGCCTTCACACAGAGATGCTGGCTTAGCAACACAATTCTTTAGCTCAGAAGTAACCCCTTATATTAACAGAAGAATGAGTACACAGTTTTGCTCAGCTGCTAATACCATAGATTAATTGTCTACTGTTCAACCCCTGGGTCGAGGCAACTCCCCATATTTATACATACAAATCGTAACATCTAATCCTATAATCGGGCAGCCATGAAGATCTCTGATCTTCAGGCGCCCTAAATAACTAGCTGTTACAATGCGTGGCAGAACAAAAACATCCAAATATGAGAAAGTTATTAATTGACCCAAGAGTGGCGGTCCTTCCAGCTCACAGCTAGACTCGAGCAGCAACATACTTAAGATAACGAATTCTGTTACAGCTGCCCTGTCACAGCTGTGCCTTTATTGATGATTCGAGCCCCAAGGATCCCTCTACAAGCAACGAACATCCCTTCCTTCATGACTTGTTCAGCCCCGATCTTCCTGCAGTCCATTTATCTCAACTACCTTCATAAATCGTAACATGTTAGCACAATTGAGAGATGCACAGCTTTAATTATCACAATCATAAGCATTAATAAGATAAAACAATAACTAATCATACCTTGGTATTTTGGGAGATAAAGTGAGGACAACAGGTCTAATTGGCACGATAAATGGTGTAAGACAGGGGCATGAAAGTTGGTTGAAGATGATGAAAAAGGGCCAATTCTGGGCTCAACATCTCCCCCCAACTACCCTGTTGCATGTCCTCATGCAACAACCTGCATTATTTACAATCTGAATCCTGTACTGAGCTCTATCCATGGGGAGGAAAAGAATTGTAGGAAACCCAGGTACCTTATCTGTCTTTTGAGCAGCCTCTGTGAGGTAACCCAACATCTTCCTTCATCACTGTTCCCCTTCCACTGCTAATTGCTGGTATCTGGAAATGCAGCTAATGTAGTGGGAATCTTCCTGCAGTCTCATTATGCTGTGCCTGAGAGCTTAGAGGGCCATCCTTAATCTGAATCTACATCAATAAAATTCCTAGGGGGAAGAAGCACTGGTTCTTGTGGGGTAGTCTCTTCTAGCACATCTAAATTTAATAAAAGGGTTGCTGGTTCTTGTGTGACAGCAACATCCTTTAGGATTTCTTCAGCAGCTACCATCATTGCTTTTAGAGACACTGGTTCTTGTGTAACAGTGTCTTCCTTATCCCTCTGTTGCTGAGATTGGATCTCCTTTTCATTGTGCAGCTCATCCTCCAAAATTTCGGTGTCACCTGAGCATGGTGTCTGTACCTGTTCATCTTCTCCCAACTGTGTATCGGGAATGAAATCCACTCCAGGTTTATCTTTTAATGAAATTCAGGAGCTCCTGTTGCAGCTTCCAAGGATGTTGGTTCTTATGTAGCAACATCCTGGCTTGCCTCTTCATCCTCTTGTTGTTGCAATTCTTCTCCTAGGAGCTCTGTGTCATGGGAGTCCTCTGGGGTTACAACCCAGAGTTCATCATTGAATTCCAGAGTGTCCTCTGTTCCGAGTTCTTCTCCCACCTGTTTGGCTGATTGGACAAGTAAATTCAGGTTTGCTGGTTCTTGTGTTACAGCATCCTGTTCCAGTTTATCACTGTCCTGCCTTTGAACTTCTTCTTCCAAAATTTCTGTGTCCTGGGAGCATTCTGGGGTCACAGTATGGAATTCTTCATTGGCCTCCAGAGTGACCTCCATTCCAGGTTCTTCTCCCATCTGATCTATGATATCTGTATCGTGGGAACACTCTGGGGTTTCACTATATTCCTTTATAAGCTCTAGAGCATCCCCCATCCCGTGTTCTTCTCCTACCTGTTCCATAATTTCTGCATCATGGGAAGTAATAGCTTCAGCAAGGATGTTTAAAAGTGCTGGTTCTTGTGTGGCAGCACCTTCTTTTTCCACTGCTTTCCCTACTGTGGCCACAGGCTGTTGTGCTGAGTAAGTGTTAAGTAGAATTTTATGGCCTGCTTCCTTAAAGATTTCTCCACAAGTGGGGCAGAGTATTCGTTCATCCTCCTCCCTAGCTCCAGCAGAATCTGATTCCTCCACTTGGTCTGCAGCCTCTATCAATGTGTACATTTTTCTTTCACCCTGTTTTCTACAGGTTTCCTTCCAAGTTTCCAACTCCCTTCTAAGTACTTGGAGGTCCTCTTTCAACATTGCGTTCTCATACAGAAGTCCTTCAATTCTAGGTTCTTCCTCCACTGGCCTTTATGGAGCATCCATCGGTCTTGGTGCAAGGATTGGGGGCTCAACCTGTGTCTCTAAGGTTGCCCATCTTTTCCTAGCTGCTTCTGCTACTGTGGCAGATCGAGTTCTTTTCCTTCTGATTGGTGCTATTAGGTTAAATTCATTGGTGGCTCTCTTTCTCTTCTTCTGTGGCGTTTTCTTTTGTGGTTTTTCCTTTTGTGGTGTTTCCTTCTGTGGAGCTGGGACATAGGGAGCCAAAGCTGAGGCCGAAGGAATATTTCTTTGCCCCTCCTACTGTTCTTCTTCAATCATAGCTCCTCCTCCTACCCACTCAGGTGAAGACTCAATTGTTACCAGCTCAATGTCTTCTTCCATTGCCCTGGATCCGTCATCTTCAGGTTCCATTGTCGCAGCATTTGATGCTGCTCCAATTTCAACTTCTGTTGTCGGAGCTGTCCTGTTATCTAGGTTTTCCACAAAGGTTTCATCTACACTATCACCTAATGGCTCTGTTTGTGCCTCCCCTTGCTCTCCTTCAAATGCAGTGTCATCCCCCACTAGTTCTGCTTGTGCCGGAGATTCATCTCCCCCGCATGGCTCTGATTGTGCCCCTGGTTGTTCTTCCTCTACTGTGGTTTCACCCACCCCAGATGGTCCTGCCTGTGCCCCCGATTGTTGTTCTTCTCCCATTTCATCCCTCCCCCCAACTTCACTGGAGGAACTCCGGTCCTCCTGTTGTGGTGGAACCTGTAATTGCTGTAATGGGATGACCCTCAAGGGAACAGGTTGCTGTGGTCGGGTTATAAATTGTTCCCAAGTTATATTATGTTGGGCAAGGGTTCTTACTATAATTAATTTGATAAGGCCATGGTGGGTGAGAGAGGAAAGTGGGTGCTTGGCAGACTGAACAAATGTCGCCATATGACGCAAGTCGTGCAATAAATAAAATGGAATGTTCAATAAAATGCCATGGCGGAGATGAGAAAGCAAAGGAAGTTCAGAGTTATACACAGTTTGATATCTACCTTCACAAGTAATGTATTTCTTGAGGAAGACAGCAACCTGGTCCCATGGCCACGGCAGTGAGTTCAGTGCAATCCCTCTCCTGGATGCTTCAACTTGCTCCCCTGGAAGTAAAAATTCTTCTTGTGCAACCATTGTAGGGACTCGTCGGCTAAACCATGGTTTTCCCACCATCGGGATGGCTGTAACCTCGGATATAATGATCTCAGAGACATCATACATAGCCCCCACACCGTGGAGTGAGTTTTAGTGAGATTCAAGGCAAATTGCAAGGCTGCATCCCGATCGAACCCATCCAATCGCTCAAAGAATTTGAGCCAGCCAGCAGCTTGAAAAATGGCAAGAACTTGAAGATTTCGCCTGAGTTCCCGGGTATTGAAAGGTTCATGGCAAACTGGAATCCCCATGGTCCTGGCTACAAGCTAAAACTGCTATTCCACAGAGTACAGGATCCTAGAATGGAAGTTGCAGCACAGAGGATGCACGAATCGTTGAGCGGAGACGTTGAGAGAATGAGCAAATTCGGAAAGTTGAGTACAGAAAAGCATTTGAAATTTCCATGCCGAATTGGGGAAGGTGGCAGTTATTAGTGTTTACGTCATACGAGGGAAAGGTTTAATCAGGTATAAATGGTGGTACGAGTGAAGGTACGACCAATATCATTTAAATGATATCAATGCTTAATCACGTGATAAATTAAAGCCATACCTCATAAAACTTTGCGTCGGAAAGCTGCAGAAAATGGTGGAGCATGCAGTTGGTGACGTCACGGAGCCGAACTCGTGCACAGTCAAACGTGTGATCATGATGACTCGGATAAGGCAATAATTTATTCCACCGGTGAAACACAAACCATTGCGTCCTCGGGGTCGGAATGATGAGTTCGCCGGCACGATTGAGGTGAATCAGCACCATGATTAGCAAGTTTGGAACAATTCTTTTGTTAACACTGGAGTTACCACTGCAAGTTGCCAAAAAAATGATAGCACAGTCGACAAAAAAGATGTTGCAATCGGCAAAAAAAATATGTTGCAGCCGCCGGGAAAGAAGTTGCAGCCACCGGAAAAGATTTCACGGCAGCCGAAGAAAGAATTTACGGTATCGGGGAAAATTACGGCTGTCACGGCAAAGTTTTATGGCGGCGGGAAAAATTACAGCTGGCGGGAAAAGTTTTACGACTGTGGGAAATATGTTACAGCCGCTGTGACATGATGTTGCAGCTACGGGAAAATGGTTGTGGCTGCCGAAAAATAATTCACGTCCGTCGGAAAAAGTTCACAGCTGCCGAGAAAAATATTTTACCAGTCGACGGAAAATGATAACAGAGCCACTGGGAAATTATGTTGCAGCCGCTGTGAAGAAATGGCAGCTGCCGGGAATGATTCACAACCGCCGGAAAAAGGATTAACGATTGCCGGGAAGAATGATGTGGCAGTGGCTGGTAAATGAGGTGGCAGCCGCTGGAAAATGAGGTGGCAGTGGCTGGTAAATGAGGTGGCAGCCGCTGGAAAATGAGGTGGCAGCTGCGGAAAAAGATGTTGCAGCTGTCGATGTTGAAGCCGCCGATGTTGCAGCCGCCGATGTTGCAGCTGCCAGAAAGGTTGACGATAGGTGGAAAAAAGGATATTACGGCTGCTGGGAAATGAGGTGGCAGCCACTGGGAAATGAGGTGGCAGCTGCGGAAAAAGATGTTGCAGCTGCCGATGTTGCAGCCGCCGATGTTGCAGCCACCGATGTTGCAGCTGCCGGGAAAGATTGACGGCAAGCAGGAAAAAGGATTTTACGGCTGCTGGGAAATGAGGTGGCAGCCACGAGGAAATGAGGTGGCAGCTGCGGAAAAAGATGTTGCAGCTGCCGGGAAAGATTGACGGCAGGCAGGAAAAAGGATTTTATGGTTGCTGGGAAATGAGGTGGCAGCCGCGAGGAAATGAGGTGGCAGCTGCGGAAAAAGATGTTGCAGCTGCCGGGAAAGATTGACGGCAGGTGGGAGAAAGGAGTTGCGGCCGCGGGGAAAAGGATTTTTACGGTTGATGGGAAATGATAACGTGGTTGCCGGAAAAGATATACAGCTGCCGGAAAAGATGTTGTAGCTGCCGGAAAATATGTCGCAGCTGCTGTTTTTTTTTTCTTTTCTTTTTTTTAGCAAGGACGACACAGGGAGATTTTCGCTTGACGGGCCCAAACTGGTCATTCTCCTGGCGCTTCCCTGAAAATTTCTGAAAAATGACAGCAAACGAAAAGATCAAATGCAAAGAGGAAAAGAAAACAACAATTATACGCTACAGCAGGAAATTATTTATGTACAACAAATACGATTTTCAGTTTAAGGAGTGGCAAAGGTAGAGAAAAGTTCCTGCTCTGGTGCCAACTGATAATCTGGATCGGTAGCAATTTGTGAAATGAATGCATCTTTTGAAATGGGCTTACGATACAGTCTTAGTCTGTGGCCGTTATCAAGTAATGGTATCCGGTTTTCATCAATGGTCACCAGGCGAACAGTGCCGTTGTCAAATACCCTGTCGACCAAATATGGACCCAACCATCTTGTACATAATTTTCCTTTAAAATCCTTCTTGAATCTGGAGTCGTATAATAGTGCCCAGTCTCCTTCATGAAAGATTTTCTTTTTGATGAATCAGTCATGCCAGTTGGATCTCTGTTGCTGGAGAATCACAGTTTGGTCTACTGCAGCTAACCGTTTCTCATCTAGTTCATTTAATTGATTCAATCTTCTCTTCTGGGCTTCTGTTACATCTAGATTCATTTCGGTGGCTGTTTTCAGGGTCTTGATCTCAAATTCAATTAGAAAGATGGCACTCTTTCCATACACCAGATCATAAGGAGAAAACCCTGTGGTGTTGTGTCAAGTTGTGTGATATGCCCACAGTGCTTCTGGAAGCTTGTCAGCCCAATCCTTTCGATGACTTTTAACTATTTTAGTAAGGATTGCTTCAATAACTTTATTAGTACTTTCCACCTGACCATTGGCCTGGGGGTGGTAAGGTGAAGCTATCCTATGTTGCACATGATACTTCCGGAGCAAGGACTCAAATTGATGTGAGAAGAATTGCGGTCCCCCATCAGTGACTACTTCCTTTGGTACCCCAAAGCGGGTAAAGATTTCGCTATACAGAAAATCAATCACCGCCTGGTCATTAGCCTTAGCCAAAGCTACAGCTTCTACCCACTTGGTCATGCAATCTGTACACACCCGAATGTAAACCTTCTGTTTGGAAGGGGGGCTGATAGGGCCAACAAAATCTAATGCCCATCTATCAAACGGTTCTAGTACCACTTGGGGCTGTAAAGGCATTTGATCTGTCTTATTAGGTTGGCCCATCCTTTGGCAGCTGTCACAGGACTGAACATATCTTTTAGCGTCCCTGAACAGTGTCGGCCAATAGTAGCCCATTCGTAGCGCTTTATGCCCCGTTCTTTTGTCTGCAAAGTGTCCTCCACAAGGTTCATCATGACAGGCCTTCAGTATATGAAAGATCTCATCTTCCTGTACACATCTCCTAATCTCAAGGTCGGGTCCTGTGTAAAAGAGATGACCATTGAGCCAACAATACCTGGCACTTTGCTGGATGATTTTTCTCTTCTCTTGTTTAGACATATGTGGAGGGAGCTTTCCTGCAACCAAATAATTAGCAACGTCCGCATACCAGGGAGAATGAGCTGAGAGTGCGAATAGATGCTCATCTGGAAAAGAATCCTCAACAGGCGAACTGTCATCACTATTAGTAAAACGTGATAAAAAATCAGCAACAACATTTTCTTTTCTAGGTTTATCTATAATGGTAATATCAAATTCCTGTAATAACAAGAGCCACCTGGTTACTCTGGCATTGGTGATAGGTTTGTTCATCAAATACTTAATGGCAGAGTGGTCAGTGTGCACAAATGTAGGATACCCAGTAATGTAATGCCGAAATTTATTAATAGAATAAACAATAGCCAGGAATTCTTTTTCAGTGACAGTATAATTTAGTTCAGTAGGGGCTAAGTTTTTACTAACATAATAGATAGCATAAGGTACTTGACCATCCTGCTATCCTAGTACTGCTCCAATGGCAGTATCAGAAGCATCTGAAGAAATGTGGAAGGGTATGGTCCAATTGGGTCCCCTTAGGATAGGGGCTGTGGACAGCTTCTCTTTAAGCTTATCAAATGTTGTCTGGCATGCTTCACTCCACACAAACTGTGCATCCTTCATTAACAATGAAAACAAAGGGGAAGCAAGTTTGGAGAATTTTTCTATAAACCTCCTGTAATATCCAGCGTGTCCCAGAAAGCTTCGCACTTCTTTCTGTGTTGAAGGAGTAGGTATATTTTTTATCACCTTAATTTTTGAAGGATCCACCTGAATGCCATCGGTAGAGATGAAATGTCCTAATACCACCCCCTCACTCATCATCATATGACATTTTTCAGTGCTTAATGAAAGGCAAGCTTGTTCACAGCGAATTAAAACCTTCTTTAAATTTTCCAGTGCTTCCTCAAAATCCTTGCCATAGGGAGTAAAATCATCCATAAAGACTTCCATATTATCATTAACCAATTCAGAGAATATGCCAATTACAGCTCTTTGGAACGTTGCTGGTGCATTACATAAACCAAAGGGAAGCACCCTGTAGGCAAACGTTCCCCAGGGGCAAGTGAAGGTGGTCTTATCTTGGTCCTCAGGAGCAATCTGAATTTGGTTGTACCCGCTGAACCCATCCAAGAAGGAGAAGAACTTCTTCCCTGATAGGGTATCAAGTACTTGGTCAATAAAGGGCAAAGGAAAATGATCCTTTTGTGTAGCTTTGTTCAGCTCCCTATAATCAACACAGACTCCCCATTTACCATTTTTCTTAGGCACAATTACAAGTGGGGAAACCCACTCACTATCTGAAATAGGGTAGATAAATCCTGCTTCCAAGAGTTTCTGGATTTCCTCCTTCACTATATCCCTCAGATTGGGGTTCATGCATTGTTGGGGTTGACATACAGGCCGGGAGTCGTTTTTAATGTAAATATGATGAGTGCACAGATTAGAAGCGATACCCTTCATGTCTGTATACTCCCAGGCGAATGCCCCCTTACGTTCCTTCAAGAGACTGATTAGGCGCATCTGTTCTTCTGAGGAGAGATCAGGGTTGATATTCAAAGTTCTTCCAGGCTCTACCTCAATAGGAATGCTTTTTGAATTCTTCAAAACTGGGATTATGTTTGTATCACCAACCAATGTTTCCTCCGTAAGATTTTCTTGTTCTTCCTTACCAAGGGTAATGTTCAGGATTTGATAGACTTCTTTATCCACTGAAGCAGGTTCGCTAATGAAATTGCTGATGGCATCATCTTCTGTTTCGTTTTTAAAAGTTAAGGCTTTCCCTATTTTTAATAGTGGTTGAACATCCTCCTCCTCTTCCTGTTCTATCCAAAGGGAAGTTTCAGCTTCTAGGCTCGGCCGTGCTGGAGGATACAGGGTGAGGTTTTTGGTTTCCATACCATCAGATATAGTCATGGACCCCGATCGACAGCTGATGCAAGCATCAGCTGTAGCCAACCAAGGTCTCCCCAGGATCAATGGATGTCCTCCCAGCTGTGATTTTGGTTGCAATATCAAAAAGTCAGCAGGGTATTCCCACAAATCTACTGAGATGACAAGGTCGTCCAGAATCCCTTCAGGTCTAATGGTGGATCTGCCTGCCAATTCTAAAATGGTAGGGGTCGGCCTGAAATTAGTGAGTCCAAGCTTCCTCACAGTCTCAATTGTTATGACATTGATCGCTGCTCCTAAGTCGACTAGCACGTTGGGTATCTGTGTTTGTCCTATATGTACAGTGACAGTAGGATTTCCAGGGTCGTCATACTTGGTCACAGGGATTTTTCCTGTTATTAAAGCAGATAAATTCCCTATGACGTGAACAGTGGGAGGATCTCTAGGTTTCCTCCCTGGTTTCTTAGTGCACAGGTCCCGAACTGTTTTAGTGTAAATAGGCACGTCTTGAAGGGCTTGAAGAAGGGGGATTTTAACATAAATATTCTTCAACTCTCCTAGGAGGTTGAACTGAGGTTGCCCCCCTATTTTTGGTAGCATGAGTCTCTCAGGGTATGGTGGTTGCCTTACCAGCTGGGTAGGCTGTGTATTATCTGATTTCTCATTTAATGTTTCAGCCGTCCCATCTAAGGGATGCTCAGCACCTTCAGTGATAGGTACCGGATCGGATGGATGCTGTGAACTCTCTCCTTTTTCATGCGAACCAAATCATTTCAGCAAAGAATTAATTACCAGATGCAACTAATGATCAATGTTTAATTTTATCCTTCCCCGGCAATGGTGCCAAAATGTCAAGCACTCTCTATGCAGATAAATTGTTACCAATACACACAGAGCATATGAAATTTATTGTCAACCCGAGAAAGTATTTTTATTTCAAAGGATAAGTGCACAATATATGCTTAAACACCAAACCATTAGAAGTGAATACTTCTATCTTCTATCATCCATGTTCATCCCCAAAAATCTATGCAATCCCAATTGCCTTCTAACTGCTATACTACAATTCCTCTCTATCATGCATCAAGGAGAAGTGGTATCAGATATAATCAACAATTGCAGAAAAGAAATCTCATTCGTATTCTAGAACAATCACTTGTCTGATCTAATCAATCTGGAAATCATAATACATAAACTGAACATTAATCTAGAAATCCAATTGCAAAAGGTTGAGTCAACTGTTCTAAGAAATTAAATTGTAGAATGGAAATCAAGCAACACACAACAGGAAAGATAAATTGTAAGGGCTCATGGGATCACAACTTAGCTGTAAGATGAACACGGCTGTGTATAACAGCAATTGAAATGCATAAAGCAAACCTTACTCAGTCGACTGTTATTCTACACCATTCACCAATCCCACATAAATATAATCTTTTACTGGAAATCCACACAATAAATATTGTTGTTGCGTACAAAAGGAAAGAACAAAGCATCACACAATAATAAATTCGAAATCCTATTTTAACTCAGCAATCTCTGTGGAAGATGGGCCCAGCCTTCACACAGAGATGCTGGCTTAACAACACAATTCTTTAGCTCAGAAGTAACCCCTTATATTAATAGAAGAATGAGTACACAGTTTTGCTCAGCTGCTAATACCATAAATTAATTGTCTGTTGTTCAACCCCTGGGTCGAGGCAACTCCCCATATTTATACATACAAATCATAACATCTAATCCTATAATCGGGCAGCCATGAAGATCTCTGATCTTCAGGCGCCCTAAATAACTAGCTGTTACAATGTGTGGCAGAACAGAAACATCCAAATATGAGAAAGTTATTAATTGACCCAAGAGTGGCGGTCCTTCCAACTCACAGCTAGACTCGAGCAGCAACATACTTAAGATAACGAATTCTGTTACAGCTGCCCTATCACAGCTGTGCCTTGATTGATGATTCGAGCCCCAAGGATCCCTCTACAGGCAACGAACATCCCTTCCTTCATGACTTGTTCAGCCCCGATCTTCCTGCAGTCCATTTATCTCAACTACCTTCATAAATCGTAACATGTTAGCACAATTGAGAGATGCATAGCTTCAATTATCACAATCATAAGCATTAATAAGATAAAACAATAACTAATCATACTTTGGTATTTTGGGAGATAAAGTGAGGACAACAGGTCTAATTGGCATGATAAATGGTGTAAGACAGGGGCAGGAAAGTTGGTTGAAGATGATGAAAAAGGGCCAATTCTGGGCTCAACAACTTCTAGGTGAGGTGGCATTTTGGTTCCTAGCCTAATGGGTAGGGTAATGTTGTTCAATAGATGACACTTCCGGATTAGGCCTAGGTGGGAAACTCTGTTGTCTAAGTTCGTTACCGAACATTCGTAAACGATCGATAGTCTCATAAACAAGTTGGAGAAAGATGTCATTGGGGATCCATGGATGAAGCATATGAAATGGAGTTTCCACCATCGGAAGTGACTCAAAATCAGAAACATGATGTCCTAAAGAAGTGTCCCAAAACGATGTAGATGGACCAAAATCCGTTCATACTGTGTCATCCTGGGGTTGACTGAAAATCCATTATGTGGCTCCAGGATGTCCTTCCATCGAATGATGAAAAGATGTGTCATGTGAAGCATGTTGTTCCACAATCACTGGACCCATAGAATTAGTGATAGGTGGATTTGTGGGAGGTGAATAGTTCATCCCCGACTCCATGGTAGAAGTATCTTCTTCTTGTGACACAGATGTGGTAGGTTGATCCATGTTTGCTCCCAATTTCTCCTCCTGATTAAGGGAATATTCAGGTGACAAGTTTAAAATCCCGTGGGATCTTCTTAAAGGTTGATCAGCTAGAATGACTGAATCAAAATTTCTCCTAAGGGTTTTATATACAAAATGAAAAAATACACTCCAAAATATACACAAGCTAAAGCCGCAAATAAACTTATGTGGTAGGTGTGTATTCAATGGTCTGGAACCTCACAGGATTATCAAGGAGGTGCAACTCGCGATGTACCATAGGGTCCAACCATTATACCCGGGCCAATATTTCAGAGCACTAATTAGGGATGATTAGGACCGTACCCTTGACCATATAACCCGACTACCTGATAGCACGTGCGTAGTACCTCCCTGAGTGTTATTCTTGGTGTATTTCCATGCCAAGACGGTCAATAGGTTGACTCACATGGTTACATGAATCCTAGTAGGGTCTTCCGATACACGCAAGGTATGTGGGAGCTCAAATCCGTAGTGGCATTGTCTAATGCACAATCGCACGACAAGAGCCTTCCGATATACTATCCAGTATGTGAAGTACCTTTCTATATATCCAATGGTACGTGAAAGTCCATTTGATATACCTATTGGTACGTGGAAGAACTACAAGCCATCAAGAAGCAATGCATGCAAATAACAACTTCCACGCTTAAAGACGTCGAAACACGTCTCTAATGTAACACTCAAGTTTCTATACAGTTTTAACCTAATGCTATCGTTAAATTTTATCTTGAAGGTTAAGTGAATGCATGAGGTGTAGACAGAAATTTAAAAAGATGCAAATCTTAACTAGATGCAAATGCAAATCTTTTCTTTTTCTTTTTGATGAAAACTAACTACGGTAAGGAGAAATTTTCTTTGTTTTCGATAATGAAATGAACAAGTACCTCTATTCTTTCAAAATCAACCAAAAGAATCAAAAGAACGCTTTCACTAATCCAACAAAAATGAATAATACACCAAATCCAAATTTGTTTCCTTTTTCTCTTTTCAAGTTAAGCGAATCTACGAAAAAATGAAAAGAATAATTTCCTTTTGAATGCAACAACTCCTATTTTCCAAAATAATGATAAAAAAGTGGGAAGAAAATAAAAATGCGAAAATTTTCACTATCTTTGGAATGCTTTGTAAAAGTTCAAATGGACTTAGAATTTTTAGGGAAATGATGAATAAATTTTTCAAAACCAAGAAAATGTAAGTGAATAATGATTCTTTATACTCTTCAAAGATCTGTTTAATACTTGTTCCAAAGCATGAAAGTTCTCTATAACAATTCCAAGAAACAAGCTTGAAATGAGGATAATGAACAATTTTGATTTCCTACTCAAATACACTCAATAGATCTGAGAATGATGCCACTTCTATTAAAAAAAAAATCAGAGAATATACTACGACAAAACTTGATTGATTGGAAATTCTGAAAGAAAAATAATCACCCAAAATCTCAAAAACACACAAAAACATACAAAATTCAGCAATTGTGACAACAATCAAATGTTGGAGGGATTAGAAGTTAGATTGAATAGATCAGAAGGCCTGATGAGAAGTCACAATACTGAGTGTGCTCATGGGGGATTGAAATTTCCCACAACGAGGGATGCACTCGCTTGACTAGCTAGGACTCAAATCAATACTAACACTTCAAAAACAAGCCAAGGATGAAGTCTGTTGGGTCTAGGAGGTTCTGTAGGAGTCAATGAAAAACACACAGAACTCAAAAACTAAGCCAAAAACCAACTTTGAGAATTATTAATACTAAGTGCAAAGTAATGAAGGGCAGGGTGCCTTGCAAAGGTGCATTAGAGTGTTGGGAGACCTAACGATGCGCTCTTCACATTGGGTAACCGCGTCAACGATGCAAGATGCAAACAAACAGAAAGCGTCAGTGACGCAATCTGCAAACTGGCTAAGTGTGTTAGAAACATAGTAACACAGGTGATGAATGGCCCAGGTACATCAATCGAGGTTTAAGCAACAAAAAATAAAAATTCTCCAAGAATAAAAAGGTAAAAGGCTTAATGAAGATCCCAAACAGAGTCTGGATAGCCTAGAGACTCTCTGATGGTCAGAACCAAAAAGAAAAAGCAACTTCGAGGCTAGAGGCTAATTGGAAGGAAATCAAAGAAACCAAAATGAAATGAAATAAAAAACTTGGACTACTATTCCCAGTATGGTCGCCAAATTTGTTTACGGACAATCTGTATGAGCGGAATCAAATAGATCTCCCTAGTCTAAATGGTTTAGATCTAGAACAAATGAGTACATAACACGAGTATCTTTCCTTGATCAATTGAAATGCAAGACAAATAAAGAGATGGCTTACCTCAATCATGCAATTCTTTTCTCCTTGTTGCTCCAAGCTCCAAGTCTTTAGATCTTTAGTTGCAAAACCAAACAAAGCATGTGGAAACAAACAAGTGGTAAAAGCACATGGATATGAATTATATAGATTAATAGTCAAAGAGGAAAATCCTAAATATCATTAACACAATAACATTTATGGAAAGAGCTTGTATTAAATGTAATGATAAGAAATACAAAGGGAGAGAAGTTACAACCAAATATTTAACGTCATAACCTCCTTCCAACAATCCTAGCCTCCAAGATTGAATGATTAGCCTCCTAATGGATGGATAGGATCATCTAGGGAAATTCCACCAACATAAGAGTATTCTAGCCTTCCTCCTTTCACAATGGAGAGGGGGCTCATATATATAGAGATAAAGGGATAAGAGAGGTTGAGGATTTAGGGGAGGGTCTTAAGGGATCATCCCACTAGGTAAGGGGATCAACTACCACATTTTCAGGTCAGTAGGGATACTTAAGTCTCCACGCCATCCAAGCTTTGAGAATTCGCTCGAAGCTTCTCTTTTTCCATTATAACCAACTACGACACACCTTGCACAATGGAAATATGCACAAGAGGGTGATCAACGCACCTTGTACAAGAGCAGACTACGTCATTGACGTGCTCTTCTAAGCTGTAGAGCACGTCACCTTGAACTTGACGCACCTTGCTGGACAACAGGGCGCATCATAGTGACAAGAAAAGGTTAAAGGGGAAGTTAACAACTTTTCTTTCATTGTTTTAGCTCAGGGACTTTAGGGATTAGGGAATATAGATGACACATGACTCATGATGACGATATTTTGGTGTAACATTAGGGGACATTGATGTATTTTCACTGCTAGTAGAGAGGAGACCTGCCACTGATGACTGTAAGTTCTAAGGTACTAAAAAGACTCTAGATCACTGTCCCAGAATAAATGAGTTGAATTCAATGGGAAGTGATCCACTGGAAGGAGGGCATTAAAGAATCCCCCATCATCCAACACGAGGTAGTAGTAGAAGGACAAATATTTGGTTGGACAAACTGATTGATTTTGAAACATACTTGACACATGAGAAGGACGACATGCAAAAGTAAGAGTTCGAGAAATGGCAAATGCATGTTAAAAAATTCCCTTGATTGTAAGCACATCACAAGAAGTGACTAAGGCAACATAGAATCAAGAATGAACAAGAACATAAGTCTATGACATATGAGACATCAACATACTCTCCATAATGAATGGAAGAATAACCAACCAGAGGAGTACAAAACTCAAAGAACTGGTTTAGTTTCCTAAGGCCATCCTAAAACCCAGATTGTAGATATAACAACTCAAAAACAATGTGCTCTGTTCAAGGGTGACACAACTACTGCCAGACATGAATAAAAACTGACTCTTTCCTATCCATATTTTTGGAATATTTGAATTTCTTGTCTTTTTCATATTATTAAAGCCTGAAAAGGAGTAAAAGCATGCTATAGTATAGTGGAAGAAATAGGTTTCACAAGGTATGCAATTGCGTTCGAGGAGCATGGAATAGACACATGCAAAACAAAATGCAAAAAGGTATTGTGCAAGATATGGACACTTATTAGCATGTTTCTTCTAAGGATACATTCCAAAATGCAAATGCAATGAATGCAAGTGACAAGCAACATAATGAATGCAATGGAAATATGAAAGTTGTAACAAAGCATTAGGCATAATTGTACAAGTAGCAGTGACCAAAGGCAAATGCACAATGAACAAAAATGGCAGCCTTATAGGAAACGGCCATAAATATAGGAGAAAGAGAGGCATACGGTTTAAAGGATCCCAAGCCTATGATAAAAACATCACATGGGCACCAAAATGACAATAGGGTGTTGACTATAGTGTCCCATGTTAGGTAGGATCTTATGTCGAACTAGTGCAAACTATAGATAGAGAGGGTTGATGCACCAATATCCAACATGTTTGACCCTATGGAAAATTTGGATAACAAAGGCTCAAATGCATCATAATAGAGGGAAGGCCTAAACCTATATGCAATTTTATGAAAATATCTAATCGGATCGAACAACGTGTAAAAAATGATCTCTAAGCAACCATGAATCCAACCAAAATTCTTGTCTCCAAGAAACAACAATACCATGATCATAGCTAATAAAAAGAAAGATTTGATACATGTCACTTTGGTAGAAGTATTCCCAAATTCGATATCTTCAATAACCTTCATTACCAAGGTAGAGTTACCAGTGAAGACTCATGATTGCCAAGGGTTGATGACCTAAAAACAATAAAATCAAACTCATGAGAAAGATCGACGTTGAAAGAAATAATGGAGTCTATAGGAACAGAATCATCATCGTAGGAGTCGAAAAATCTGCAAACATAATCAACCTCATTAGGAACACTGACTTACAACTCAATGGAAAATCCCAAAGACTAAAAAATTTCAATGTATGAGGATATATAAATAATGAGATCATAATCAAAGGAAAATCAGGGCTAGATTTGATTGCAACTGGGTCCAATCTAGGGATATGATCTTTGGAAAGGACGTCAATATCCGAAGGAATGTCAGATTCTATCATAGCCTCTAGGAAAGCTTCATCTAAAGGAGGTATATCATCCCAGAGAGAACATATGTCAAAACATTCAACTGGGCCAATAGGGTGGAGAGCATGCTCTAATGCCCCCATTGGATGGATCACCTGGTCAACTATTGAGACCAAATCCAAAGAAGGTAAGCATGAATGCAAAGGCTTCTTCTTAGTAGAAATTGGAAACAAGGGATATAAGGCCACATAATTCACTTGTGGCGGGGTAGTGTCTACTGAAACATTGGGGATAGACAAATGGTATACTTGGTGTAAGGTCAGGTAATGAGGAGGATCAACAAATGCAATCAAATCAATAATGATAGTGCTTACGTTATGAATAAAATGAATCACACAAAAAAGCGTAGACACAACATCATCAATAGCATATACATAATCATGCACAAGGAGCATATTGAAGTCCAAAGGGCCCTCCATAACCATAAAATCGACTAAGAGAGTCTTCCCACCTAATGTAATAGGAAACTGATGAAGAAATCCCAAAGTTGCATTAGGCCTTCTATCAAAAGCGAGCGAATGATTAATAGTCTGCACAAGGATAGGAGAACCCAAACCTCTCTAAGTATATGCAGATAAAATACTAATAGAGGCTCCTTCATCTACATTACAATGAAAAACCATATAGTGTTTAACTTGAACACTTATTTGGAAGGGTGTAGAAGAAGGAAGATGAGGCTCAACTAGACTATTCCAATAAATTGAAGCAATCCTAGAGCTTGGTGGGGGTTCATTCAAAGTGAATGGGTTTCCCCATTACCTAGAGAGTTCTGAATTGATAGTGAAGAAAACTTGAGAAATAGACACAACACTCTCCAAGGGAATAGTAGGATCAACCTAAGATTGCATCAATTTGACCTCTTGAAATATGTCACTCTCCAAAGGAAGAGTGGGATTTACCAAAGAATACATTGGTTCGATCACTTGAGACACATAAAACACCCTTTGTACCTCTGGAATCATAGGGCACATATGAGTAAGGTGATCTCCCTTGCAAAGATTACAAGGTAAATTAGGCTTGCATCATATTCGTCTATACTTCTCAATAATGTAAATATGTCCAACATAACTCACATTGGTTGATTGTTTGCCCCCAACATGACTTGCAACAACTGATTGCTTACCCCCAACATGACTTGCATTGGTTGGTTATAGCTTGTCTCCAGTATGAATTACAGTGACTGGTGAGTTGTCGTTAATGTGACTCGCATTGATCAATGACATGTCCTCAACATGACTAGCAAAGGTTGATGATATAGTACTTTCAGTATGACTTGCCGTGACTAAAAGTTTGCTCCCACCATGGCATCCAAAGGTTGGTTACAGGTTTCCAGTATGACTTGCAGTGATGGAAATTTGCTCTTAGCATGACCTCCAGAGGCTGGAGAGTTGTCTCCAGCATTACCTCTATATGTCGGAGAGTTCCCCCAGCTTGACCTCCAAAAGTTGACGAATTGTCTTCTTTCCTTCACATCTCTTCCTATTCTTCCTCCTTTTATTCCTTTTTTCCTGTTGGCTACTAGCACCAAATTTTTCACCACATGAGGTAAAAGGAGGAGGATAAGATGTCACTGGTGAAGAAGGAAAAGGGTTTTGATGCCCTTGACATAGAGTGCTTGCTTGAGAATCATCGAGATCATTCAGGACATTCGGAGTGGAAAACAACCAAATTGGTAGCCCCAAGATAAATCTAGGAATATTCAAAGTGGCCATTAAGGGAGCACCAATGTTTCCAACAAATGAAAAAGTACAAGGATCCCCTTTCATAAGGGTCCCTTGGTTGGTGTCCACGGGAACTTTAGCCATGAATTCCAAGTCAAAACTAAGAAATCTCCAAGGCTTTCTGATATCAAAGAGCACACCAATAAATATATTCTACATATAACAACACAAGCAAACAAGGACTTGCTATCACCTAAACTATAGTTGCCCCTGTGGATGTATCCATAAATGGATGGCAATAGGGAAGGGAAACTCAAAAGGTGCAACCACAATCACCTCGACCTCCAATAGATGGTTGTCATGCCAGTCGAGGCAACCTTTGCATTATGTTATCTAGCCCAGACAACAAAGGGGGAGACCCGATCTACTCCCGACAGGAGAGATCAAAACCAAGACACCAAATCAAGTTAATTCTAAGTGAAGTAACGTGTATGGTTTATCCTAGACCTAAGGATGAAGTCACAAGACAAGTGAGGGGTTCAATGAGTATAGCTTTTGTTCATTGTTGATGTGAGAGTGACTTATGATATTTGAAGTGAGATCCAAGATTATAGTACTAGTCAATTGTGAGAAAATCCACTGCCTTGGGAACCGTGTCCAATGCAAGGTAATTTAGGGGTTGAAATGGGGCTAAATAGTACAAGTGACAAGCTTGATCATGATATATGATGACATTAAAGGGTTTAGTCCACCAAAGAAGGATCAAACCACAAGTTGATTGAACAGTCTAGGAAAGTCGAATTGACATGGAGAGAGATCAGTGCCTTGGGAATTGGGATAATGGAGTCAAAGTGAAGTTAAATTGTGGTTGATCCTTGTTTGGTGGACTAAACCCTTTGATGTCATCATATATCATGATCAAGCTTGTCACTTGTACTAGTTATCCCCAATTCAACCCCTAAATTACCCTGCATTGGACACAGTTCCCAAGGCAGTGGATTTTCTCACAATTGACTAGTACTATAATCCTGGATCTCACTTCAAATATCATAAGTCACTCTCACATCAACAATGAACAAAATCTATACTCATTGAACCCCTCACTTGTCTTGTGACTTCATCCTTAGGTCTAGGATAAACCATACACCTTACTTCACTTAGAATTAACTTGATTTGGTGTCTTGGTTTTGATCTCTCCTATCGGGAGTAGATCGGGTCTCCCCCTTTGTTGTCTGGGCTAGATAACATAAAGCGAAGGTTGCCTCGACTGGTATGACAACCATCTATTGGAGGTCGAGGTGATCGTGGTTGCACCTTTTTAGTTTCCCTTCCCTATTGCCATCCATTTATGGATACATCCACAGGGGCAACTACAGTTTAGGTGATAACATTTTGGCGCCGTTACCCGGGGAGGGCATAAGCTTACTCTGGTTTGACATATATTTCTCAAGCCCTACTCCCGTTCTACCTGCCTAACATTTTGGCATTGAAGGGCATAGGCTTACCTTGGATAAATCTAGTAGTCATTATTCACTCTCTCCTGCATTTACAACGACACATATCTTGGTAGAAGAGTTTAAAAAATCTACCTGGCGACTCCCAACTGTGACTCCGCTGAGGAGCGAGCTCATTTACATCATTATAACACGAGAAGTAAAACAAACTTGGATCAAGTTGAAGGAACCCCACTTACATATTGTAAAAGAGATCCTAAAGCACAATCATCTAACTTCTTTTGGAAATTTGTTAGCGACTCTCCAAACCGAGCTTCAGGATCCCCTTTGTTTAATTCAGTTCCTCCCTCATCTCCTAGTTCAAACTTAAACACAAACTTACTAAATCCAATGGCCGAAACAAAATCTGGGAACCCGAATGTTCCTCCTCCACAGAATCCTAGGATTTTTGGAGGAAAGGCAAAACCATCTCCTTTAGACTTTTCCCAAATCCAAGGAGCACCCCATGACATGCTTGAAAAGTATTTTGAAGAGGTTCCCAGATTTGATGGAGTATCTGCTATATCAATTGAAGACCACATTGATAAAGTATGGGAACACATGGAAGCATATGGAGCATCTGAGGAAGATGTGTTCATGAGGGGTCTCCTGGCATCTTTAGAAGGAGATGTTAGGAAGTGGTTTGACAGGTTTCCTGCCTCATCGATGGGTATGACAACTTTGTCAACAAGCTCAATAGTGAGTGGTCCCGAAAGTTAGATGGGAAATTCCTCTTACATCAACTTTTTGACATTAAGAAAAGAGAAAATGAAATAGTCCATGAGTTTAACATAAGATTTGACAAGACTGTAGCTGTTATCCCTGAAGAGATTAGACTAAAAGACCAAGCAGTTGTTATTCACTACTTGAATGCTTTTGAGGGATGGGTTGGTTATTAGCTAAAGGATAAAAACCCAAATGACTTGAAGACCACACAATCAAATGCCAAGATGGCTAAGCAAAATGTAGCATCCATGGGGAAACAAAACTTTTTTGATCAATTTACCCCATCCACTTCCAGATCTGACCCTAGACTTCGAAAACCAAAGGAACCGGCGAGTGTGCCGAAGGAATCAAAGGACACTTTAGAAGTCATGCAAGAAATGATGAAGCAATTAACTGTCCTAACAAAGAATGTGACAAGTTTGAATGACCCTGAGAGACATAGAAATCCTTATGGCCCTAAACCTTACTGGAATAATAATAGAAGGCCTGAAGGGGAGAGGGATAGGCGACGACCTGAGTATCCAGAAAACTCTGAAAAGAAGGAGGTCAATTGGTGTGATGAAAAAGAAGAAGAACCCTCTGACACCATTGACCATGATGACCAACTAGAAAACATCAACTTTATAAATGACTTATCTTATGATGAAGACTTTGGAAGAATCCTTTTAGAAGAAGAGCCATTGGAGCAAGAAGAAGACATAGTTGAAGAACCTAGCTCCTCATGTTGTGCCATAGAGCTCCCAAAACCTAAAAAGCAACCAAAGTATCAAATTTATAAATGAGGAAGTACTTCCCAACCTTCTTTCCTTGATAAACATAAAAAGATTGATGAAGATAAAAAGGAGGAAGAGGATCTTGCTATGGATGATTATGATCTTAAAATTGATATGAAGAAAGAGTTAAGCAAGATAATGTGTAATATCCCTGTCACTGAGTTAATGAAGGTGCCCTCTTTTAGATGCCAAGTAGAGGAATTTTTCAATGGTATTGGCCAAGAGAAAACTCCTGAAACGGTCCTAGAATCATGTCATATCCAAAAGCTTAGTGGAACACAACCTATTGAAACAGAGAAAGATCCACCGATAAACATCCATTCAGCAATTTATGAGAGAAAGAGTGGTGGTCACTCTCCCTTTTACCTTACCTTACACATTCAAAACATGCTCCTTCACAATTGTATGTTGGATTCTGGAGCAGCAATGAATGTTATGCCTTTACAAGTTATGAAGGAAATGGGACTTGAAGTGACTAGACCTTATGGAAATGTTTGTGGTATAGACTCCCGATGAGTGCCATCTTATGGTTTTATCAAAATCCTTAGAGCTGATCTTTTTTCATGTTCAGACATTTCTACCATGATGGATGTAGTTGTCATTGACTTATCCCCAGCATATGGAATGTTGTTATCTAGAAAATGGGTGGATGGTATAGGTGGATACCTTATGATGGATTTATCATTTATTTGTGTTCCCAATCCTGATGGAGCTTTGATTCGGGTAAACAGAGAACCTTATTATAATGAGCATGTAGAATCTTTTGATGAAGGGTTAAAGAACACATATGGGGATGAATTGTTGAACAATGCCAAAACTAACCTTGTTGAAGATGAGGATGAATTGTATGAAGTTGATCAAAGTATGTGTATGGTCATGGAAGATTCTGATTCCTCTTGGGAAGATGAGAAAGCAGCTGAAATTGCAGGAATAATCAATTTGGAGTTAATTGGAAATGAATTTGCTGAGGAAATAAATGAACTAAGAAGAAATGAAAGTCAACCTCAAGGTCATGAACAAAACAATGAAGTCATTCAGGAACCAATTATTGAAAATCAAGCACCCGAGGAAGTTGATGATGGAATAAGAGATATAGGAAGAGATGAACATTTGCCTAATGATCAAAGTTTGGAACTAGGTTCCCCATTAGAAAGCCTTCATGAGCAAGCAATTATTGGAGAAAATATTGAGAATCCTATCCATGAAGATGAATTTGATGATATTAGGAGGGGAGAAAGAATTCCTTTTACTGTTAGGGAATGGTTTGCTTTGGCTGATCATAATAGAGAAGGGAAAGCCAAGGGCTTGCACCTATATACCCATGGGAAAACAATCTTGCAACACCTGCTAGGGTTGAAATAAATGAAGAGTCTGAAGCCTCCCATTATTCTGATGTAGAAGGTTCTCTATCTCATTTATCTCTAGAAGATGGTAATTTAATTCAAGTTCATGATAACTCTTTAAGTTGGGAAGAGGATGCCTTAATTAATGATGCACCTGAAGGAGATTTTAATTTAAACAACCTTACTATTTTTCAAACTCCTTCAGAACCTCAAAGCCATGTTTTATCTACATATCCTCATGTCCCTAATTTTATCCTACCATCTGAGTCATCTAGTCATCATATTCATGATCTCTCTCACATTCCTAGTTCTTCTACTGTTCATCCCGAGTCAGTTTCTACTAGGTTGGAAAATATGGTCATCCCGGTCCCTTCAGGGGAAGGCTCTAGTCATAACACTGTCATATCTCATGAGCCACCTCCCTTGGAAGAACATGGAGATTTCTGGACTGTAGGTGAAGTTGTTAAAAGAGTTGTGTCTCCTCATGAGGAAGAGCCAAATGAAGTAGTCCAAGAAGCAAGAAGAGAAGTTAGGGAGGTCCTTGTTGGTAGAATTTTTATTTCCTTAGATGGTGGTCCACCTAGAGTTGATGCAGTTCCTTCTAGGAGGAGTTCAAGGGTTGTCACACCTCAACCGCAAAACCCTGCTGAAAACCATCCCATGCCTATTCGTAACATTGGAGTAATTCCTAAGTCCGTCAATAGAAATAGGTTTCATACAGGAAGTCAAGTCATCATTCCCAACCATTTATTGCATATAAGATCGGGACAGGCTGATGACTTATGGGTTGGACCTTTTACAGTAGAGCAATGCATTTATGGCATGTGTTTTCTAACCACTGGTAGTGGACGACGTATTTTATATCCTGTCAATCAGAGGGACTTAAGGGATCATATCCCTGATCCAACATAGTTGGGATCTCTGTGCATTGCCTTGCCTGTTAGATTAGAGTAGGTAGGAAACCAAATAAGCCTACTTGGGCAGTAGTTAGTCTTTTTCATCCATTGAGTCTGGCACCTTTTTGTTGTTTTTTCTAAGCTCCTAGTTAACTGAGTACCTATCATTTTATTTTCCCTGCACAATAAATTTCAAACTTTGCAAGTTATGTTAGTAGTTTTAATTTACTTTCTGCATTTATATTTCTGACATAGAATAGATTTTATTTCAATTGGATTTTATATTTTTCCCATACATGCTGCATGAGGTATTTTGATGTTTGTGAATGCAGAAATAGGTTGCAAAAATAAAAAAGATGGAAGCAAAATGGTAGAGTGCTAGATCGTGGATTTGAGTAGCAGAGTTCGAGGACCAGAGATTCTGAGGTTCTCAAGCGCTCTTTTGAGTAGAGCACTTGTCCCAGCCAGAGTGAGATGTTATCACATTTATAGTAGCCGGGCTAGCATACATTATTTTTCTAATTCCAGTACACTATTCAACCAGTTCCCTTACATTGAGATGCTGAGATGAGCATCTATATTGGATCACTATCAGATTTTGGACAACAGTATATATTCCCCATGCCATGACTGAGTCTCAGGACACTCAGAGAGATGACCGATGTAGCCATTATACCATTTGTACATAGTAGTCAGTAGTGCCCAGAGTTGCAGTAGTAGTTTCAGAGGACAGATGACGGTTCAAATGATGAGCATTCAGGTATATGACTCAGCAGGTATATCATTGTGTTATGGTTATATTGCTTTTATACTTATTCTTATAGCATGTCTTAGCACTTAGTGTCATGATCTGGCGATTGTATAGATATGTGGACCTGGTTGATCTTATTATATATATTATATTGTCCCTACTCAGACTTAGAAGTTCACTATTCATACTCATTGGTTTTACCCTCCTTAGGGAGAATATAGGTGATCATTCCACCATACCTTGGCTTGCTAGTGTTGGCTCCATTATTCATTGTATTCATCCATCCATTGCCTACCTTTTAGTTTATCACCTTGACTTACTACTTGACTAGTGGCATGGAGGACTTTTCCCCACTGTAGCCTCTGTATTGGATAAGCTTCCCTGTTTATTGTGTCTCGGCTCTGAGTTGGTGACAAACTTACCTATGGTGAGTTGTAGTTCCTTGTGAACTCCCCCTAGTCACTAAAGTTGTGTTGGATAAACCTGAAACTTTTAGTGCTGCCATGAATATAAAATCTGAATAATGAAATGTTATATCTTGTATGAAAAGCCCATTCATGCAATGTGTTTTTCAACACACATGAATGAAAGGCATGCCAAATGAAAATGGCCTTGAAAATAAAATGTTATATCTTTTGGAAATGTAAATACCTAGGTAAACAAGCTGTTTGTGACACACCTAGAAATGTTCAGGTAAACAAGTGCCTTAAAAACACACCTGCAGTAGAAAGCCTAAAATAAATGTAAATCTATGTAATGTGTTTATAAACATACATAGATCAAGGCTATGGAAACTTCAGGCCCAAAAAGTAATGGAACTTAAATGCTATATCTAAATTATTGCTGGCCTCATTTGTATTATGGATTGTGCGCATCTGTTAAAGGTGAATAAACCCTCTTTGAACAACTCATCCATTTGTGAGACACCGCCATTCCCTGTGTTGTTGCTCATTCAGTATATACTATGGTATGTATTCTCTTTCCCTTTGCCAAAGTGTCACAAAGTTAAGTCAGTCAAGTCATCCCTTAGCCTAGCCAGTTAGTTTAGCCTTCACCCTTCACTAGCAAATTGATCATAGCTATGAAGTGAGTATGATCTTGAAAGTCTAGTCTGAGTAATAATAATAATTAATGACATTATGTATTTGGATTTAGATCACCAGTAATGATTACTTTGTGTTATAATTTTTATTTGAATAAGTTGTAGAGCATGCATTAACCTATGACACTTTACAGCAGCGTATGATGGTGGTTTGAGTTATATTTGGTCATGTTGACTTGGTCAAACCTAGTTTGACCAAGGTCAACCATAGGACATGAGATGGTTGGACCTTGTGATGATATGGATAGATGATATATGGTCTATGTACATATACATGATGATTCTATGCAGCAGATACAGGGTTATGATGATGATTCATGGTTTACAACATTATTTGATCATTTACAGATTATTATTATTTCACCTGTTCCAGTATATTGGATATATTTTATGATCATGCAGAGACTCATATGGTGTATGAGTACACATCTTGGATGGATTTGGACCTTCTGATTCCAATAAGATAGTCTGTTTTCAGTTCCGGGCACTTACAGTGATCATTGAGCCTCAGTAGGCTATCCCAGTGCAGTTTTGGTCTGTCGGAGACCCTGTCAGAGCAGAGGTGATTTTTTATCCGGTTGACCTAGGGCGCTGTGCTTGGAGGGGGTGGTCCAGCCACTTTTTTTTACCATATTACCCCCCTACCGGACACACTGGTGCCCTCACCTTGACAATGCAGGAACTCCAGGAGGCAGTTTGGGGGAGTTTCATGCTTCCCGAGGCATTTCAGGATTGGTAGAAATGGCTATTGAGGAATTTTATTTGGGCTAATGAGGCAATGTTTGGCATGGGATGATCAGTGATGATGGATTGATTCCTTCCACACCTCCCCCAACAGTTTCGGCTTCATCGGGACCCGCATCCATCACTTATGGCACTTTTTGATGATTTCTGAGGTCTTTTGAGGCCTACGATTTGTTCATAGAGGAACGATTTGGTATATTGATGACTATTTTATTATTGTGCAATGGGGATTGACCAAGGGTGGCTAAAATTACCCCTTGGACCCACCATAAGCTTCTTATTATATTTTGTCATCATGATATGGTGGGATTCCCCTCTCCTAGGGTGATTTTGTCCACTTATGTTATATTTCATTAGTGATCCATGTATTTATTTGTTGAGCTCATTTCAACCGTTGATTAGACATTTGTATCTTTTAATCTTGGCCACTCATTCAAAAAGTGGTTAGGATTTTGATGCCTCTCCTTCCTATTTAAAGGAGAGAGCTTCTCATTTGTAAAGGGACTTGTGGCTCTGGATTATTGGAATAGAAAATTATTATTGCATCTCTCTCCAGTGTTGTGGTGAATGTTTTTGGTGTTCGTTTGTTGATTCTTCCTTTGCACTGAGTTATTGGAGATCTTGTTTTGCCATATCTTTTGTACCACGTTTTTGCATCTATAGGTGGAGGCTGATTTGCTTTGAGGAGGAAGTATTGGTAGGGGAAGACTCTCCCTACTTCTTCTTTGGATCTCTTCGTTGGTAACAGGGAGTATTACTGTCCCAGGACCTTCTATTTCATGTTATAATTGCATTTTACTTGTATTTCCTCCATACTTGACCTCTCTGATTGAAATCGATTTCCTTGGATTGACAGGTAGAGGAGGGCGCACTTGTGGGCTAGGGCATCAATTCGGCAAGCAAAATCAACAATCTCTCATTTGATCTCTACGGGAATCTTCCTCAACATCAAGACATCTCTCTTCATCACTCAGGTATGATCTCAAGGTAATTTCTATCTCCATGATCTATCCACTTGTCTAAAATACTTAAAACCCTAATTAATAAAAACCCCTATTTTACATTTTCTCAGATCTACTAAGATCTAGTGGCTTCTTGGGTAAGAAATTTAAAACCCACCTCTATAGTATCCATGGCATCCCGTATCTATAGTTTGGTGAGGATTGGCCTCCATTTGACCCTCTTCCCAAGGCACTTAGCCTCTCCAAGCAAGGGTGCACTTCTTGGTTTGGGTGAGTTAACCTCGATCTAGTACGTGGGTAGTTGAGATTTCACTTGATCTACAATCTACATATCCAATAACCTACCCCCAGATTGTCACTTTTCTGATTCCTACCTTGTGGGCCCTATTCCACATTTTAAGGGATTTAATCCCCATTTTGGACCACTTGGTATCATAAAACTCAGATCTAGTAAGATATAACCCTTGGATTGCCTTGATATTCTAGATCCATATTGTCACTTGCTTAAACTACTTGGATCTAAAGTTTGGATGCCATTGGACTTGTCTTGATCCCATTTATCACACTTTTAACCTTCCTTGGGCAAAGTCGCACTTCTTGGGGAGATTGAGTTGGTCCACTTCTAGGACATGGGTACATGAGATTTTGGTGGATTTGGAACAAGCACACTTTGAAACCTAGGTCTAGTAGCTCAGTTTGTGAAATCTTGCCTTGGGGATAGCATTCCTTGTTTTAAGGGATTGTGGTCCACTTGGGTCACATCATGAACTATTTGATCTAGACACATCCATCCATCAAACCTTTAAAATCCCACTTGTCTTATGCCATAGGGGTCATCAAACATAAGTTAATCTTTTCTTGACTCCATTTATCCCAATTCCCAAGGCACTGATCTCTCTCCAAGTCAATTCGACTTTCCTAGATTGTTGGATTAACTTGTGGTCTGATCCTTGTTTGGTGGACTAAACCCTTTGATGTTATCATATCTAATGATCGAGCTTGTCACTTGTACTAGTTAGCCCCAATTCAACCCCTAAACTACCCTGTATTGGACACGGTTCCCAAGGCAGTGGATTTTCTCACATTGAACTAGTACTTTAATCCTATACCTCATTTCAAATGCTATAAGTCACTCTCACACTCAACAATGAACCAAATCCATACTCATTGAACCCCTCACTCATCTTGTGACTTCATCTTTAGGCCTAGGATACACCATACACCCTCAATACTTCAGTTAGTCTTAACTTGATTTGGTGTCTTGGTTTGATCTCTCCTGTCCGGAATAGATTAGGTCTTCCCCTTTGCTATTTGGGCTAGATAGCATAAAGTGAAGGTTGCCTCGATCGGCGTGACAACCATTTATTGGAGGTCGAGGTGATCGTGGTTGCACCTTTTGAATTGCCCTTTCCTATTGCCATCCATTAATGGATACATCCACAGGGGTAACTACAGTGTAGGTGATAACAGGACCTTTTGAAAATTGGCATGGGTTGATTAAGTCCCGTAAACAAAAAAAAAAGGTATGAGAAGCAATTACCAAGATTTTCGCTAACATCCCTTCTTGGTTCAAGTATCCCATAAAAGGTATGGGACACCCTCCAAGGGTACTGATAGTTTGGTGCAATGGTTTCCTCAAGTATTGCAAGAAGCCTCCTATAGTCACCTAGGTGATCCTTAGGAAAAGCAACTAAGGTTACCAATTCGTAGTCAGAGTTCAGAGGAATAGTCGACAATTAGGATTATACGTAAGTGTAGGGTAGCTAAGCCCGAAGTTTCAAGAGTACAGACACCAAAGAGGGCCCACGGTGGTACAAATGAGACCCTCGTACACATAAATCCACAGATGCTTGATTAAGTCAATTTGGAGGGTAATCTCTACAACTTAACCTCACATGACCTTGTATTTGACTCATGTTTAAGAGGTTTCCCAACCAAGCCTATACAACAATTGGATTTTCACTATCATATGTTAGACACCTATGTTTAAAAATTAAAAAATCCTTAGAGTGGTTACTTTCACCCTAATCCAAGGCTCTAAACCTAGACTAGTTTCTGAATCATATAAATAAAGAAGTCTAATAATTTTTAAATTAAGCGTTTGTTTTAATGATTATTGTTACTCGAAAGGATGCAAAAGTGTGTTGAGATGATGTTCTCAACTGAAAATAAACAAAAAATATACTTCTTGCAAATGGGAAATACCACTTAATCTTTTGAAATAATTACTTGACCATAAACAACTTTCAAAAAGAAAGAAAAACCAACCATAACCTTTCGAAATTTTAAGCAAGATGCATCTTTTTAAGGAAATTACTACAACCAAAGCAAGCAATTATTTAATATTTTCTTAACAAAGTTATCATGCATTTGGAACATTTCAAGCCACTTACTAGGCTCATAATCAAGAGAAAAGAGTCCACCTAATGATGAAACAGGTGGCTTGAAATGTCAAGAATTGTAATTTATCCCTACGTAAGACGATGAATCCTAAAATTAGCATGCTTTAGGTGATAATTGATAGCTATATTAACATTTAAACATACATGCTATAATAACAAAGTCAACTTTTTGGATTTTGTAACCAACGATGTGAAATAAAGGAGTTCAGAGATCGGTTTCAAATATGATTGAAAATTCTAATTTGAATTTTATATATACAACGGCAATGAATTTATTTACATAAGTTAATTATTGAATTTCTTTTTTTTAACGTAACTATTGCATATATGACTATCCAAATAAAAATTCATATGCACGCTATATCTCAACAAACTCATAAAAATGATTAAAATGTTAAATATACATATTTGTGTCATAAACTAATTGTACATATCCATATTTGTGTCATGATCTAATATCCCTCTAATTTGAAATCAATGTATTGGGAAACACAAGATGATCTAATAGTATTGTTAAGTGGCATTAATTTAAGTGATATTACATTTTGTGTGATATCATTCTTGCCAAAGCAAGTTAAGAGATTGAATGGTGTTTGAATTGAACCTCCTTTCACATATCAAAACCCTAATCTCTTCAATTACCACAGTTAGTTGAGTAGTTAGAATGACCAACTTAAAAAGTAAAAAACCTAATATGTTTCAGTTACCATAGTTAGTCAAGTACATAGTATCACCACAATTATATAGTGGAAACCCTAATATAATTCAGTTACTATTTTGACTATATATTGGCATCTAAGTATTTCAAATGTGGTGATTCGGTTATCAAATTTTGTATATGAAATATTTTACTTGAAGTAATTGTGGTTGAGTATCTTCTCCTTGTACAAATTCAGAAAGTGTCTAAAGAGCTACATACAATTGTTGATAGAATCACCACGGTTAAATAATTAAACCCTAATATAATTAACATAAATGACACTTAACAACCAAAATCCAGGACTTCAGTAGATTCTCAAGCCATTATTGGAGCCAAAAACCCCGCGGTTGATCCATTCATTTTGGTCAAAGTTTCCCATCCATCTTTTCTCACCATTTTGTATGATATCATTGACATTTTGTATGATATTATTTAGTTGACTATTTGAAACCCTAAACTGATTCAGATTCAATAGCTAGTTGAGTAGATAGAATCACCACCATTAAATAATTGAAACCCTAATATGATTTATTTAACTAAGGTACATGTATGATCTATTAAAATATGTCTTTAGATGACGATTTTTGTTATGATCTAACACCCGTCTAATTTGAAATATGTGCATTGAGAAATGCAATATGATTTAATAATATTGTTATGATGAATTGATTTCAGTGATATTACATTTTTCTGATGTCATTAAGTTAAATAGTTGAAACCCTAATCTGATTGAGATTGATCGCTCTATAATATATATGAATTCATCATTAAATTTCATTGCATTCTTTCACATGTATATTCATTGAACATGATTGTACTTTATTACAATTCAACGTGGTAAGTTTGGTTTTTAAGCACCATTGTTTTGATGCGACTATTGTGATTGGAACCAACATAGATCCATCTTAAATATAGATCTATAAAGCACTGCAAGGGATCAAATCCCTTGAAGTGCAAACCTTTCCTTAATTTTAAGACTCTAAAAGTGGTTTGCACCTCAAGGGATTTGATCCCTGTCGATACTTGCTAGAGCCAAATTTAAGATGGATCTATATACAAACTTTGTAAACCTAGTTTACATAGACAATCCATTAAAAAAAATGGGGATCTATTTATTTACTTATTCTAAGTTGTTACTCTAAGATAAGGTTGCTTGTAAAACACCAAGTACCTATATGAAAAAAAGGTGTCATTAATGAATTCATTTTTTGTTGAGAAGAAAATTCTTTTTAGTACAA
The DNA here is from genome assembly GCA_027924585.1 of Larix kaempferi. Taxonomy (NCBI): domain Eukaryota; kingdom Viridiplantae; phylum Streptophyta; class Pinopsida; order Pinales; family Pinaceae; genus Larix; species Larix kaempferi. Next base: position 2,384,386 of record BSBM01000779.1, read on the forward strand.
CTCTAGTAAATGTTTTTCATATGTTTCACGACCATAAGGAACATTCATGAAACTTAGACATGGCGAAATATTCTAGCTCACTTTAATGGGTTTTTTAATGGTAGTATTATGGCTAAAGGAATAAACTGATAGAATGTTCTTTTATGTAGACTATATGTATCATCTTTGAAATCTATTCATTGCACCAAAATTTTGCTAATGAGAATAAATAATGTTAATGGTAATGTAATAAATAAAGTAACAATCAAAATGTATTAATAAATAATTGACACTCACTTAGAGTTAAATAAACCATTATTGTTGCTAATCCACACAAATATGCTCAATTTGTTAAGTTAGATTGATACTTTCCTATAAATTGAAAACATACAAAGGAATAACACAAGAAGATACTTAAATCTATTTCTCAATGAAACATGGTCATTAGTTTAACACTAATATCAATTCTCTAAAAAATATTTAACAATTCTCTTTAGTACTTTTATTTGGTAAAATGTTGTAATTCCCTCCTATATTTTAAGCCAAGTTCTTAATTATATTTATTCATCCTATTCATATAGTAAGAAAAATATTAGTTAATATTTTAAGGGAATTTTTGGAAAAAACAAATGATGACTTAGGATATTCACTCACATTGAATGTGAGTGAAGTTGAAATAATATTTTTTCAAACCTACATAAAAAGGGAAATAATTAAAGTTATTCTTTGTGCTCTACTATCTAATATGACCTAATACTAGGGAGAAAAAATTAAAACAAATATAGATCTATCTTAAACTGGATTTAAGCACTTTGATGGATTAAAATTTTTGAGGTGTAAATTTTTTATCTTAGATTATTTACACATCAAGAAAAAATGACACTTAAAAAAATTTGATCCCTCTTAGTACTTAATAGGACCAGGTTTAAGATGGAACTATGTTAGTAACTTATTTAAAATGACTCAAAATTTAACTTTCCTATAATATAATTTGCTTTATTGTAAAACCGAGACTTAGGTAAAACAAGCTAATAAAATATCTACAAAATACAAGACTTTTCTCAATAACCTTAATCTCTTTTAATTTGTAAAAAAGTCCACCTCAAACCAAATATTGTCATGAGAAATGGATTTAACAATAACTTTGAATAAAATGAGATACAAACCTTTATCACGAGTTTATGTAATTACTCAGTAGTATAAGGATTTTACTCTACAACCATAATCTTAAATCCTCTTTCAAAAATTTAAAATAAAATCTTAAATCTTAAATCTTTTGGAAAAACAACCATTTTTTAATAAGGCTTTGCTCTAAATCTTTAAATCCATCCTATATATATTTTAAATATATACACCTCTTTTGAATATGGCTTTGCTCTAAATCCTTAAATCCATCATCTATATATTTTTTTAAATATGTACACCTCAAACACAATATAGTATAGGATATTTGAAATAAATAAAACATTATAACATATAGCATTCTATATGCAAAACATTTTAAGTAAATAAGACATTAACATACAGCATATAGTATAGTGTAGGTAAGTAAATATGTTTTTTATTTTTATTTTCAAGCCTTTTAGTGTTATATAAATATTTTTTTTCAATTTAAATTGTTTCCTAATTATTTTAATAAAGTTGTTTTTTTTTATTTTAGTTTTTTTTTTTATTTTCAAGCTTTTTAGTGTTATAAATTTTATTTTTTTAATTTAAATTGTTTTGTTATTATTTTAATAAAATTAATTTTTTTTACTTTAGTTAAAGTAAATAAATAATTTTAATTTTCTAGATTATCGTTGATCACCTCTTTGTAATATATTAATTTTTTCTTATCTTCTAAATATTTATGACATCAAAATTTGTTCCCATATTTTTTACAAAATGAAATTTTTTTACAAATAAACAAATTGGACTAAACTTTTTGGACCTTTCAAATTCAATGCATATTGATTTTATAATAATGCAAAACATTATTTCTAAAGAAACAATGAAGCTTATCCCAGATGATGACTTCAAAGAAATTATACTCAAGAGTGGAAGCAATGTGAGGGAGGACAATTGCAACAATCAACTTAAAAATAATTAAGAGGATCACCATTGAAAGAGAAAATTAAAAATACACAGATTCACAAAAATATTTTCTAGGAAGTGATGGCAAAAATTCAAGTTTTTATCAATTAAGGATATTACTTTTCTTACGAAAATTGCGGAAGAGATTCAATCTACAAGGAGAATTTGTCCATCTACATAAATGCAAAATGAATGATACAAAAGCTGTCAATGAATTTTGTATTAAGAAAACTCTTGTTAGAAAAATTCTATTATTTGTTTTTCTGTTTTTAAGGTGAAAACCGTAATGTTCATGAAACTTTACATGGAGAAAGATTACAACTCACTTGAATGGGTTTCTTAATGGTAGTGTTATAGTTAAATGAATATATTGATGGAATGTTATTTTATGTAAATTATATGTAGTAGTGTTGCTCTTCTCTCTCTCTTTATTTCTCTCTCTATATATTATATTTAGAAATAATTGACACTTACAAATAAGTTGAATTTATAAAGACAACACAACTAACGATGGGTTTCTTAATGATAGTGTTATAATCAAATGAATAAATTGATGGAATGTTCTTTATGTAGATTATCTGTGTAGTATTGTTACTCCTCAATGCTATATATATATATATATATATATATATATATATTGCTATGACAACTAACAATGTAGTGGATAATGTAATAAATAAAGTAATAATCAAAATGTATAAATAGAAATAATTGACACTTGCCATCAAATAAACCATAATAGAAATAATTGGCACTCACCAATCAAATAAACCATTATTGTTGTTAGTCTACTCAAATATTCCCAAATTAGATTTAATGGGTGTGTTATGGTCAAAGAAATACATTGATGGAATGTTTTTTTATGTAGACTATATGTGTAGCATTGTTATAGAATGGGTTTCTTAATGGGTGTGTTATGGTCAAAGGAATACATTGATGGAATGTTCTTTTATGCAGACCATATGTGTAGCATTGTTATTCAATGAAACACTAACTCTTAGAGGCTATATGGTGACTACCACTTTGGAAATTTAATCATTGCATCAAAATTTTGCTATGACAACAAACAATGCAAATGATAGTATAATAAATAAGTTGACAAGAAAAATGTCTTTAGAAATAATTGACAAATAAACCATATTAAACACTAACTTTTCTATGCTATATGATGACCATCACCTTAGAAATTTACTCATTGCATCCAAATTTAGCTTGACAACAAACAATCCAAAAGATAATATAATAAATAATAAGGTAACAAGCAAAATTGATTTACAAATCGTGACACTCACAAAGAGTTAAATAAACTATTATTGTTGCTACTCCACACAAATATGTTCAAATTGAAAGTAAAACCTTTTTCTAAGTTGAAATCATAAATATAACATAACAAGGTACTTAAATCTATCTCTAAATGAAAAGTGGTCATTAATTAAACATTGATATTACTTTTTAAAATATATTTAATAATAATATAATTTGATTTTTAATATTTTTATTTGGTAAAATAATGTAATACTTCTTATATTTTAAATCAAGTTTTTTTATTTTATTCATTTATGATATATATATCATAAATTTATTATATATATATATATATATATAAATAAAATTATAGATAAAAAAGAAAAATTAAAAATAAAAGATGATGAAGGATACGCACGTTCACGTTTAAAGTTGAAACAATAACCAAAATAAGAAATTCCATGTATTTCAAACTTAAATAAATAAAAAATAAAAAATAAAAAACTTGGTTTATTTCATACCAAGAGTAAGTCAAAGTTCAAATAGAGTAACTCGAGTAACTCAAAGTTCAAATAGAGTTTCAAATAAAACAAATAATATTTTTCCATTCCACAGTACTAATACATAGGGAAAATATCATTAAACCAGATTTTATCAATTGGTCCTTCCAATAGTAAAAATATCATTAAACAAGATTTTATCACTAGAGTAATTCAAAGTTTAAACAGAGTTTCAAATAAAACAAATTATATGGTCCTTTAAGTAGTAAAAATATCAATAAACAAGATTTTTATCACTAGAGTAACTCAAAGTTCAAACAAAGTTTCAAATAAAACAAATTATATTTTTCCATTCCACACAGTACTAATATATAAGGAAAATATCATTAAACCAGATTTTATCAACTGGTCCTTCAAATAGTAAAAGTATCATTAAACAAGATTTTATCACTAAAGTAACTCAAAGTTCAAACAGAGTTTCAAATAAAACAAATTATATTTTTCCATTCCACACAATACTAATACATAAGGAAAATATCATTAAACCAGATGTTATTAACTGGTCCTTCAAGTAGTAAAAATATCATTAAACAAGATCTTATCCTTCAAGTAGTAAAAATATCATTAAACAAGATTTTATCAGCTCGGTGGTCTTCCTGCCTATAATATAGTTTAGCCTCCCTCAAGTATAAGGATGAAATAATATATTGAAAAAAGAAAAAAACAGTAGCACTGGGGCTGAGGTAAAAGAATTTATGAAAAATCTATAAAGTATAGGGCCTTTCACTATATCCTTAAATCCATTTTTTAATTTGTAAACTTCATGTAAAATTGTACACTTGAAACTAAATATTATTTATGGAAGCCAACTTTTATAAAGTAGGTAATACAAAAAAAAGGTTAGCATCATTATTCAGTTTGGGGTTGAGCTAAATTAATGATTGCTTTAATAGAACTTATGTTTGGTATTGGATGTCAAGCTACTTGAAATTCAAGAACAAGCAATACTTATACCATAACAACTATTGCTCTACCTCATGCTAAATAATAGTATCTATCTCATACTAAATAATAGTAGCTAAAAAAATGAATTAACAATTCTTATAAAACAGACAATAAAAGAAAAGGAATTAACAACTCTTATAAAACAGGCAGTTTAAAAAGAAGGAATTGAATGCCCCCACTCCTAATGTTAAGGTGGAAGCAATTTACCCTGGCCAGTGCACCGCAGGTTGGTATAAATTCTCTCTATCTGGTCTGAACACATCTCTATAATTCGGTGGCATCGGACATCCAAGTATTCCGGTGATCAACCGTGTAATAGGTAATGTCATGAGAAATGGAATTGAACCAAATAAGCTAATCATCATATGTATTGTACAGTTCTTTTCCATAACGTAATGTTCAACCCACTCCATGTTTTTTCACTACTAAAGTAAATCACTACTGAAGTAAAGAGTGAAATGAAATACAAACCTTTCTCAAAATTAAATTGAAGAGTTTATGGGCTGCAAGGGTCTAATTTAATAGACAATTCTCTTGATACAAAAGAAAGGTTATAAATGGTGGTCAAGTTCAAATCACTTCGACTAATTCATGTTCATGTTTGGAGTTGTGTGGTTCATCCAAATTGTCGATTCCTCTAATTATAAAGCAAAAAAAGCTAACATTACAAAGCAAGGAAAAAGCAAAAAAACTAACATTACCGAGCAAGAAAAAATCTGTACAGCAAAAGGATTTTCCATGCACCTTTAATGTTAAACCCACCCAAAATAAGTATTAAACCTTTCTGAGGACCAACCCTCGAGGCTTACGCCATTCGTGAGCAGGGCTTTGCTCTACGTCCTTAAATCCAACCTTTTTAAATATGTACACCTGAAACACAATACGATCGTAAGGAATGGAAGTAGAGAAAATAAGTTAATGATCTGTATTGTCCAAAAAATTTCTGTACAAAGTAATGTTAACCAACCCTGCAATTTTTCAAGAACTAATGCAAATTTGAAACGAAATGAAATACTTTAGAGAAAGAAGCAAACCTTTCACAATTGTTATAAGAACTGATGCAAACTTAAACGAAATGAAATACTTTAAAGAAAGAAGCAAACCTTTCACAGTTTTTCAAGAACTGATGCAAACTTGAAACGAAATGAAATACTTTAAAGAAAGGAGCAAACCTTTCACAGGAACGCAATTACAGTGCACGAAACAACGATTTCGGTAGCGTGTAAGTATATGCAAATCGAGTCCCATATCAAGATAACTATAAAAACTCTATCACGTCTTGTGATCGACCTCCATTATCTCCCATCTCTCTTTGTGTCTTCTGCCCATCCAAAATACAAAATAGAAAAAGAAAACGCCATGGAAATAAATGCATCCAGAAGCACTGAAGAAAAGAAAAGTAAGAGGCAAAATCAAAAGGCATACGTACCAGAAACGCCCGTGGATCAAAACAAATAACACAAGCAAATGACAGAGAGAGGCAGATGAAGCGTTGAGACTTTACAGACATCATGGATTTGAAACTCTGCAAATGACAGACAGAGGCAGAGGAACTGTTGAAACTTGTACTTTGTTCTTCCATTCTACCTGTCTCGATGAATCGTTATATAGGTAGATGAAGCTCAACCGAGCAGGCTGGAATACAAACTGCCAAATTTGGAACCAGTTCATCTGTTCGTCGTGAACTGGGAAGGTATAGCGCGTTCAGAGAAGATTCGGGAGATTTTCTCGGTTATAAAAAAAAATATGGATATCAAACTGTCACAGACGTCATCATCTTACTCTGCTGTTTTTATCTATTTTTTGTGGACTGCGTTTTAATTTTTGCTTTTATTACGAATCCCCAGCAGCGTTCAAATTTGAACCCTTCCCAGCCCTTCCTAGAAGTGTAAAGTTAAAATTGCCCTTCAAAAAAAATTTAAAATCTGAATTTTACCCTTCCAATAAGAAGGACATAATTTATATCAACATTTCAAAAGAAGGGCAACATTTGAAATTACCCATCCATATAAATTTCAATTTCTATGTTGAAATTCCTATGCTATAAAATTCGACTAGTCATTCAAAATATTGGAAATATCATAAATTATAATCATTCATTCACTCATGTCATGCACTCACTTCTTAGCTTTGCAAGGTGACGAGTGATGACTGACGACTACGAGGTACTACCCACTAGGATTTGACTATGAATCTCGAGTCACTTCGGGGTGAGATCTAAGGTGTGACAATGTGCCAATGACTATGGCTGTAACAATAGATAACCACTACTGGGCCCAAAACAAGGCCGAAACATTGTGCCTACTACCTATGTGAACCTGGCTACCAATGTCCACTCGTTTTTCGTCAAAATGAAATTCAAATTGCCGCTTTGATGAGTCCTCTACAAGACTTCATTTCTTGCACGAATGTCACAGATTCACGACAACTCTAAACAACATTCAATGGGATGCAACTACAAATAATGGCATGCAACTAGAACCACAAGCCAAGTAGAGGTTGATTTATGCATTGATATAGAGAGGTGGCACTATGCACACAATATGGAGAAACGAGTTAGAAAAAACATTTGGACCAAAGTACCACAATGGTTATTAATCAAATTTAAAAAATCAATTTTTGGCTAAGGAATTGTCTTCAATTTGATGGGTGGCATGATCATGATCATGTAATATCCCTCCGTCCTTCCAAACATATGTGGTTTATCATCACGTTTGTCTTTGACACTAGCCACCAAAATACGTATAAAAATTACATGTCTTTACATCCTCAGTTCCATTTAAATCTTCATCGCATAATCATAACTGAGGATTATTATGCATGCACATCCTCACCTTATAATATCAATTGGGTCAAGGCGCGAAGACAACCATAAATGATCTTACTTATATTAAATTTACCATATAAGTCTTTAACTGGCATTATCATCTGAGATTTGACACCGTGGATTGTTGTGATCTTCTTATCACTCCTTACTAATGTGATTGTAGGGCTTCTTTGACCGTGAGGTCCATAATTTTAAGTCTTCTTCCTCATTCTCATGCCTTTTGGTAAGACAACAAGGAGGGCAGTGGCCCGCCTCAGCATGGAAAACGGTTTCAACATAGAGGTAGATACATTAATTCTTTTATTAAATAACTTAATTTTCATGCCAGTGACTACGAATTCACCGAATTGTGGATTGGTAAGAAACACATCAAATTTTAGACCCTCGAGCTCTTAATTACTCATGTATCTAGAATTTTCACAAATCGAGCCATTAACAAACTTCTTTTGTTGTTCTGGTTCAATTTAAAAGGGAGATTGTCGAGGCTCAAACATGCAGTGAGTCGCAAGGCTCCAATTGAATTAGGCTTGATTCTATTTCCCCTCCATCCCATACCTGTATGTTGTCGCGACAAGTTTTGAACAATAAAATTTGATGCCTAGGCCCCTATGATGCTAGCGTTTGCTAACCTGCTTGGTATGGAGTATTTTTTTTTAATGTTTTTTGAGCTATGTATTATTTTTTCTTAGGCTCATAATGGCCATCATTCTTACATGTCTCAAGCTTAGATGGTTTCCCTCTCTCCGGTTTGAATTAAGGTTTTGGTTGGTTTTATATGTATATTTTGGTTGTAGGTTTATTATAGCCTCGTTTTGCTTAGTGTCTTCTTTTTGTACATAGTTAACAGTTAGTAATTTTCTCATGGTTCTAGTTTTATTTTAAGACTATATCTAGTTACAACGTCTTGCACTATGCATAAGATCATGTAGATGCCCCAATATGGTTATTGCATAGTCTAAGTAGTTTTTCTGTATAATGAATTGTGGTCTAACCTAGAAAAATACAACAAAATAGTTGTTATTTTAATGAGTTGTAAAATTAATGTTACATATATGTCAAATTAATGTGTTCAAATTCGGTTTTATTGAAAATATACCATTTTATCATGTAGATATTAAGGAGTGCTCAATTGTTTAAGCTTGTAAAAATTTGGATGGGCAATATTTGTTTTTTGACTTTTTTTGGGTGAAGAGTTTAGTTAATTTATACTCGTCAATTAAAGTACAATTATTTAAATTGCCCTTCATCTTTGAAGGGCTCCAAGAACAAATGCCCTTCCAATAAAAATTAAGACCCAACCTTCAAATTTGATCACTGAGATTCCCCAGTAGCTTTTATTACAACTCTCCAATAGCTTTTCTGCCAAGCAACCGTGTACATGTATGTCGGTGGTATTTTCTTCTTTGTCATTTCTGTTTTCCGGCGGCCGTTTTCATAGTGGAGGCACTGGAGGAAACCAGCCGGAATGTTAAAAACTGCTGTTGATGAAACCACTGGACACAAGCGTGACCTTGAAATCGGTTTCTCCTTCGACGTGTGGGCCCGTGTGGTGACGTTGGCACGTGCGAATGAGCGAGAACGAAATGCAGGTAAGCCAAGTAGTCAGTTTGCTAATCCTTTTTGGTGGATGGTTCAAATTGCATTTATTATTATTATTATTAGAGAAAGGGTTCAATGTCTTTATCTTGATTTTGCAATTCTAAAACTTAAAACACACTAATAAGAAGCAAAATTGAAATTAGATATATACTCATCTTATACATATATCATGATTATTCATTTACAAGTATTTTGGTTTATTGGATATCAAGAAAGTTAAAGATGTGTTAAAGATGTGTTTGATGTGTTTAATATTTATAAATGTTAAATTTAATGAGTTAAAAGGTTAAGATTTTAAGTATTATAATAAATATTTTTGAAATTAAAATTTAATGTGGGCGTATATAAAATGTTTTCAACTTTTTTAGTATAAAAAAAGATGATAATTTTTTTTGATCTACTAGGTTTTAGGAATTGTCTAAAGGCCAAGAGCAAGTTTGTATTTTAACAATGTTGATTTTCTTTTCTAGTCTAGTTAAACCAAGTTATACTTCTGATCTTCTAGATTGTGATTGCTCACCTACTTATAGTATCTTAATTTTCTGTAGTGTCCCTTTAACTTTTTTATATCTCCACACTTTTTCCTTAAATTTAGATACGATAATAATTTTAATGTCATTGTGGCCTCTTCCTTGATTCTCAATGATTTAACCAAGACTAGGCACCTTTTTGCCAACCCGTCTTTGAGAGGTTTTAAATGAAGTTTGAATCTCTCTCTCTCTCTAGAGTGGTGTGTGTGAAATGCATATATAGATTTTTGGTAGTGCATATATAGGTTTTTCTTAAAGATATTAGCATATATTAGATATGGGTGGGGGAGTGTGGCCTCTCGTACGATGCTCCTATCCTTGTACAAATGAGACTCAAAACCTCCCAAACCTTCAAACTCAATGCATTTACAATGATGACTTCAAAGAACTAATTCTCAAGAGTGGAGGGCATGTGAGGGAGGACAATGATGCTAATTCCATGCAACAACTTTTAGACAACTTACAAATAATTAAGAGGGTCACCATTGAAAGGGAAAAATGAATGTACAAAGATTCGCAAAAAGAACTTATACAGGTTGATGGCGAGATTTCAAGCTTTATCAATCTAACCATTCAGATGTTTTTATTGAGGACTTAGTTATGTTAAAGACAACAGAGGAAGAAAGAAGGAAATTACTTGAGAGAGAAGAAGAAAGATGGCACTAGAAGAGTAAGGTGGTTTGATTGGAGTAGAGTGACAATAATACTAAGTTTTTCTAAAACTATGCTAAGATTAGGAAAAGCATAGGAAAAGCATAGGAAAAGCCAAAATGCCATCCAGGAAATTTAAGATAGCAATGGGGGTATAGATTAAGATGTGGAGGAAAATTGAAATGCAAGAGTTCATCCTTTTCACAACTTTTTCATGAACCCAATAAGGAAAACATTGTTGAGGTACTTGAGTTTTCTTCCTACTTCCATTTATAATTAATAAGCCACTAGTTTAATTTAGATTTATATTTAGTTTCCATTTCACAAATTTGTATTTGGACTAAACCCTCCAAGGAATCTATTCGCCCCTCTAGGATTGAGCAGTTAAACCATCTAAATATCAAACCCTAAGAGGAGATATACAAAGAACCTAATCGAATTACCTTTTAAAAATAAACCTAAACCTTTCCTTGGAGTGACATTTGTTTAAGTACTGACCTAGGTAAGCATTGTTTAATTTCATTGTTTGTTTGCAAGTCTTTGCTTATCTATACTGCTTATGTAATAATTAATTTAGATCTGATTTACATTAGTATTTTTGTTGGTCACCTCATTCGGAAGTAGCATTTATCCTTATGCACTAGTCTAGGCTCATTTAGCACTATGTGCATGCTTACTATGGAGAATGTAGAGCAATAAACCAACAATTTTGTTGTGTTTTACTTCCTTGGAATCATCATTTGCATCTTGGTTATTCGTTGCCCTGATTAGATTTGCAATTTAGTGTTTGGATCTGCAAATTATTCAATTTCTGATCTCTCATTTGTAGGCCCTAAGGCCTCCTATTCTCTCCACTAGATTGTAGGCCTCTTTTGTGATTTATTGAGCTTTGAATTGAACTTTAATTTATTGATGTTAACACATTCGATTAGGTTCATTAACTCAGATCTCGTGTCTTGTGGAGAAATCTAATTTTTGAGATCACTTGCTTTGATTTGAACCTAACATTATTCGCTCCACTAAATTGATTGCTTCTCTTTTCATCCTATTAACTTTATTGGAGTTGTGAGAACACTAAGACATGCTTGATTGGATTTGATTTACATATTTGATCTTATTTGATGTGTGCATACTGGCATTCGCTTGAGTGATTATAATCATTGTCTAGTGTTATTTTTGTGCTTAGCTGATTTATTCATAGTTCTTAGACCATTATCTCTACTACGTGCAATTACTTTTATTGACAAATATTTGATAACTTGCTCATATTCAGTTTATATCCAAGTATTTTATCTTAAAGACTTGAGGTTTTAACCATTTTTTATGCTTTCATGAGTAGCAGCAATGGCTAGAGTGATTATTATCATTGGATTTGCTATTCACTCTCCTATATGGTGTGGTTATATCTTTTGAATTGATCATGATAATGGCTCTAAACATGTCTCAATGATTTGATGATCTCATATGTGCTATGGTTACATCTTGATTTTAATTGTGCAAGTACTTTTCCTATGTGGATATTGATAAATGCTATGGTGATGAATGGTTTTAATAACGCCACTTTTAAGTCCATGTAATTTTGCAACCTTAATTGCATGCCTTTTAATAAGTTGATCTTGTGGACTTATAATATTTCCTTGTATCAATCGTATATATTTTCATGCAATATCGTGGATAACATTACATGGTTTTATTCAATATTTTTTTAATAAATGTTATCTAAATGACATGATGCAATATTGTTAATTAATGATCATTGGAGTATATTATTAATTGTGGACATCATGTTATTCAGCTCATTGTGCTTATTGGGTAGGAGATGTGTTCTGGAGTCTATAATATATCGACAAAGATCCATCGTTACATATGTAAACCTTTGGCTAGGGATCCATACCACATTGAAAATAATAGGTTCGATAGATGTATAGTTGACAATGTAGGCGATTGTTTCTAGATAGTTGGATGTCGTGTTGGCCACTATTGTTACTCAATTCCGGTACCCTATGCGATTTGTATTGCATTAGACAAAATTTGATCATTGAATTGGACCCCACGTACCGTCGAGTATATCGGGGACCCCCTTATGTATCCTAAAAATGGTCATATCAAGCTTGAGCTTTTTGGGGGGAATAATTTATTACTCAATTCCATGGCTTTAAATTTTGTGTATTTATGTATATGTTAGATTATACTACCTTATTACAGTGAGAATGCATGTGATTCATGATATAATTAAACATAATTATACATAAAGCAATGGCACACAACACATCAACACAATACATAGAAATCACCCTAGAAACCCCTCTACCGGGGAAAACTAGCAAACCAGTGAGCTTTACCACTCATCTATTAATCAACACTCTTAACCAATGTTTACAACTGTGATTTACTAGACAACAAATCACACTTCATCTCATCGTGGTATTTGCATAGCCATTATATCTTATTTATAGATGCAATACAAACACTAGCTCATAATACCTGAGTTAGTTACAACCAATTGCTCATTAATGGAAATCCATAACTTCCTAACCACTTTCAATTATTTTCTTACAGTCGAATTGAATGGGTCAACCTTGGTCGATTTCCCGTTGAGCTTCTAGTCATTCCCATGTTCTGTTGACTTCTTATCGACTAGTCATTGTCTTTGACTAAACAACTATTCTAGTTGGCCAGTAGACCAAAATTCCACCGTCACCTGACTTCCAACTCCGGTCGACTTGCATACCAATCAACTATCGACTTCGACCATCTATTTCATGCAAAGAATATAACATTCCCAACATTCTCCCACTTGGTCTTCTTTGCATAAACATGAGATTCAGAACTTCAAATAAATTAAGCAGGGATAATAAGCCCATCGATTCCCTACATCAGGAAAAATTCTCGGTGCTCGTCGAATTGGTTAATTATTCTACAACATGCTTCACAATGTCTACCTTTGCTAGTAACACCTTTTGGTTCTCCACCATTTTTCTCACAAAATGGTATTGTACATCAATGTGCTTTGTCTTTGAATGATATGTTGGGTTATTTTCTAGGAAGATTTCTATCTAACTGTCACAATCCAACCTAACAACACGTTGACCAAACCCAACCTCTGACCATAATCCCTGCAACAAAAAATTACCTCCTTACATGCGTGAGTAGATTCCATGAATTCATACTCGATAGTCTATAGTGCAATGATCGATTGTCTCCCACTCATCCAACTGACTGCTCCACTGAATAACTTGAAAACATATCCATTGGTTAACCGTATGCGGTCAAGGTCTCCATCCCAGTTGGAGTCGACAAAACCATGTACATTTATTTCCTTATTGTTCTTAGGTCTACCTTGATAGTAGATTGCATAATCCATCATGCCATGCAAGTACCTGAATTTCACCCTTGACTATGGTCTAGTGCTCGTTTTTGGGTGTCCACATGTACCTACGTAATACTCCACTGCATGAGCAATATCTGGTCAAGTATAGACCATAACATACATAAGACTACCTATAAAACTAGCATAGGGAACATATGCCATGCACTATATTTTTTCCTATTTCTTAGGACACTATTCAATAGATAACGTTACTCCCACAGAAATATAGGAACCTTAACTGGTTTTCACTCCTCCATGTTGAAGTGTTTCAGAACTATATCAACATATTTACTCTGATTTAACCAGAGCCTTCTACTTGCTCGGTCTCTCTTTATTTCTATTCCAATAATGAAATATGTTGCATTGATATCCTTCATGTCAAACTTGGAGGACAACTACCATTTTAACTCCTTAGTTAGATCCATGTTATTTTTTACCAACAACATGTCATATACATGGTTCATATGTGGATAATAAATGCTTCATATGTGGACAATTTCTTGTTGAGAATGCATAACCTCTCTTAGAATCCCTTTGAATATTGGAGTGTTTAAGAAGACTTCTTTTTGAATCCCTTGGGGTTGAGTATGAGTTGACATGGTGTACATTTTTGGTAGAATACCCATAGAGAAATCCCTTGAAGGCTAGAGTTGGTTGGCATGTCAGAAACTTCTTGTTTTGAAGACCCTTGGGGAAGCTTCCATTTGGGCATTGCTTATTGGGTCATCCACATTAAAAGGAGCCTTTGGAGTTAGTTGGAAGATTTAAAAACTTATATGTGGACATACCATGTAGGGGGGTGTGCTACTTTGAGACCCTTTGAAGTTTGGATGTGGACATAACTTTCCTTTGAACATATCCTACTTGTGAAGAAAACCCTCTTGGATGGTTATTAAGTGGACACATTTGAGTTGGCTTGGTTTCCTTATGGCTTACATTTGAAGGGGCCTTTGGAGGCTTGATGTGGGAATCATACGGTTGGAGGCCACATCGCATGGTTTTTTCCCTTGCTTGATGGAGACATCCCCTTGTTTGTGGGGCTTATGTATCTTATGTAATGTACATGTGGTCTTGACCACTTTATTTTATTGTTTATTAGGAGTTTGTTAGAAGCAAGAGGGGCTTTGGTATTATTTCACCCTGTTACACCCTAGAATCTCTACAACACACCCTACTATATGCGCCAAGGAGTGGGGTCCTTTTTCTATTGTAAAAGGCCAAGTTGGGGCTATTTTACTTAAAAGTGTTGGTATATTCATGACTCAGATCCCTTGGTCGGTCATGGAAATTCCTCTCGCTCCTCATTTCAAGGTGTGATAGTCTCATGGCCCTACTAACTACCCCTTGATGGGCAGTAACTCCCTGACATGTTGGGAATTTATGCCTTGGGTAGGTATTGGTCCATCTTTGGGTGACTCCATTATGACTCATGATTTGTGGATCCCCTAGCCAAACTTGTGATTTTATGCTTTGTAAAGGTGATTATGATTATAAGGATTATAAGGATTGTCATACCCACTTTAGCACACCTCTTTTATGCCCATTTGGACCACGTTGTGTTGTATTACCTTTCCTCTTGGTTATATTGGTCAAAGAATTGAAGGCATCCACCTTAAAAGAGCTCTTTGAAGGTCGTACCTTGCAAAAGAACGAGGGTGTTGAGGAAAAGACACATTTTTGGGGTTACAACATCACGAGTCATTCTCCAGGTAAATCTTGTGTGTCAAGATTGAGCCTCGTGTGTCAAGGTAGTGCCTTATAGGAGCTTGAGTTGGGCTCAAGAAACTTGGAGAAGAATCTTGAGTTGGACTCAAGAATGGTTAAGCTTCATGTGTTGAGGCAAGTTCTTTGTTTTCCAAAGTGATGATGTTGTACAATCTTGCTAGTCAAGGCTGAGGTCTTGTGTGTCAAGACATATCCTCATGTGTTGAGGTGGTGCCTCATGTGTTGAGGTGATGCTTTTCATGTCGAAGCATGTATGGTGTGTGATGTACTACTAACCATGGTTGAGCTATTAACTCTCCTATAGAGACCGGCCACCTCTAAACTGAATTACTTTAGCAAATAACCACTTGGAACGATAGTAGGACATTATGATCAAGTCATTGAGGAAATGTCCTTAGTATATTTGATATAATAATTAAGCTAGCGCATGTCGACCATGCAGACAAGACAAGATATAAAGATAAGATGTGATAAGATATGAGAGAATTCGAATTGAACATAAAGAATTAATTTGAATTGTTAAACTTCAGTGAAGACTTCAGTAAATCAAAGGAGAAATTGAATTGATCACTACAGTGATTTTAACAAGAAAGAATTAGTTAAGAAAGTTAACTAAGCGATAACAAAGAAGATATAGTTAACTAAGTGTTAGTGTGTGATGACACTTATGTTAAATTAAAATACGACACTTGAGTTGCGACACTTGCATGACGACACTTAAGTTAGCCCCTTAACTAAGTGGGAAAGATTTCAATTAAGGGGTGATTTCATCCTAAGAGTCAGTTCAGTGAGTTAATGCACTGCATGAGAAGTGGGGTGCACTTCTTCATGCAAGATTGATGCATCCATATAGAGGGTGAGTTCATCTTGAAGTTAGAAGATAAAAATAGAAGCTGATGCATGTGAAGAATATATAAATATGTTATACAAGATTGATGAATTCAATGTGAAGCGAATTCTCTTCTCCCTTGAAGAAAATGCACTTTTCTTTGTGCAATATATTATTATGAGTCTGTCTTCTTTATCTTTTTCTTGCTCTATAATTTCACCGAGGGTGCTTGATGTAAAATACATTCTCTGCTATCTATCAATATACTAAGGAAGGTTTTGCTGGGTTTTCGCCCTCAAGTGATAGAGGGTTTTCTCAAGGTAAATTCATGTGTCGAATGTGATTTCTTATATGTATGATTGTTATCTGATTTAAAGTATTATTGCAGCTCCAAATTAAAGATAAAAAATTTAACCGTTGGGGCATGTTGTCCTCCTTCTAAGCTCAACTTTCCATCTTGGTTGAATCTTCTTGTTTATTTGTCATTATTTTATGTCTTTTGGGCCTAGTCCCCAGCTTGTGTGGGTGACAAGCGACAAATTTAAGTTATATGTCATTTTTTAGGTCGACACAAGATTAAAAAAGAAGAGGTCGCTTAGTATAAATAAAGCACCTCTCCTTCTCATTTTGTAAACAAGGACAAGGGTTCAAATATGATTCTTATCTTTTTTCTCTTGGTATACATGAGCTCTCAAGGATAGCACAGTTCTCTCTTGGCATGTTCTCTAGATGTGAAGGACGAATTGTGGGTTTCTAGGGTTTTTCTAATATTTCAAGGTTGATCCAAAGAATGATTATTGATAACTTGTGGAAATGAAAGGATTTTAGGGTTTCTTCTTTGCTCTTTTCCTTCATTGGTGCGGGGTAACATTTTATAATCTCTTGTCTAGATTTTCTCTTAATGCGCATTAGCAAGATCAATTAGGGTTTTATTCTATACCTTGTTAACCTTGTTAGTGGATAATTTCCTCTTGAAGGAGCTCTCCCTGTGGGCCTTGAAATTCATATTTTTCCATAACTAGGTCAAGGATTACTCTAAACATGTGGCTTCTAATCTTTGCCCTAATTTATAAATATTGAATTTCCAATTTGAGAAGGGGACATCAAACTTGATCTCTTGTTTTCCTAGAAATAAGACTAAAGTCTAATTCATGTTCTTCTTCAAAATTTATCAAATACTATATCTATATTTGAAAATAAAAATAAATAAAAAATAACAAAGCCCTAAAATTCAAATATATAAAAAAGCCCTAAAAACTCAAATAATACAAATATTTGAAAAATATTGCATTTGTGAAGAATTTGATCTATCAAAAGTGATCCTCTGCGTTCGTTTTGTGGCTAATCCTCAAGGGCGTCTCCTCTTGGTGGTTAGTTCGGGTTATCTACCATTTTTCTCAGGTGTCGGTGTGTTTTTAGATCTTATTTTAGCAAGTATAACCATCCAAATCCAAGTTCAAAGGGGCATACAAGCTAAGAGAAAGGTCTACTACCAGCCTGAGTCACTTGGACCTCCATCTAGTGGCTTGACTTGGTGTTCTTGTAATTTTTGGGGGTAAGTTAGGGCATAAACCAAATCCACAGTTTCAATTACAACCATCATTTGGCCCAACTTTCAACATCTACACGTAGTTGGGAAGCATATCCAATGTTCCAAGTGTCCAAACACGTCATTGGAATCCCTCTTGCACTATTAGCAATGTTGTGGGGGTTGTTACTTGCCCTCAACCAGATTTGGTATGCATGATTTCCATATTTGCTTCAATTCTCTTTTGGCTGCCCTAAAGGTATGTCGATATTTAATCATGTTTGTTTAACACACATTCCTATGGTAAGTTGGGCTTGTCTTAAGTGATATTCATCTATTTTTTAGCACATTTTGTTGATTTTCCTCTCATAACAACAACAAGCCATTTATCACATTCTTTAGTTATGTGCATTTATTATTCTAACTCATGTCCCCTTAAGAATGCTTAAAGTGTGCCTAGAAAATACCCTAGGCCCCTATATTCACTACTTTGACTCCATAAGGCATTGGTCATTGTTCTTAAGAGGTTTCTCATGAGTTATTCTTGTATTTCCTAACAAGTTTTGCAGGTCTATTTCACCTACATCAAAGACTCCCCCCCGGGTTTCTATGGGTTGGCCTAAATCCATGGGGGCTTCACTAGAAGGCAATATAATACCACGTTCATTCATATTGCGGTATTAAATATTCATGAAAACCTAAAAATTATATTGTTTATATATTAAGGGGCAAAGGGTTTTTTTTTATTTAATGTAACAATACAAAAATACTTTGGGGTCTTTTTTATATGGGCGAGCTGACAAATATCCGCCAAATGGAGATGGCGGGATCACGACCGGATGAGAAATCGGGTTGAGGCAAGGCTCGAGCTTACGTAGGGAAATCGCGTCTTGAGGCATGCTTAAGGCCAGGGTTTTCGTGGTGAAGTTGGTTTCTAGTCTATCATAGTCGCGAGACAGTGGTCATTGATAGCTAATTGTTACCAATAACACTCAGCCAGTTGTTACCAATAGCCTTGAGAGGCTCTAAGCCTCCAGGACCTGTTATAGGCCCTCGATAGGCCTTGAGGGATTGAATACCCAACCACTTGTGCTTATTACAAGCCTTGGGAGGTTTAGTCAGCTTCCTGGAGCTTGTTACAGGCCCTGGGGGCTTGGATACCTAGCCCACAATAGGCTTAGTCAGCGATTGGGGAACTGCAACATGCAATCTAAATGTTGTACTATGTGCATTGGCTCTAGTGACATACAAGACGTGATCTACTATCTCTTCATTAGACCATTATATGTTGCAAATCATAATGATATGTGGTTGAGTAGTTACATTGTGGGTGAAGTAATGTGCATCCACAATATACATCGAAAGAAGCAAGGTGCATTGTAGAATGCATGTGGGGTCATAAGAGGGGTATCATATCAATATAATAGGTAGAAATATAAAGGGGTATAAAAAATGTTAATGAAAAAATTGATACATACAATATCTAGTGAAAATAGGGTTTTTTTAAAATTGGGAAGGCATATTGGGAGGGGGTTAAAAAAAATGATTTTGGAAGGTATTTTCCAAGATTTAATGAAATTAGGGGTATTGTTTCATATGCCACGAATGAACGTGCTATGATTGCGGTTTATTTAGTGAAGCCCCCGTGCCTAAATCGAAGGATTTATGATGTGGTGAAATTGGGCACAATTACTATTGCTTACCCTCATAGCACCACAATTTGAGACTTTCATCATGGCGATAATTTGAGCGGTAACATACCCCACCCTAGGCTAGATCTAAGGAATAAATGAATATTTCATTGTAAAGGAAGTTTGAGCTACTCTTATATTGAAGAGAGCCACTTCCTTATTTGAACTCATGGTTAGATTTTTGGATCTCTCTCTCTCTCTTGTTGAATATTGTAACTTCTAATAATATTATATTTGTACATTATTTATTCCGGAGATGTTCCATACCTCCGATGTGATTATACTATGAATCCGGAGATGTTTATTCCTCCGAATTGGTTGTGGTAACTAGGGTTATTAGACCCACCATGTGGGGGTCATCCCAGTCAGTTATAATAGGGTATTTAACCTAATGGTTAAATACGAGCCTACATGTACTTGTGTAAAATACATGTCAGTGTAGTGTATAAATAGAGGAGGTATGTTCCTCATTTGATATACACACACACTTGAGAAAGGCGCACTTGTGGAGGAGAGGTCTGCTATGGTGGAGGAGGAGATCATGTCTTTGGTTTGCATCTTTGTATATTGTTGGTCATCTATATTGAGGAAGCTTTGTTGGGTTTTCTACCCCATGAGGGTTTCCCAGGATAAATTTGTGTCTCTTGTGTTTATGCTATGCTTGTTGTTTCTTCAGTGATCCTGTATATGCTATTATTGTGAAATGGAATGTAATGCTGCTATTTTCTATATTAGCATATTAAATTTTAACATGGTATCAGAGCTAAACTGAAGGAAGGCAAGGTATGGCACTTACGACACTTGCTTTACTTACGACAATTTGAAGGTTAGGGGTTTATATAGAAAAAACCAGTCATCGTGGAAATTTCGCTATAAATCCATTTTGGCGAAGGTTCAGGATCTGAAACCTTTACAGGTCGTAGATAACATCTCCAAGTATCGTTTTTCCAAAGGGAACCCTCAGATTCGTTGTACTTTGTAAGTTATGATCAGTACAAGTTAGGGTTTCTGCCTCTTCCAGATCTCAGTCAAAATCAGGTGACCTTGGAAAAAAGGTCATAACTTGGGCTAGGAAGCTCCAAATGAAATTTCGTAAAAAGTGCCAGGTAGTACACAGACTGTACTATCTCAAGAAACTTTTTCAGAGGCTGAAGGTGAACCAGTGACATGTGGAACGCCGTACAAGTTTGCTCTCCTGTTTTATCCCATAAACAAGTCACGTTGCGACACTTGGCATAACTCTCTCTCAGAGATTCCAATTGAGGTCAGACCTGTCAGGATGGAAAGATAACAGGGCGAGATATCTCAGGAAACGTTTTCAGAGGCCGAAGTTCAAAGAGTGACACATGGCACGCCGTACAAGTTAGCTCTCCTGTTTTATCCCATAAACAGGTCACGTTGCGACACTTGGCATAACTCTCTCTCAGAAAATCCAATTGAGGTCAGACCTGTCAGGATGGAAAGATGACAGGTCAGGATACTGCAGAAAAGGTTTTCAGACCCTGTGGAGTAGAAATTTCAGAGTTATAGTAGAAACAATCAGGTGCATATTTCTGTCAAAACAGAATTATTTTTGGAGCACCTTTATTCATGGCTTCCGGAATTTAGGGTTTCGGAGAAAGTTAGAATTTTTGGAATCAGAGTCCATGGCTGGAAGCTCCTCAGAAAAATAAGAGTTTAGAGCCTTGGATCGAACCTTTTGATTGGACAGAAGGGTGGTCTTCATCAAACCCTAGTTCGGGTTCCTATCCAGAAGATCCAGAAGTTTCGAAGGCAATTTTGAGGGGTCAAATTTTGGAGATTTCAAAATTGAAGAATGCTAGGCTGATCAGCTCAACAAGACACATTCTTCCATCCATTCAGAAGTGTGAAAGTCAAAGAATAAATTTTTAGGGTTTCTCTAGCAAACCCTAATCAAGCTCCAGATCAAGTTTCAGGGGGAGTTGAGGCTAAGGCTTTACATAAGAAGACTACAAAAAAAGTCTCGACAGGTATGACTTAAGGAGGTTCAGGTATGTCTTGAAATCTGATTCTTGATTAAAGTTCATAATGTGTTTGTCTTCATGTTATTTATTAGTACAATCTTGATTAATGTTATTAATTGTCTTATCACCCTAGTAACAATATGAATGCATGTGAATGATCGAAGACATTCATTGATTAGGGCTATATGATTGTACTTATGCATTATGGTGTTGTGTGAGGTTGATGTTGTCTGCTAACAAGACACAGGTACATCACAAAAGACAAATCAAGTTCCATGACCATGACAACATGAAGACAAAGACTCACAAGGTATGTATGACTTTGTTATATCATGTTTAACCTACGAGACATGCAGGTTCTAGCTCAGGATCTCTAAATCATTGAAGAGATTGTTTAGGTATGTTGTACATAACTAAGCAGGTATACTAATCCAGGTATGTTTTCTTGTGTCATGTTAGAATCTTACCTTGTGTAAGTATACTTGGTATGATTGGTTAGTAATCAAGGGTTTATGCATATTATGTCTCTTATATTGGTTGATGATTTAACTAACTAGATCAAACAAGAATATGCATGAGTGAAAGAAGACTTCCTTGAAACCCTGAATACTAATGATCATGACTGTACATATTCAAGATTATTTAGAATTAGAATGTTTTGATAATATTGATAATATACTAATGAATGTATGTTTGTGTATGAGATCATGAGGATGACACTAGTGTACACTTGAGCATGCACAGTGGTACAAAATGAATAGAAGTTCAGAATACATACAGAAGATCAAGCGGGAGGCAACCACACAAACATAAAAGATAAGTATTTGGGTTGTTATTAGAAATAGTAAATGATATTGCTTGTATGCATATTTGTATTCCTAGAATATATCATGCTGAGTATAAACATTCATAAAGCATTAAACAGTATACTACTAATATGCATATGATTGGTAAATTGGACAAACATTCCATTGTTGCTTGTCTAGAATGAAACCTCTTTGCTGACATGCTGAGAGCTGTGCACACTCTCAATAGTATGTTCTGGTAGAGATGGAAGGCATCTAGATAGCCACTGTATGCATACAGGATATGGGAAAGTGTTGTGCCAAAGTATTGGTCAAAATAGTTTCATAACTATGTAAATGATATCTGTATGCATAATAGGTTATCATGTCAATATGATTTGATGATTATGAAGTATTACTAATCATGTACTTAATTTTGATTTGTAGGAAAGATCATGATGAATGACGAACTCTGAACAAGCGATGGATTTTCAACAAAAGATTTACAAATCAAACACACTATAGAAAGCTTGTGGTTAAGAGATTCTCTTAGAAAGAGGAAGAGAATCATGATGAGATGTTTTGCTCCAAGGGACTAGATAAGACCATTCTCTTAATAATGTAATCAGGTTCTGTATGGGTTCCCAGGATCGGTAGTCAATTGATGAGCTTAATGATCATCATGGGTGATGTGGAATGCAAGAAGGAACTCACCACAGAGTTCGAATGATTTTGAGGCTCATATTGGTAGACCCATCTGACAAGAGATGGCACAGATAGATATGCAGAAGATCACTCAATGTTGAGTGTGAATAATGGACAATTGACATCTTCATGACAAAGCTTGGGCTTTACCAGAAGTAAAGCTGTTCCTAACCTTTACCTTAAGGTTGTGGATGATGAACCTATCATACCATTATTGCATGACGATGATCTCTTTCTGACAAGGAATGAGAAACAGGTCATGAAAATGGCTGCAGAAATGAAAATGAAAGATCTCGGATTAATGCACTACTTCTTAGGTCTAGAAGTATGGCAATATCCAAAAGGAATCTTTTAAATCAAGGTAAGTATGCTATGAAGTTTCTAAAAAAAGATTTGATATGTTGGAGTATAAAGACATGGCCACTCCCATGGACTCCAACTTGAAGTTGTTAGTTAATGACTCATCGTATTTAGTGGACCTAACCCTATATAGACAAATCATTGGGACATTGATGTATTTAACAAATACTAGGCCAGATATATGCTTTGTTGTAAATACCCTAAGTCAGTATCTAGTAGAACCTAGAAAGGTGCACTTAATAGCTACAAAGCATGTAGTGAGGTACCTAAAAGGTACATTAGATTTTTGGTCTATATTATCTTGGAGGTCATGAACTCTGTTTGCGATTCTGATTGGGCAGGAAGTGTCTCAGACAGAAAGAGTACATCAGGTGGATGTTATAGTCTTGAATCTGCCATGATCTCATGGTTCAGCAAGAAACAATCTAGTGTGGCTCTTAGTACTGCTGAAGCAGAATATATGGATGTTTGCTCTGCCAGCTGTGAAGCAGTGTGGCTTCAGAAGCTATTATATGGAGTGTTTGACTTAGAAATGGATCCCACTGTGATTATGTGTGACAATCAAAGCTGCATTAAGATGACTGAAAATTCTGTGTTCCACGATAAGTCAAAACACATAGAGATCCGATACTTCTATATATGAGATATGGTGCAAAGAGGAGCTATCAAGCTCGAGTATATAAGCACTGAGGATCAGATTGCTGATATCTTGACTAAACCTCTGTCTCAAGTAAAGTGTGAATACTTCCGAGACAAGCTTGGTATAGTCCAGAAGGACCCTCCTTGAAAGGGGGAGTAGCATAGTATCTGATAACAAGTTTGTCTCATCAATGATGAGGTTACCTTTTTACTGCACCTAGTTACTTAGAATTATTTAGATTTAGGAATCTTATATTTTTTCTTTTGATGATAGATGTATACATGCTTTTGATGATAGATGTATACATGCTTTTGATGTTAGATATACATGCTTTTGATGATAGATGTATACATGTTTTTGATGATAGATGTTATGCATGTTTTGATGATGAGGATACATGTTTTGTTATACATGTTTTGATGATGAGGTTACATGATGCCTTGATGTATTGATACGTGTTTGTACTTGTATGGATGAAGATACTTGTACCCATAGTGATGTGGGGATTGGATCATCCCTGGACTTCAGTCCTAAAGAGAGCCGTAGACGTATTTCTTCGAGAATGAAGTCCTTGGTGGACTTGAGGGGATTGGATCATCCCTGGACTTTAGTCCTAAAGAGAGCCGTAGACGTATGTCTTCGAGAATGAAGTCCTTGGTGGACTTGAGGGGATTGGATCATCCCTGGACTTCAGTCCTAAAGAGATCCGTAGACGTATGTCTTCGAGAATGAAGTCCTTGGTGGACTTGAGGGGATTGGATCATCCCTGGACTTCAGTCCTAAAGAGAGTCGTAGATGTATGTATTCGAGAATGAAGTCCTTGGTGTACTTGAGGGGATTGGATCATCCCTATACTTCAGTCCTAAAGAGAGCCGTAGACGTATGTCTTCGAGAATGAAGTCCTTGGTGGACATGAAGAGATTGGATCATCCCTGGACTTCAGTCCTAAAGAGAGCCGTAGACGTATGTCTCCGAGAACAAAATACTGAATGAACAGGTAAGGGGATTGGATCGTCCTTGGACTATTAGTCCTTTGAATTGAGCCGTAGACATGATGTCTCCGAGAACAAAATCCTGAATGAACAGGTAAGGGGATTGGATCTTCCTCAGACTATGGTCCTTTGAATTGAGCTGTAGACATGAGGTCTCCGAGAATTGAATGATAGGACTGGATTGTCCCTGAACTTTAGTTCAAAAGGTACATGATAGGACTGGATCATCCCTGAACTTCGGTTCAAAAGGTACATGATAGGACTGGATCGTCCCTGGACTTCGGTTCAAAAGGTACATGATACGACTGGATCGTCCCTGGACTTCGGTTCAAAAGGTACATGATAGGACTGGATCGTCCCTGGACTTCGGTTCAAAAAGTACATGATAGGACTGGATCGTCCTTGGACCTCGGTTCAAAATGTACGTGACAAATCCTAGAATTGTTCTAGGTTACATCCAGCATGAAACAGGGCTGGCTCTGTAGATGTGATACATCCAGCATGAAACAGGGCTGGCTCTGTAGATGTGATACATCCATCATGAAACAGGGCTGGCTCTGTAGATATGATACATCCAGCATGAAACAGGGCTGGCTCTATAGATGTGATACATCCAGCATGAAACAAGGCTGGCTCTGTAGATATGATACATCCAGCATGAAACAGGGCTGGCTCTGTAGATGTGATACATCTAGCATGAAACAGGGCTGGCTCTGTAGATGTGATACATCCAGCATGAAATAGGGCTGGCTCTGTAGATGTGATACATCCAGCATGAAACAGGGTTGGCTCTGTAGATGTGATACATCCAGCATGAAACAGGGCTGGATCTGTAGATGTGATACATCCAGCATGAAACAGGGCTGGCTCTGTAGATGTGATACATCCGGCATGAAATAGGGCTGGCTCTGTAGATGTGATACATCCAGCATGAAACAGGGCTGGCTCTGTAGACGTGACACATCCAGTATGAAAGAGGACTGGCTCTGTGGCGGTAAATCCTAGATCTGATCTAGGTCACATCCAGTATGAAAAAGGACTGGCACTGTGGTTGGGATTAGATCGTCCCTAGACATGAGACTTGTCTTAAAGAGATAAGGATTGATCATCCTGGAACTTGATTTGGATTGTATCATCCATGGACCTATGTCCTAAAGAGAGTAGGATTGATCATCCTGTAATATGATCGTGTGATGACGATGCTGATGATCATGTGATGACGATGCTGATGATCGTGTGATGACGATGCTGATGATCGTGTGATGACGATGCTGTTGATCGTATGATGACGATGCTGATATTCGTATGATGACGATGCTGATGATCGTGTGATTATGATGTTGATGATCGTGTGATGACGATGCTGATGATCATGTGATGACGATGCTGATCGTGTGATGACGATGCTGATGATCATGTGATGACGATGTTGTTGATCGTATGATGACGATGCTGATATTCGTATGATGACGATGCTGATGATCGTGTGATGACGATGCTGATGATCGTGAGGATTCAGATATTGATGTTGCTGTAGCTGTTTGAGTACTGCAGAAGATAAAGACTCAGTACTGAAAATGTTGATGTTCCAGTATTGAAGATGTTCCAGTAACTGGTTGAGTTACTGATGATGTTGAGAAAGCTTCCAATGATTTATAGATGTATCATGTATGATGTATGACTCGTTGCTCCTGCGGATGTTGTTATAATATCCTTCTCGTTAAGGGGGAGTGTTGAATATTGTAACTTCTAAGAATATTATATTTGTACATTATTTATTCCGGAGATATTCCATACCTCCGATGTGATTATACTATGAATCCGGAGATGTTTATTCCTTTTAATTGGTTGTGGTAACTAGGGTTATTAGACCCACCATGTGGGGGTCGACCCAGTCAGTTATAATAGGGTATTTAACATAATGGTTAAATACGAGCCTACATGTGCTTGTGTAAAATACATGTCAGTGTAGTGTATAAATAGAGGAGGTATGTTCCTCATTTGATATACACACACACTTGAGAAAGGCGCACTTGTGGAGGAGAGGTCTGCTATGGTGGAGGAGGAGATCATGTCTTTGGTTTGCATCTTTGTATATTGCTGGTCATCTATATTGAGGAAGCTTTGCTGGGTTTTCTACCCCATGAGGGTTTCCCAGGATAAATTTGTGTCTCTTGTGTTTATGCTATGCTTGTTGTTTCTTCAGTGATCCTGTATATGCTATTATTGTGAAATGGAATGTAATGCTGCTATTTTCTGTATTAGCATATTAAATTTTAACATCTCTCTCTTGGAGCTTAATTGATCAATGTATCTTTCTTTGAAGCAATTTTTTCCTAATCATTTATCTCTTGTGAATGTGTGGTGTTTATCTTGCTATTGTTCTTATCTATTGGAGATCATATTTTCTAGAATTTCCATGTTACTTCTCTCGAGTGATTTTAGGGGCAATATTGTCTAAGTGGATTGGATATTGGATAAGGATTTATGTTGGATTCATTTGAATTTCTTGCATAGAGTGATTTTTTGTACTAATCCTCATCAAAATTTTGCAAATCTAACTCCTTCTATTGTAGGGTTTCACTCAAGGAAGGATGTGACAGAGGGACGTGTCCTTCCCTTTGTGATTGCAATTTGACCCCCCCTATACATCTATGAAATGTTGGAGGGCTATAACACCAACTCTTTCTAGATGATGTTTGAAGCAAGGATCTTTATTTTAGCGACCTATTGACTTCATTTTCCCTAGGTTGTATTGGCACTAGTCCTTTAAAGTGTGTTCCCTTATCCTCCCATCATCCGTTGTATATATCTATACTAAAAAACTATCCTAGGGAAACCCTTTCGAAATCACTTTGTTCCTCTTTTCCCTAGTAAACCCTAACCCTAGGGAATAGCCCCCCTCGAGTTGGAGAAGAGCCAAACTAAAGTGGGAGAAGATAGGTGTGGTGACATTGGCCTATTTCACTTGGTTCCCCTTGGGATAGTATGCATCTTTGGGACTTTAATCACACATGCTAGTTTGGGAGGAAACACCAACAATTGTAATCCATTACAAAAACATTTGGAAAATCGCATTTAGGACTTGAAAAGGGATGTGAAGTGATTGGTGATGCCAATCGGTTTATGCTACGCTCCTACAACATCTATAAGAATGATGAATGAGGCATCATGCTTATAGTTGTATCTATCCATCATTGTTATCTTGATTATATTCTACAATCAACAAGATCCACAAGAGGAATATTTGCAACATTTAGAAACAATGCTAGAGTCCTAAAGGAAGCACCATATTCAAGTTTATTTAAGAAATATGAATTCATCGTGAAGTATATGTATACATGGGATTTCTAATTAGTAATGATGAGATCTAGCTTGACCCTAATAAAGTAGAGGCCATATTGGATTCGATAAGCCCAAAGGATCTCACTATGTTGAGGGTTGTGATAGTTTATGGTTCAAGAAAACTATCTAGAACAGTTTGTGGGGATGCTCCCAAGCATAATAAGACCTCTTGATAAATTGACATGAGGAAACATAGTGTTTTAGTGGACAAAATATAAAAAAATTGATGCATTGGCATTGTTCAATTATAGTTACAATTTAAATCTAAAGTCAGTGCTTTAAGGCATGCCCTGGGAGTTGTGGTATGCAAGCTCATCCAATGGCTTATCATTCATAGAATTTTTTTGCAGCCATTAAAATATCTAATAAATGACAAGGACCTTAATGCCATTATGCAAGTAGTTAAGCTTCAAGAGCATTACTTGTGAGGAAAATAGTGGAATATTTATTCAAACCATAACCTGATGCATTTAAGCATTATAGTTAGTTTTTGCAAGGCAAGGATATGAACATTTATTCAAATTTCAAACCATAACCCTATGCAATTCCTATATCCCTAATCTAAAATAAAACAAAGTAGACATTTGAAATGGATGTCATATCTCATGCTCTAACTAGGTCATCAATTAGAAAAAATGCAAAAAAATGTTGGTTCTCTTATTACATGGTCAGAGTTCATGTAGTTGTTGATGACAAGTTTAGGGAGGCATATACTACTGACATGCATTTCAGCAATGTTATAAAAACATTATAGAACCAAAGTTGTCTAACGTTTAAACTACAAAACAATATAAATTTGAAATCAAAGTTAAATATAAATGTCCAATTTAACATGGTTATCATGTACAAAAATAATAAAAAGCAAAATTGTTTATTTATTGTTCCTTCACTTCTTACGAATTGTCTAAAGGTCAAGAGCACGTTAGTATTTTAACAATGTTGATTTTCTTTTTTAGTCTAGTTAAACCAAGATATACTTTTTATCTTCTAGATTGTGATTGCTCACCTACTTATAGTATCTTAATTTTTTGTAGTCCTTTAATTTTTTTATATCTCTACACTTTTTCCTTAAATTTAGATGCGATAATATTTCTAATGTCATTGTGGCCTCTTTCTTGATTCTCAATGGTGTTTGAGTCCTCTCTCTCTCTCTCTCTCTCTCTCTCTATATATATATATATATATATATATAGATATATAGTGGTGTGTGTGAAATGCATATATAGATTTTTGGTAGTGCATATATAGGATTTTCTTAAAGATATTAGCATATATCATATATGGGTGGGGGAATGTGGCCTCTCATAGGATGTTGCTATCCTTGTACAAATGGACAACTAAGACTCAAAACCTCCCAAAGCTTCAAATTCAATGCATTTACAATGATGAATTCAAAGAACTAATTCTCAAGAGTGGAGGGCATGTGAGGGAGGACAATGATGCTTATGCCATGCAACAAATTTTAGACAACTTACAAATAATTAAGAGGGTCACCATTGAAAGGGAAAAGGAAATGTACAAAGATTCACAAAAAGAACTTATAGAGGTTGATGGCAAGATTTCAAGCTTTATCAATCTAACTATTCAGGGGGTTTTATTGAGGAGGACTTAGTTATGTTAAAAAAACAGAGGAAGAAAGAAGGAAATTACTTGAGAGAGAAGAAGAAAAATGGCACTAGAAGTGTAAGGTGGTGTGATTGGAGTAGAGTGACAAGAATAATAAGTTCTTCTAAAACTATGCTAAGATTAGGAAAAGCCAAAATACTATCTAGGAAATTTAAGATAGCAATGGGGGTATAGCTTAAGATGTGGAGGAAAATTGAAATGCAAGAGTTCATCATTTCCACAACTTTTTCATGAACCCAATAAGGCAAACATTGTTGAGGTACTTGAGTTTTCTTCCTACTTCCATTTCTAATTTATAATCCACTAGTCTATATTACATTTATATTTAGTTTCCATTTCTCAAATTTGTATTTGGACTAAACCCTCCAAAGAATCTATTCGCTCCTCTAGGATTGAGCCGTTAAACCATCTAAATATCAAACCCTAATAGGAGATTTACTAAGAACCTAATTGAATTACCTTTTAAAAATAAACGTAAACCTTTCCTTGGAGTGAAATTTGTTTGAGTACTAACCTAGGTAAGCATTGTTTAATTTCATTGTTTGTTCGCAAGTCTTTGCTTATCTATATTGCTTATGTAATAATTAATTTAGATCTGATTTAGATTAGTAGTTTTGTTGGTCACATCATTAGGAAGTAGCATTTATCCTTATGCACAGTCTAGGCTCATTTAGCACTAGTTGCATGCTTACTATGTATAATGTAGAGCAATAAACCAACAATTTTGTCATGTTTTACTTCCTTGGAATCATCATTTGCATCTTGGTTATTCGTTGCCCTGATTAGATCTGCAATTTAGTGTTTGGATCAGCAAATTATTCAATTTTTTATCTCTCATTTGTAGGCCCTAAGGCCTCCTATTCTCTCCACTAGATTGTAGGCATCTTTTGTGATTTATTGAGCTTTGAATTGAACTTTAATTTATTGAGGTTAACACATCCGATTAGCTCATTAAATCAGACCTTGTGTCTTGTGGAGAAATCTAAGTTTTGAGATCACTTGCTTGGATTTGAACCTAAAATCATCTGCTCCACTAGATTGATTGCTTCTCTTGTCATCCTATTCACTCTATTGGAGTTGTGAGAACATTAAGACATTCTTGATTGGATTTGATTTACATGTTTGATCTTATTTGACGTGAGCACATACTAGCATTAGCTTGAGTGATGATAATCATTGGCTAGTGTTATTTTTGTGTTGAGCTGATTTATTCATAGTTCTTAAGCCATTAGCTCTACTATGTACAATTACTTTTATTGATAAATCTTTGATAACTTGGTCATATTCAATTTATAGCTAAGTATTTGATCTTAAATACTTGAGGTTTTAACCATTTTTTATGCTTTCATGAGTAGTAGCAATTGCTACAGTGATTATTATCATTGGCTTTGCTATTCACTCTCCTATATGGTGTGGTTATATCTTTTGAATTGATCATGATAATGGCTCTAAACATGTCTCAATGATTTGATGATCTCATATGTGCTATGGTTACATCTTGATTTGAATTGTGCAAGTACTTTTCCTATGTGGATATTGATGAATGGTTATAATAAACCACTTTGAAGTCGATGTAATTTTGCAATCTTAATTGCACGCCTTTTAATAAGTTGATCTTCTGGACTTATAATATTTCCTTGTATCAATCGTATATCTTTTCATGCAATATCGTGGATAACATTACATGGTTTTATTCAATATTTTTTTAATGAATGCTATCTAAATGACATGTTGCAATATTGTTAATTAATGATCATTGGAGTATATTATTAATTGTGGACACCATGTTATTCGGCTCATTGTGCTTATTGGATAGGAGACGTGTTCTGGATTCTATAAGATATCGACAAAGATCTGTCGTTACACATGTAAACCTTCAGCGGAGCCATACCACATTGAAAATAATAGGTTCGATAATTGTATAGTTGACAATGTAGGCCGTTGTTTCTAGATAGATGGATGTCGTGTTGGCCAGTTGTTACTCAATTTTGGTACCCTATGTGAGTTGTATTGCATTAGACCGACTTTGATCATTGAATTGGACCCCACGTACAATCGAGTATATCAGGTACCCCCCTTATGTATCCTAAAACTTGTCATATCAACCCTGGGCTTTTGGGGGGATAATTTATTACTCAATTTCATGGTTTTAAATTTTGTGTATTGATGTATATGTTGGATTATACTACCTTATTACAGTGAGAATTCATGTGATTCATGATATAGTTAAACATAATTTCACATAAATTAATGGCACACAACACATCGACACAATACATAGAAATCACCCTAGAAACCCCTTTATCGGAGAAAACTAGCAAACTAGTGAGCTTTACCACTCATCTATTAATCAACACTTTTAACCAATGTTTACATTTGTGATTTAATAAAAAAAAAATCACACTTCATCTCATCATTGTATTTGCATAGCCATTATATCTTATTTATAGATGTAATACATACACTAGCTCATAATACCTGAGTTAGTTACAACCAATTGCTCATTAATGGAAATCCATAACTTCCTAACCACTTCATTTATTTTCTTACGGTCAAATTGACTGGGTCAACCTTGGTTGATTTCTCGTTGAGCTTCTAGTCGTTCCCATGTTCTATCAACTTCTTAACGACTAGTCGTTGTCTTCGACTAAACAACTATTTTGGTTGGCTAGTCGACCAAACTTCCACTGTCTGCTGACTTCCAACTCCAGTCGACTTGTAGACCAATCAACTATTGACTTTGACCATCTATTTCATGCAAATAATATAACATTCCCAACATTCTCCCACTTGGTATTCTTTGCAGAAACATGATATTCAGAACTTCAATTCACTTAAGCAGGGATAATAAGCCCATCGATTCCCTACATCAGGAAAAATTCTCGGTGCTCATCGACTTGGTCAATGAGTCTGCAACATGCTTCACAGTGTCTACCTTCCAATAACACCTTCTGGTTCTCCACCATTTTTTTCACAAAATGGTATTGTACATCAATGTGTTTTGTCTTTGAATGATATGCAGGTTTATTTTCTAGGAAGATTGCAATCTAACTATCACAATCCAACCTAACAACACGTTGACCAAACCCAACCTCTGAACATAATCCCTACAACAAAACAACCTCCTTAAATGAGTGAGTAGCTTCCATGTATTCATACTTGGTAGTCGATAGTGCAATGATCGATTGTCTCCTACTCATCTAACTGACTGCTCCACTGAATAACTTGAAAACATATCCATTGGTTAATCGTTTGCAGTCGAGGTCTCCATCCCAATCGGAGTCGGAAAAACCATGTACATTTATTTCCTTATTGTTCTCAGGTTTCCCTTGATAGTAGATTGCATAATCCATCATGCCACCCAGGTACCTAAATGTCACCCTTGACTACGGTCCAGTGCTCTTTTTTGGGTATCCACATGTACCTGCTCAATACTCCCACTACATGAGCAATATCTGGTCAAGTACAAAGCATAACATACATCAGAATACCTATAGCACTAGCATAGGGAACATATGCCATGCACTATATTTCTTCCTATGTCTTAGGACACTATTCAATAGATAACTTTACTCCCACAAAAATATAGGAACCTTAACTAGTTTGCACTCCTACATATTGAAGTGTTTTAGAACTATCTCAACATATTTACTCTGATTTAACTAGAGCCTTCTACTTGCTTGATCTCTCTTTATTTCTATTCCAATATTGAAATCTGTTGCACCGAGATCCTTCATGTCGAACTTGGAGGACAATTACCATTTTAACTCCTTAATTAGATCCATGTTATTTTTTACCAACAACATGTCATATACATGGTTCATATGTGGACAATTTCTTGTTAAGAAGGCATAACCTCTCTTAGAAGACCTTTGAAGATTGGATTGTTGAAGAAGACTCATTTTTGAATCCCTTGGGTTTGAGTATGAGTTGACATGGTGGACATTTTTGGTAGACTACCCTTAGAGAAATCCATTAAAGGCTAGAGTTGGTTGGCATGTCAGAAACTTCTTGTTTTGAAGACCTGTTTTCACACAACTTGTAGATGCCCCTGAAGGTTATCCTATGCAGGACGGCAGAGGAGATGGGAAACTAAAGAGGTGACACAAGAGGGCCTCGATTCCCAAGATGGATTGATTGTCATGCCAATTGAGGCACTCTTCTCTTTTTACTATCCAAGCCACATATAGTAAAGGGGGAGACCCTGATCTACTCCCGACAGGAGAGATCTAACCCAATCACCAGATCAAGCTATGGAAATAGGGTACATAAGGTGAGGGGTGAAGAACCCTAGATTTAAGGAACAAGGTCACTATGGAGGCTTAGGAAAGATAATATTAAACTTTGAGTGTTTAGACATAGGGACTTTGAGATTAAGAGTGGATCCAGGATTTTAGTGCTAGGGAAAATGATCAAATCCAACTGCCTTGGGAAACGTGAACCTTAAAATAGGGAAAATTGTCCCAAACAGTAGATATGAAGAGTTAAGGATTTCTAGCACAACTTGCAAGTAGATTTGACAGTATTGAAGCAAACAAGCTCAACAAACAAGGGTTTAACAACCCATAAGATAGGAAAACCAAGGAGGGCACAAGGGTTAAAGATCAGTGCCTAGGGAAAAGTGGCAGATGGAGTCCTCAGAGGGTGACGCCCTTGAGAACCCACCTGGGGATAGGACTTAAGGTAAAAACCCAGAAATGGTTTTCCAGTAAACCAAATAATCAAACCCAGAGAATTTTATGAATAATTTGCAGTTAGGGTTTAAACGTAGATGACAGATGGGTAAGTTAAAAGAATAAAATACATACCTTGCAAGCCTACCTGGATCATGAGATTGGATTATGGTATGTCAAGGACTACTCCTGCAGAGATCAAGTGAATATTTGATGTGTTTTCTTGCCTCTATGAATTTTCCCGAATCCACTAATGCGCCCCTCTCGTCCTGCAAAACCAAAGAGATAAACTCAGTTAGCAAGCAACAATGAAGGTAAATGCAAATTAAGAAATAAACACATTTTATAAGTAGTACAGAGACAAAATTACTCACTGAATTAAACCGATCGAAAAGAGAGAGACAAGGCAAGTCTCCTCAGCTAGTGTGTCTCTCCTCCAAGTCATCCTCTTCACTTGCAAGTTAGATGTGCAAAATATTCACCGAGATCCTCAATGCAATGGAAAAGCAGTTTCAATTGAGATAGCCAAACATCTAGATCAAGATCACAAGAGTTTCTCGCAAAATATATTTTCTATTCCAGTAGCCAAGAGCAAAAAGTCACTTTACAATGAGGGGGGTCTCTCCTTTAAATAGGAATGAGAGAGACCAAAACCCTAACCACTTTTTGAATGAGTGGTTGAGATTAAAAGATACACCAATGATAATCAATGGATAAGATGAGCCCAAATACAATACACATGGATCGACTCAATAATAGGGGGGGCGCACTCACTAAGTCACCCTAGGAGGATGCACCACATAAAAAGTGACTAGAACTCATAACATAAGCACATGGTGGGGCTAGGAGGTGTAACTATCCTTCTCTAGCATGTCCCCATGGCACAATAACATATAATAACTCAAAATAATAACATATTGTGACCACATGGCCAAATCGTGCCCCCTCAATGACATAATAAAAATCCCAAAATAATAGCTTGGAGTATGTGTGGCCCCCACTAAATGCTGTAAGTTGTGCCAGAAGGTGTGGGGATGCATCAAAAAAATACTCTGAACAAACCTCATGCCAATTCTTTGCCTCAATTTCCCAAATCGATTTCCTCAGTAACCATTTCTTCCATTTTTTATCCTTAGAAAATCACCTGTAAACGAATAAAATTCCTACACCTCTCTTCCTGGTGCCTTGGGCACAAATCTGACTGCACCAAAATGTCTGGGATCATGGTAATAAAATGGACCCCATATTCCCTCTGCAGTGCCCTAGGTGAACCAAAATAATCTCAAACTGTTCAGATAGGCCATTTTATATGGCCAATATGCAGTAAAGTGACAATCTCATCTGAAAGTACTTGAAACTGATATCTGAGTGTATCAATGGAATCGGAAGGCCCAAATTAATATAATAGAGATGAGTACTCATACACCATATGACCACCTGGATAATCATCTGTAAGCTCAACCATGCTCGGACAAATAAAAATAATGGTCTTTAAATACTACTACTACTAATAATCCCTCAAACCATCATATAAAACCTGTGTCTACTGCATGGAACCATCAAGTGGGCATCAGAGGACCAAAAATAATCAATCTCGAACATCATAGGTCCAACTCATCTAAGATCCTGCGGTTGACGTGGTCAAACTGGGTTGACCAGGTCAAAACTGATCAAAATAATGACCCAGGCTCAATTTGACTGATGCTGCAAGTGAAAATGGATAAGATATGCTCTTCTAATTATTTCAATAGCAAGACTAAAGTACAAAGTAGCATTTCCCTGGTGAATAAGCAACAATACATCAAATATAAGTATGAATTAAGATAATCAATCACTAAGAAAAAGACCCTCAAGTGTATTCTCAATTTATGGACTTGACCATTTTGCTAAGAATGGGTGAAGGTGGAAAAAGCAAGGCTAGGACAAGGGAATGACTTAACAAACTTCAACACTGTGACACTTTGGATAAAGGAAAAGGGGAACATACTTAAGCATATGTTGGACAAAAAACACACAAGGAATGGCAATGTCTCACAAATGGAATAAGTTGATTTGAGGAGTGCCTATTCACTTTAACAAATGTATACATCTCACATCCAAGATGGAACCAACTCCGTGAGGATATTTTATAGAACCACTATGACTAGGTGCACAACTAATCGTAACTTGAGGTTCTAGGGGACACTTAGAATTAGTTGTCCCTTACTCCATCTCACATCCCAACCCGTAGGCTCCGTGAGGAATTAATCATTACATTTTTCCATGGCCAACAGTCTTTAGATTTACCATACATTTAACCAATGCTTTTTAGGCCTCATGTCCCTTTGGATTTTGCATGTGCTTAGAAGCACAACTAATTGCAGCTTTTATCCAGGGTGTGTTTCATTTAATTTCATATCCCTCTTTCATTGTGCTTAAAGACACAGTTTTATTTCATAATCATGGGATTGCATAAAAGATATAACAAATAGTAATATATGCATGTAATGATGGTTGTACAATTTGCTTCAAGTTTAGTCGACATAACTCATAAAACTAGGGGGACTATCCACAATCAGGACCAAACATCAGGGGAAACTGACCAGAGAGGTCAAGGCTTCAAATCCAACTCACCTAAGCTTAGGAACCAACACCAGCGGGTTCTCCTGGCCTAGAACGATCAAGGCTTCGGCAAGTTCTGTTGCACAAATAAGAGTCGAGACACAAAAAAACAAGGAGTCTATCCAACATAGAGGCATAAGTGGGGAAGTCCTCAGTATCACAAGTTGAAGTGTAAGTCAGGGTAAAACCAAGTATGGAAGAGAATGGATGGATGGGGAAAGATGACAGGTGATGCCATAACTAGCAAGCCATAAAATGGTGGGAATGACCAAGTCCATACTACTAGATATGGTGAGACCAACTAGTATACACAATAAATTCTTTTGTCCAAATAATTAGATTATTTCAATTTCAGACAGTCAACCAATAACCAAATCTATCTATCTATCTATCTATCTATCTATCTATATATATATATATATAATCGCTAGATCATGACCACTAGATACCTAGTCAAGCTACCAAGATAAAAAGAAAAAAAGAAAAATAAGGCTATCCAATGCACACCCATATTCCTGTTGGGTCATATACCTGTATATACAAACTTAACCATCCATGATCACTGGAAACATTGTTGTTGTACAAATCTGGGCACTATCACACTACTCTGTATGGAAGAAAATGGCCACATCGGTCATCAAATCTAAGGTAATGAGGCTCAGTCATGACATAAGGCTGTAATGTCTACTTTGGGGCTGCTGAAAGTATGAGTGATCTTGGAATAAATGCTCATCAATTGCTGATCTCAAGCATTTCAAAGTAAAGGACTAGCTAAGAAAAGTAGTGGAATCTGATTTGAAGATATCTTAGCCCTGACTACTATGAATGTGATAACAAGACCCTTGGGGAAGCTTCCATTTGGGCATTGCTTATTGGGTCATCCATGTTAGAAGGAGCCTTTGGAGTTAGTTGGAAGATTTAAAAACTTCTATGTGGACATACCTTGTGGGGGTGTGCTGCTTTGAGACCCTTTGAAGTTTGGATGTGGACATAACTTGCCTTTGAACATATCCTACTTGTGAAGCAACCCCTCTTGGGTGGTTATTAAGTGAACACATTTGACTTGGCTTGGTTTCCTTATGGCTTACATTTGAAGGGGCCTTTGGAGGCTTGATGTGGGAATCATATGGTTGGAGGCCACATCACATGGTTTTATCCCTTGCTTGATGGAGACATCCCCTTGTTTGGGGGGCTTATGTATCTTAAGTAATGTACATGTGGTCTTGACCACTTTATTTTATTGTTTATTAGGAGCTTGTTAGAAGCAAGAGGTGCTTTTGTATTATTTCACCCTATTATGCCCGAGACTGTCTACAACACACCCTACTATATGCGCCAAGAAGTGGGGTCCTTTTTCTACTGTAAAAGGCCAATTTGGGGCTATTTTAGGTAAAAGTGTCAGTCTATCAGTGACCCAGACCCCTTGGTTGGCCATGGCAAGTCCTCTTTCTCCTCATTTAAAGGTGTGCTAGTCTCATGGACCTAGTAACTACCCCTTGATGGGTGGTAACTCCTTGTCATGTTGGGAATTTATGCCTTGGGGAGATATTGGTCCATCTTTGGGTGACTCCATTATGACACATGATTTGTGGATCCCCTAGACAAACTTGTCATTTTATGCTTTGTAAAGGTGATTGTGCTTATAAGGATTGTCATACCCACTTTAGCACACCTCTTTTATGCGCATTTGGAACTCACTGTATTGTATTACCCCTCCTTTTGTTTATATTGGTCAAAGAAGTGAAGACATCCACCTTAAAAGAGCTGTTTGAAGGTTGTACCTTGCAAAATAATGGGGGCATTGAGGGAAAAGACACATTGTTGGGGTTACAACATCATGAGTCATTCTCCAAGTCAATCTTGTGTGTCAATATTGAGCCTCGTGTGTCGAAGTAGTGCCTTATAGGAGCCCGACTTGGACTCAAGAAACTTGGAGAAGAATCTTGAGTTGGACTCAAGAATGGTTAAGCTTCATGTGTTGAGGCAAGTGCTTTGTTTTTCAATGTGATGATGTTGTACAATCTTGCTAGTCAAGGCTAAGGTCTTGTGTGTCAAGACAGATCCTCATGTGTTGAGGTGGTGCCTCATGTGTTGAGGTGATGATTTGCATGTCGAAGCATGTATGGTGTGTGATGTACTACTAACCATGGTTGAGCTATTAAGTCTCCTCTAGAGACTGGCCACCTCTAAACTGAATTACTTTAGCATATAACCACTTGGAACGATAGTAGGACAATATGATCACATCATTGGGAAAATCTCCTTAGTATATTTG
This sequence comes from Larix kaempferi, assembly GCA_027924585.1. Lineage (NCBI taxonomy): Eukaryota > Viridiplantae > Streptophyta > Pinopsida > Pinales > Pinaceae > Larix > Larix kaempferi. Next base: position 2,423,925 of record BSBM01000779.1, read on the forward strand.
ATATGATAATTAAGCTGGCACATGTGGACCATGTAGATAAGATAAGAGATAAAGATAAGATGTGATAATATATGAGAGAATTCGAATTGCATATAAAGAATTAATTCGAATTGTTAAACTTCAGTGAAGAGTTTAGTAAATCAAAGGATAAATTGAATTGATCACTACAATGATGTTAACAAGAAAGAATCAATTAAGAGAGTTAACTAAGTGATAACAAAGAAGATCTAGTTAACTAAGTGTTAGTGTGTGACGACACTTATGTTAAATTAAAATACAAAACTTGAGTTGCGACACTTGCATGATGACACTTAAGTTAGCCACCTAACTAAGTGGGAAATATTTTAGTTAAGGGGTGAGTTCATCCTAAGAGTCAGTTCAGTGATTCAATGCACTGCATGAGAAGTGGGGCACACTTCTTCATGCAAGATTGATGCATCCAGATAGAGGGTGAGTTCATCCTGAAGTCAAAAGATAAAAATAAAAGCTGATGCATGTGAAGAATATATACATATGTTATACAAGATTGATGAATTCAATGTGAAGCAGATTCTCGTCTCCCTTGAAGGTAATGCACTTTTCTTTGTGCAGGATATTATTCTGAGTCTGTCTTCTTTATCTTTCTCTTGCTCTATAATTGCACCGCGGGTGCTTGATGTAAAAGACATTCTCTGCTATCTATAAATATACTAAGGAAGGTTTTGCTGCTGTTTTCTCCCTCAAGTCATAGAGGGTTTCCCCAGGGTAAATTCATGTGTCGAATGTGATTGCTTATATGTATGATTGTTATTCGATTTCAAGTATTATTGCAGCTCCAAATTAAAGATTAAAAATTTAATAGTTGGGGCATGTTCTCCTCCTTCTAGGATCAACTTTCCATCTTGGTTGAATCCTCTTGTTTATTTGTCATTATTTTATGTCTTTTGGGATTAGTCCCCAACTTTTGTGGGTGACAAGTGACAAATTTAACTTTTATGCCATTTTTTTAGGTCGACACAAGATTAAAAAAGAAGTGGCCAGTTAGTATAAATAAAGCACCTCTCCTTCTCATTTTGTAAACAAAGACAAGGGTTCAAATATGATTCTTATCTTTTTTCTCTTGGTATACATGATCTCTTAAGTATAGCACAATTCTCTCTTGGCATGTTCTCTTGATGTGAAGGACGAATTGTGGGTTTCTAAGGTTTTTCTAATATTTCAAGGTTGATCCAAAGAATGGTTATTGGTAACTCGTGGAAAGGAAAGGATTTTAGGGTTTCTTCTTTGCTCTTTTCCTTCATTGGTGTGGGGTAACATTTTATAATCTTTTGTCTAGATTTTCTCTTAATGCACCTTAGCAAGATCAATTAGGGTTTTATTCTATACCTTGTTAACCTTGTTAGTGGAGACTTTCCTCTTGAAGGAGCTCTCCTTGTGAGCCTTGAAATTCATATTTTCCCCTAATTAGGTCAAGGATTACTCTAATCATGTGGTTGCTAATCTTTGCCCTAATTTATTTCTTGTTTCCCTAGAAATAAGACTAAGGTCTAATTCTTGTTCTTCTTCAAAATATATCAAATACTATATCTACATTTGAACAAAAAAAATAAATCAAATATAACAAAGCCCTAAAATTCAAATTTATAAAAAAGCCCTAAAAAATCAAATAATAGAAATATTTGAAAACTATTGCATTTGTGAAGAATTTGATCTGTCAAAAGCGATTCTCTGCCTTCGTTTTGTGGCTAATCCTCAAGGGTGTCTCCTCTTGGTGGTTAGTTCGGGTTATCTACCATTTTTTTCAAGTGTTGGTGTGTTTTCATATCTTATTTTAGAAGGTATAGCCATCCAAATCCAAGTTCAAAGGGGCATACAAGCTAAGAGAAAGGCCTACTACCAGCCCAAGTCACTTGGTCCTCCATCTAGTGGCTTGATTTGGTGTTCTTGTGATTTTTGGGGGTCGGTTAGGGCATAAACTAGATCCACAGTTTCAATTACAACCATCATTTGGCCCAACTTTCAACATCTACAAGTAGTTGGGAAGCATCTCCAATGTTCCAAGTGTCCAAACACATCATTGGAAGCCCTCTTGCACTATTAACAACATTGTGGGGGTTGTTACTTTCCCTCAACCAAATTTGGTATGACCGATTTCCATATTTGCTTCAATTCTGTTTTGGCTGCCCTAAAGGTATGTCGATATTTAATCATGTTTGTTAAGCATACATTCCTATGATAAGTTGGGCTTGTCTTAAGTGATCTTCATCTATTTCTTAACACATTTTTTTGATTGTCCTCTCATAACAACAACGAGCCATTTATCATATTCTATAGTTGTGTGCATTTATTATTCTAACTCATGTCCCCTTAAGAATGCTTAAAGAGTGCTTGGAAAATACCCCAGGCCCCTATATTCACTGCTTTGACTCCATAAGGCGCTGGCCATTGTTCTTAAGAGGTTTCTCATGAGTTATTCTTGTATTGCCTAACAAGTTTTGCAAATCTATTTCACCTACATCAAGGACTCCCCCTCGGTCTCTAGGGGTTGGCCTAAAGCGAAGGATTTGTGTTGTGTTGAAATTGGGCACAATTACTATTGCTTACCCTCCTAGCACCGTGATTTGAGACTTTCATCAGGGTGATAATTTGAGCGGTAATACACCCCACCCTCGGCTAGATCTAAGGAATAAATGAATATTTAATTGTAAAGGAAGTTTGAGCTACTTCTATATTGAAGAGAGTCACTTCCTTATTTGAACTCATGGTTAGATTTTTGGATCTCTCTCTCTCTCTCTTGGAGCTTAATTGATCAATATATCTTTCTTTGAAGCAAATTTTTTCTAATCATTTATCTCTTGTGAATGTGTGGTGTTTATCTTGCTATTGTTCTTATCTATTGGATATCATATTTTCTAGAGTTTTCCATGTTACTTCTCTCGAGTCATTTTAGGGGCAATATTGTCTAAGTGGATTGGATATTGGATAAGGATTTATGTTGGATTCATTTGAGGTTATTGCATAAAGGGATTTGTTTTGTACTAATCCTCATCAAAATTTTGCAAATGTAACTCGTTCTATTTTAGGGTTTCACTCAAGGAAGGATGTGACAGAGGGACTTATCCTTCCCTTTGTGAGTGCAATTTGACCTTCCCAATACATCTATGAAATGTTGGATGCCTAGAGAATTTACTCTTTCTAGATTATTTTTGAAGCAAGGATATCTACGTTAGTGACCTATTGACTCCATTTTCCCTAGGTTGGATTGGAACTAGTCCTTTAAATTATGCTCCCTTATCCTCCCATCACCCATTGTATATCTCTATACTGAAAACCTTTCCTAGGGAAGCCCTTTGGAAATCACCCTGTTCCTCATTGCCTTTTCCCTAGTAAACCCTAACGCTAGGGAATAGTCCCCCTTGAGTTGGAGAGGAGCCAACCTAAAGTGGGAGGGGATAGGTGTGGTGACATTAGCCTATTTAACTTGGTTCCCCTCAGGATAGCATGCATCTTGGGACTTTAATCACACATGCTAGTTTGGGAGGAAACATGACCAATTGTAATCCAGGACAAAAACATTTGGAAAACCACATTTAGGACTTGAAAAGGTATGTGAAGTGATTGGTGATGCCAATCGATTTATGCTATGCTCCTACAACATCTATAAGAATGATGAATGAGGCATCACACTTATAGTTGGATCTATCCATTATTGTTATCTTGATGATATTCTACATTCAATAAGACACAAGAGGAATATTTGCAACATTTAGAAACAATGCTAGAGTCATAAAGGAAGCACCATATTCAAGTTGAATTAAGAAATATGAATTCATCATGAAATCTATGTATACATGGTATTTCTAATTAGTAATGATGAGATCTAGCTTGACCCTAATAATGTAGAGGCCATATTGGATTCGATAACCCCAAAGGATCTCACTATGTTGAGGGTCGTGATAGTTCATGGTTCAAGAAAACTATCTAGAACAGTTTGTGGCGATGCTCCCAAGCATAATAAGACCACTTGATAAATTGACATGAGGCAACATAGTGTTTTAGTGGAAAAAATATAAAAAAATTGATGCATTGGCATTGTCCAATTACAATTACCATTTAAAGTTGAAGTTAGTACTTCAAGGCATGCCCTAGGAGTTGTGGTAATGCAAGTTCGTCCAATGGCTTATCATTCATAGAATTTTTTTGCAGCCATTAAAATATCTAATAAATGACAAGGACCTTAATGTCGTTATGCAAGTAGTTAAGCTTCAAGAGCATTACTTGTGAGCCAAAGAGTGGAATATTTATTCAAACTATAAGCTGATGTGTTGAAGCGTTATAGTAAGTTTTTGCGAGGCAAGTATATGAACATTTATTCAAAGTTCAAACCACGACCCTATGCAATTCCTATATCCCTAATCTAAAATCAAACAAAGTAGACATTTGAAATGGATGTCATATCTCAAGATCTAACCAAGCTATCAATTACAAAAAATGCAAAAAAAATGTTGGTTCTCTTATTACATGGTTAGAGTTCATGTAGTTGTTGATGACAAGTTTAGGGAGGCATATACCACTGGCATGCATTTTAGTATTGTTATAAAAACATTATAGAATCCAAAGTTGTGTAACGTTTAAACTACAAAACAATATAAATTTGAAATCAAAGTTAAATATATATGTCCAATTTAACATGGCTATCATGTACAAAAATAATACAAAAGAAAAATTGTTGATTTCTTGTTCCTTCACTTATTACATAGTTGAAATGAATGTATTTTTCATGATGAATTCAACAGTTCATATATTTTTGACAACGATACTATGTTAGGTTAAACTAGAATCTTTTAATGAGTCTAGTTTAACCTAACATGCCACCCTTTAAACTTGACTTGGGGTAATCACCAACCCCCCTCAAAGTTTTAACCAACAGAAATCTAGCATGCCCCCCTATCACCTAGTTCTACATATGGACTTTACCGATGAGTTACCGGGGGTATGCATGACTAACTAGGTCTTACAGTTGTATGCCCATTTACACTGTGATCAAATTCAAATTCCATAAAATCTTAAATATAGTGAGTCGATCACTTCTTCATCTGCATACTTCAAGTGCTCATCATCAATTTTTACCATGCCTCTCTAGCTGTAATTTACATGGTTCACATACCCTTGAACCATTTCGATGCAAGAAACCAAAGCTTCCAAGACACTTGGATTTTACTTCAACCTCGCTCTAATACCAATTGTTAGGAAAAAATAAAATGAATAATAATTATAATATGCATGGACACACAATGAAGAAGAATATTTTACCATGAAAACCCAAAACTGTGAAAACCACCAACAATAGATCTATTACCCTTACTAAAGCATGGCCAATCCGGCCATCACCAACCAATTTAGGCCAACAAAACCTCCTTAGGAAATTTACAATAGAGTCATTGAAGCCTTAAGTAGGTTTCATCACATGCAATACCATGGGACACCCAAAACCATGGGTCTGTAAACCACCAACAATAAACCCATTTTGACTCTTTTACCAAGTCTAGTTTAACCTAACATATTATAACTTTGTAGAGACAAAGTTGTCTATAGGGGTAGTGTCCTTAAATATTTCCATAGGGAAGATGTGTTGCCATGGATTTGTTCAACAACATTTATGTCAATCAAGGGAGGTACAAACTTCCAAATTTGCTAGTCACTTATGATTGAATAAGCCTTTAACCAATTTGAAGAGGCATTTTTATTGATCAAAGATCCAAAATGATATGCTCAAAGCCTATTTGAGAATTTGTGCATTTTGTATCATTTTAAACAGGACAAATCAAAATCATGTTTGCATATCCCTCTACCCATTTCTTCATGGACATGGGAGAGTATTGTGTTATGGATTTTGTTGGAAAAATTCCAATGACCACCAATGTGGCTTGATTATGTATGTGGTCATGGACTATTTAGATGTCAATGTTTATGCCATGTTGCAATACAATGGAAACATAATGATAGTGAAGCAATCAAAGAAATTGTTTTCCACCCATTTCTACATTCACTTCAGTTCACCTACTTTTGTTGTATTGGATAGATATAATGTATTTTTAAATTATTTAGTATAGACTAAGCTATAATGGAGCACAATGTTTCATCCACAAACGAATGGTAAATGTAAGGTGGTTGATTAGAGACTAGTCCAATTTTTGATATTGTATAACTACAATCATCCCAAGAGTTGGGTCAAAACCCTACCATTAAAATTGTATTGTTATAATTGGATGGTACATAATTCAACACAACTGTCTCCATTTGAAAATTTTCTAGTACTTTTCCTTACACATCATTTAAGGGGGGGACTTGAAGAGTACTAGAGGCCATGACCAAGAAGGATCACAAAGAGTAGATGCCTCATGAAGTCCTTGGAGTGGATGACAAAGATCCATAAGAACGTTGATATTGAGATATCACTTTAAATTTTGATAACTTAGCTAAAAGTAGGTCTAAATAGCCAAATCAAATGATAAAGTTCATCAATTGTAGCTTTTCCACAATGTAAGTTCCCATGGGCCAAAGACCCATAAGTTTAAATTTGACAAGGTGTTGAACATAAAATGATTTCATAGAAAATAATCCAACTCAATAAATAAAATAGAAAATGTTTTGTAGCCACTCATTAGACAAAGCTTCAAGGATCAAGGGTTTCATAAACGATTGCACTGAGAGGCACTTTCTACAATGCAAGTGAGTAAGATGTGTCACATCTGTAATGCTAACATAGCACATGTCGACTTCAAAATAACTAATGTAATTTTTTTTATATAAAACCAAGCACATGTCGACTCCAAAATTAAATTAAGTACATTGTAAAACACATTTATATAAATATATATCCAATTTCAATTTCAAATTCCATTGAATTCAAACTTAAGCAATTTTAGACTCCACATATTTTGATAACTAGGAGAGTATATATATATATGGGTGAGTAATTTAGACTCCACATATTTGGGAGAGTATTTAGATATATGGGTGAGTAATTTAGACTCCACATATTTGGATACTACATTGTTGAAGGTTAGTATTTGTATATATAGATATATGTACAATTAGGTTAAAAATAGTAAATACATATCCATATTTAGAAATACATGATTACGTTACAATGGTTAACTATTCTACTTTCTTTATTCAAAGATAAAATCATTCAATCTTTAATTGAATCTAGGGTTTTAGCATAATGTCAATATCTTTTACAATAAGTATAAGATACAACCATTAAGGCTTAATGACTTGCTAGATAGATTGATTGAGATTTACATTGTAAACCAAATACATACTTGATGTTTGTACATTAATTTTATCACATTGTTAAATGTATGTCAAATGTATGATTTAATGCGCATAGTAGACTTTTAATCTGGCTTGAATATGTGCATTTCTAATTTAAATATCAAAAATTTCATTCACTTATCGCATGCCCAACCAATACAATCTAGCTTATTTCTTAATTGTATATTATAATTAATGCCCAGGTTAAAGTAGCTTGCACTAACGGTATTAAATCTTAAATCAATGCTACATGAAAAATAACGAGTGCTCATATTTAATATATTCTTAACAAAATTATGATGCAATTGGATTGTTTGAAACTCAATGTTTCAATCCACCTACTTCATCATCAGGTGGATGGGCTCATCGTCAGGAGAAAAGAATCCACATGATGATGAAGTAGGTGGCTTGAAACATTGAGTTTTAAACAATCCAAACACAACATTATGAGAATTGTAATTTATCCCTACGTAATACAATGAATCATAAAATTAGCATGCTTCAAGTGATAATGGATAACTATTAAGATTAAACATACACACTATAATAACACAATCAACTTATAAGATTGTGTAACCAACGATATGAAATAAAGGAGTTCACACATCAATTTCAAATATGATTGAAAATTCTAATTTGAAATTTATATTATTCAACAATAATGAATTTCTTTACATATGTGTCAAGTCCCACAAGCATGGTTGGTTTCGAGGGGTTCCACTTGTTAGCTAGTCCAGGTTTTGAAACTCATTGTGGTGGGAGGAGACACCTAAAAATCCAACCATGCTAAGGGTTGGTGTGGCTCAGGCCATGTGGGATCCCCGGATGATTGTGATGGCTTAGATCCCTTGGGTCATGACTTCTTAGACCATGTTGGTCCTGCAAGTTATAGATGCTTTAGCAAACAAAATTTACAATTTATTTACATATGTTAATTATTGAATTTCTTTAATTTAACATAACTATTGCATATATGACTATCTAAATAAAAATTCATATGCATGCTATATCTCAACAAAATCATAAAAATGATTAAAATGTTAAATATCCATATTTGTGTCATAAATTAATTGTACATGATCTAATATCCCTCTAACATCCCTCTAATTTGAAATCTATGCATTGGGAAATGCAAGATGATCTAATAGTATTGTTAAGTTGCATTGATTTAAGTGATATTACATTTTGTATGATATCATTCTTTCCAAAGCAAGTTAAGAGCTTGAATGGTGTTTGAATTGAACCTCCTTTCACATATCCAAACCCTAATATGATTCAATTACTATTTTAGATATAGTATATTGGCATCTAATATCGAGGGTAGTTCTATAATTGAAGTATGTACATGAAATGTTTTACTTGAAGTAACTATGGATGGGTATCTTCACCTTGTACAAATTCAAAAAGAAACTAAAGAACTACATATACCTATAGATAGAATCACCACAATTAAATAGCTTAAACCCTAATTTAATTAACTGAAATGACACTTAGTAACCAAAATCTAGGAGTTCAAGTAATCACTAAGTCATTAATGGAGCCAAAAACCCCGCAGTTAATCCATTTATTTTGGTCAAAGCTTTCCACCCATCCATTCTATCCATTTTGTATGCTATCATTCAGTTCTCTCCATTTTTTATGATATCATTTAGTTAAATAGTTGGAACCCTAATTTTATTCAGTTTCCACAATTAGGTGAGTAGTCGAAACCCTAATTTGATTCAATTACAATGAGGGACATCTTTTTCCATGAACATTGAGGAACATCTATGATCGATTTGTATTTAGATGAAGATTTGCATTATGATCTAACAAAAACCTGTGCATTGGGAAATGTAGTATGATCTAATAGTAATGTTAAGATGCATTAATTTTAGTGATATTACATTTGTATGATATCATGTAGATCAACAGTCGATACCCTAATCTAATTCAATTTCCATGATTAGTCAAGTAGATAGAATCGCCATAGTTAAATATTCAAAACCCTAATCTAATTCAATTTCCATAGCTATCCAATTAGAAATAATCACCACAATTAAATTGTCAAATCCCTAATCTAATTCAGATACACTGAGGGACATATATGATCTATTGATCTACGTCTTTAGATAGAGAATTGTGTTATGATTTAATGCAAGTATGTGCATTGGGAAATACAATATGATCTAATAGTATTGTTAAGATGCATTGATTTCAATGATTACATTTTATATGCTACCATTCACTTAAATAGTCGAAACCCTAATTTGATTTAGTTATCGTAGTTAGCAAAGTAAATAGAATCACCGTAGTTATGTAATATGATCTTTAATAGTATTGTTAAGATGCATTGATTTCAATGATATTACATTTTATATATTATCATTCAATTAAATAGTCAAAGCCCTAATCTAATTAAGTTTCCGTAGTTAGCCAAGTAGATAGAATCACCATAGTTAAATAGTGAAAACCCTAATTTGATTTGGTTACCACAGTTAGGCGAGTAGATAGAATGACCACACTTAAAAAGTAAAAACCCTAATATGATTCAATTACCACAGTTAGACAGGGTACATAGAATCACCACAATTAAATAATCAAAATCCTAATCTAATTTAGTTACTATTTTGACTATATATTGGCATCTAATATTCTAATGTGGTGATTCAATAATCGAAGTGTGTATATGAAATATTTTACTTCAAGTAATTGTGGTTGAGTATCTTCTCCATGTACAAATTCATAAGGTATATCTAAAGAACTACATACAATTGTTGGTAGAATCACCATTGTTAAATAGTTAAACCCTAATCTAATTAACATAAATGACACTTAACAACCGAAATCTAAGAGTTCAGTAAATCGTCAAGCCATTGTTGGAGCCAAAAACCCCACGGTTGATCCATTCATTCTGGCCAAAGTAGTTAGCCAAGTAGATAGAATCACCATAGTTAAATAGTCAAAACCCTAATTTGATTTAGTTACCCGGAGTTAAGCGAGTAGATAGAATGACCGCACTTAAAAAGTAAAAACCCTAATATGATTCAATTACCACAGTTAGACAGGGTACATAGAATCACCATAATTAAATAGTTGAAACCCTAATCTAATTTAGTTACTATTTTGACTATATATTGGCATCTAATATTCTAATGTGGTGATTCAGTAATCGAAGTGTGTATATGAAATATTTTACTTAATTTTGGTTGAGTATCTTCTCCATGTACAAATTCAAAAAGTATATCTAAAGAACTACATACATTTGTTGTTAGAATCATCACATTTAAATAGTTAAACCCTAATCTAATTAACATAAATGACACTTAACAACCAAAAATCCAAGAGTTCAATAAATCGTCAAGCCATTGTTGGAGCCAAAAACCCTGCGGTTGATCCATTCATTCTGGCCAAAGCTTCCCATCCATCCTTTCTCACCATTTTGTATGATATATCATTCAATTCTGATCATTTTGTATGATATTATTTAGTTAAATATTTGAAACCCTAAACTAATTTAGTTTCCACAATTAGTTGAGTAGATAATCACCACCATTAAATAGTTGAAAACCTAATCTAATTCAGTTACACCGAGGGACATGTATGATCTATTAAAATTTATTTAGATGAATATTTGTGTTATGATCCAACATCCATCTAATTTGAAATATGTGCATTGAGAAATGCAATATCATTTAATAGTATTGTTAAGATGCATTGATTTCAATGGTATTACATTTTTTTATGATGTCATTGTGTTAAATAGGCAAAACCTTAATCTAATTGAGAATGGTAACTCTGTAATATATATGTGATTCCTTGGAAACAAAAAAAATATGTAATTCATCATTAAATTTCAATGCATTCTTTCACATGTATCTTCACTGAACATGATTACCTTATTACAATTCAATGTGGTATTTTTGTTTTTAAGCACCATTGTCTTGATGTGGCCACTGCGATTAGAACCATCATATATCCATCTTAACTCTGGCTCTATCAAGGTGTTGAGAGGGATCAAATTTCTTGCAGTGCAAACCTTTCCTTAAGTTTATGACTCTGAAAGGGGTTTGCACCTCAAGGGATCTAATCCCCATCGACACTTGATAGAACCAGAATTAAGATAGATCTATGCTAAGGATATTACTTTTCTTAAGAGAATTGTGGAAAAGATTCAATCTACAAGGAGAAATAATCCATCTACATAAATACAAATTTCGTAAACCTAATTTCCATAGTATCCATTCAACAAAATGGAGATCAATTTATTTACTTATTCTAAGTTGTAACTTTATGATAAGGTTGATTGTAAAACACTAAGTCCTTGACATGGAGAAAGATTCTAGCTCACTTGCATGGGTTTTTTAATGGTAATGTTATGGTTAAAGGAATAAAATGACATAATGTTATTTTATGTAGACTATATGTATCATCTTGGAAATCTACTCATTGCATCAAAATTGTGCTCATGGCAACAAATAATGCAAATGATAGTGTGATAAAAATAAGGTTACAATCAAAATGTATTAAGAAATTAGCACATTAAGAAATATGCTAATTATCATTATCATTGCTAATCCACACAAATATACTCAATTTGTTAAATTAGATGGAGACCCTCCAATAAATTGAAATCATACAAAGGGATAATACAAGAATCATTGCTAATCCACACAAATATGCTCAATTTGTTAAATTAGAATGAGACCCTCCACTAAATTGAAATCATACAAAGACCCTCCAATAAATTGAAATCATACAAAGGGATAATACAAGAAGATACTTAAAGCTCTTTCTCAATGAAAACATGGCCATTAGTTGGACACTTATATCAAGTGGGCTTTTAATATTTTATTTGGTGAAATATTGTAATCTTTCTATATTTTAAATCAAGTCCTTAATTATATTTATCCATCCCATTAAAATACAATACGAAAAATATCACTTAAGATTTTATAGGAATGGAATTGGAAAAAACAAAAGATGACCTAAGATATCCACTCATATTGAAGTTGAAACAATTTTTTTCAAATCTACATAAAAATGAAAATTACTGGGAGTTACTCTTGGTGATCTATAACCTAGTATGAGAGTTCTATTTGGTATTACATGAAAATTAAATATATCAATTTAGTATCATATGTAGACTCAATTTTAAATTTTACACTTATGCTAAAAAGAATAAAACAAACATAGATTTATCTTAAAATTGGCTCTAAAAAATCAAATTTTCTTAAAATTGGATCTAAAAAAAATTCAATTTTTTTGAAGTGTAAATTTTTTATCTTAAATTTTTATAAAAATGTCATTAAACTATTTTTTCTCAAATTTTCTTAAAATTGGATCTAAAAAAAATCAATCAAATTTTTTGAAGTGTAAATTTTTATCTTAAATTTTAATAAAAATGTCATTAAACTAATTTTTCTGTACAACTTAATAAATTAATCTCATATATATTGTACAAAGCTTTACTAAGTAATGGTCAACCCACCTATATTATTATATTATTAAGGCACTCAGATAACCTTGGAATAAAATGAGATACAAACCTTTCTCAAAATTAAAGGTGAGAGTTTATGAAATTACGGAGCAAAAAAATCTGCATAGTGCAGGGATTTTCATGTACAATCATAATCTTAAACCCACCCTCCAATTTTTCAACCAGAACTCAAGTAAACTTATAAAATAAAATGCTATAAAAAAAAAGTATTAAACCTTTTGCAGGAACAACCTTTGTTCTAAGTGACACGTTCTTAAAATCCATCCTTTAATTTTAAGGACACACTTCAAACACATTAGGGAATGGATTTGGGGAAAATAAGTTATTCATTACAAATCATAGTAGTATAATTCGAGTATGAATATGGATACGAATACGATTCGATAAGAAAGTATTGAAAAAATCTAGTACGAAGAGGTAGCTTACTTATATATAATTATTTTAATCAAATATTCACAAATATACCATAAATAAACATAGACATTTATATAATATATATTTATAAAAGAAAAATATAAAATTTCAACAACGTGAATATGGAAGTGTGAGAAATCGAAACCACTTATTAACAGTTATATTAACAAGAAAATATGAGATTGAATAATATTTCTATTTTATAATGTTTAAATAATTAAAATTTGTTTTTTTTTTTTAATTTGGTTTTCAAAAACCGAATTATACTACTATGATACAAATAAGGTATACCAAACCTAATTAAAGGACACACCTCAAACACAATAAGGTCGTTAGGAATGGACTTGGGAAAATAAATTAATCATCTGCATTGTACAAATAAGGTATACCAAACCTACTTAAAGGACACACCTCAAACACAATAGAGTCGTGAGGAATGGACTTGGGGAAAATAAGTTAATCATCTGTATTGTACAAATAAGGTATACCAAGCCGCATTATTTCTTGAAATGAAGCAAACTTGAAATGAAAAATGAAATACTTGAAAGAAAGAAGCAGCATTTAACCATCGACATTGATCAGCATGATAATTACATCGCGTCTTGTGATCGACCTCCATTCTTTCATCTCCCGTCTCTCTCTGTGTTCTACCCATCCAGAAGTAAAAGAAAACACATCCAAAAGCACTAAGAAAAGAAAAGTAGAGGCAGAACTAAAAAGGGCATACATACAAGAAACCCATTCTTTCTGTCTGTACAGACATCATCTTCTTTCTCTGCATTCTTATTTAATTTCTGTGCACTGTTTGTTTTAAATTTTCTTCTGATTATTTGTGCACTGTTTGTTTTAAATTTTCTTCTGATTATTTCTGTTTTCCGGATGTCGTTTTCATAATAGAGAGCATCCAAGGCAACCAGCCGGAAAACTGCTGTTGATGAAACCACTGGACGACGAGCGTGAGCAGGGGAAAGCGGATTCCCCTGCGATGTGTTGGGTGACGGTAAGTGGATTGTTTTTGACTTGGAGAGATTATCATGCTCGGAATTTGCTCCTATTCACAAAAATGGATCATAAGATATGTAAAACTGGGAAAACTGGGGTTCGGTAAAACAAGCTAATGAAAGATCTGTGAAGTACAGGGCCTTTCTCTATATCCTTAAAGCCATCCTTTAATTTGTAAACTTGTACATCTGAAACAAAATACGATTTATGGAAGGCCAAGCCAACTCTTATAGAGTAGGCAGTACAAGGAGAAGGAATTGAATGCCCTTACTGATGTTTAATTAATTAAGAAATTAGTGTGACGGGCGAAGAATTGGTGGATGTAATTTTCTCTGGCCAGTGCAAGGCAGGTTCGTATAAATTCTGTCTAGCTGGTGTGAACACATCTCTATAATTCGGTGGACATCGGACATCCAAGCATTCCGGTGATTAACCATGTAATACTGTCAGGAGAAATGGAATTGAACAAAATAAGCTAATCATCATACGTATGTAATACTGTCATGAGAAATGGAATTGAACAAAATAAGCTAATCATCATATGTATGTATTGTACAGAGCTTTTCTCTACAACGTAATGTTCAGTCCACCCTATGTTTTTCCACTACTAAAGTAAAAATGAAATGAAATGAGATTCAAACCTTTCAAAATTAAACCTGGACGTTTATGCCATTTCATTCTATATCCTTAAAACCATCCTAAAATTGTACACCTGAAACAATATTCTGTAATATACTGTAAAATTGTACACCTGAAACAAAATTCTGTAATATACTGTTATGAGAAATAAAATTGAACAAAATAAGCTAAGCTAATCATCATATGTATTGTACAGAGTTCTTCTCCACAGAGTAATGTTCAACCCACCCTATGTTTTTCCACTAATAAAATAACGATGAAATGAAATACAAAGCTTTCTCAAAATTAAACCTGGGAGCTTATGCCATTACTGAGCATGAAAAATCTGTGCAGCACAGGGGTTTTCCTATGCACCTTTAATGTTAAACCCACCCTACAATTTCTCAAGAACTAAAGTAATCTTAAAATGAAATGCACTTCAGAAATAAGTATTAAACCTTTCTAAGGAACAACCTTGGGGTTTACGCCATTCGTGAGCAGGGCTTTGCTCTACGTCCGTAAATCCATCCTTTAATTTTTAAATATGTACACCTGAAACACAATACGGCCGTAAGGAATGGAAGTAGAGAAAACAAGTTAATGATCTGTATTGTACAAACAATTTCTGTACAAAGTCAAAGTAATGTTAACCAACCCTGCAATTTTTCAAGAACAGTTGCAAACTTGAAATGAAATGAAATACTTTAAGGAAAGAAGCATTTAACCTTTCACAGGAACGCCATTGCTGAGCATGAAACAACGATTACGGTAGCGTGTAAGTGTATGCAAAGCTAATCCATAATCTCATTTCCCATATCAAGATAATTATAAGAACCCCATTATCTTGTGATCGAAATCTATCACGTCTTGTGATCGACCTCCATTATCCCCCACCCTCTCTCTGTGTCTTCTGCCCATCCAAAATAGATAAAGAAAACGCCATGGAAAAAAAAGCATGAAGAAAGAGGCAAAATCAAAAGGCATACATACAAGAAACGCCTATGGAACAAAACAAATAACACAAGCAAATGACAGAGAAGCAGAGGAAGCGTTGAAACTTTACATACATCCAGGATCGTTATATAGATATATGGATCTCAAATGGTCACAGACATCATCATCTTTCTCCGCTTTTTTATTTAATTTCTGTGCTTTTATTACAAATCCCCACTTGACTAGCTTTTTTAACAAATCTCCAGTAGCTTTTTTGCCAAACTTTTCGGCCAAGCAACCGTGTACATGTATCTCGGTAGCTTTTTTCGGCCAAGCAATGGTGTACATATTTCTGTTTTCCGGCAGCCGTTTTCATAGTGGAGGCAACCAGGCGGCATGTTACAGAGAGGGCCTCGAAAGCGGTTTCCCTTGCGACGTGTGGGGTGATGTTGAAAGGTAGTGTAACTGTACAATGGCAGTGCGAATGAGAGAGAACTTAGCATAAAGATGTGTACGTGAGTACAAGGGAACTTGTTTTTCAATAAGATTAGTTAAAAATGCAAATACTTTTTGGGGCTTAATTAAATATTATGCAGGCGCAACTAAACTTGTTTAACTCAAGGCTTACACAATCATAGCTCAAGTCTTTGAGCTCGCTCTTCCTTTTCGCATATAGCGGAAGTAACAATGCATACAATTGTTGAATAGACTAAAAACTTCGTTTGTGAGTGCAGGAGCCGTCGTGATTCAAATATGGGTGTGGAAAGGTGGCCCGTAATGGATAAATGGGACTCAAAACTTCCTAGCCGTTAAATTCAATGCATTTACAGTGATGATTCAAATATGGGTGTTGAAAGGTGGCCTGTAATAGATAAATGGGACTCAAAACTTCCTAGCCGTCAAATTCAATGCATTTACAATGACGATTTCAAAAGGAACTAATTTTTAAGAGTGAGTGGATGTATGCGAGGGAGGAATTGATGTTTATGCCATGCAACAATTTTAACACAATTTACAAATAATTAAGAGGGTCATCATTGAAAGAGAAAAATGAAATATACAAAGATTCACAAAAATATCTTATAGAACTTATGACGAAATTTCAAGCTTTACCAATCTAAAATATGGTAATCCCTTCTTGTTGTCATAAGAGTCGAACTAGTAAACTTTTACAGGTGGCTAGAGTAGGCTAGGGTTCCTACCCTAGCCACCACACCTAGCCATCCTTCCCCTTTAGCGTTGTTTTCTTTCTAGTGTTTTCGGGTTTGAGGCATGCCTTATATAGTGGGGGCTCTTCTATGGCAGCGATATTCACGATGACAAAGTTTTCTTCCTTAGGGGGCATTCCATCTTGTGTGTGGCAGCAACAGTTTCTCACTCTATGCTCACAATGATCGTCGTTTCTGAGAGTCGACATGTGCGGGCTCTTCTAAGGCGGTAGACATCCTTGACGGCGACGTTTTATACCTCATAGAGGCGGTGTTCCATCCTGTGTGTGGGGCAGCGTCGTTTTCTATTTGAAGGTGGCCGAGGATGTGGGGAAGGGATTTGAGGTTTTCTGGAGCTCATTTGTTGTTAGGGGGAGTCTCTTTTTGTATTGACAGCCTCAATGCTCGAACCTTTGCTGCTATTTAGCAGTTTATTTTGTAATGTGCTCTGCACGATGTATGATGTCTTGTAATAGGGCACTTTTGGTTGCCCTATAATAGGGAGTTTGTCAACAATTTTTTGTTTGTAGAGTTTGAAGGGGTGTTGTATCCTTAATCCAGTCGTGTTTTCCTATAACTTGTGAATAGAAAGTCCAGATTATGTTATTATATACTTTGATTCTAACATAAATATCAAGTATAACAGTTTTTTGGTGAAAAAAAAACCATTCAAGGGTTTTCATTGAGAGACAACAAAGGAAGAAAGAAGGAAATTACTTGAGAGAAGAAAAAAAATGACACTAGAAGAGCAAGGTGGTGTGATTAGAGTAGAGTGACAAGAATATTAAGTTCTTCTAAAACTATGTGAAGATTAGGAAAAACCAAAATACGATATGAGAGATTTAAAATAGCAATGGAGGTGTAGCTTAAAATTTGGAGGAAAGTTGAAATGCAAGAGTTCATCTTTTTCAAAACTTTTTCATGAGCCTAATAAGGCAAACATTGTTGAGGTAATTGAGTTTTCTTCCTACTTCCCTATAATTATAGGTGTTAATCAGAATGAAGACACAATGGGGGAGATAACTAGGAAAGAATTGAAAATGGTTGTCCACTCCTTCCAAAGGGGTTAAAATGCAACTAGATGATTTGCCCACTGATTTTTTATGTGCTTCTATTATTTGATTAAGGGGGATTTATTTGGCTATATTGGATTAATTTAGTAGAAGTGGCAAGATTTTAGGGGGTTTACAACTCAACTTTCTTGAAACTAATTCCTAAGGAGGGAAATCCAACCCCCTTTAAGTATTTTAGGTTGATTTCTATTTGTAATGTCATTCACAAATTATCTCAAAAATCATTGCCAAGAGGTTGAACCCAATATTATCTTCAATGATCTCATGTGAACAATTTGGGTATCTAAGTAGTAGGCACATCCATTATTTAGTTGGCCTTGCAAAAGAAACTCTTCACTCAATCAAATTCAAAGGTATTTTTGCTTGTGCTATCAAGTTGGGCCTCTCAAAAGCATATGACAAGTTTAGTTAGCTTTATCTAAGGCTTCTAAGGATTCAAGTAGGGTTTGGTTTATTCTACTTTTTGTAAATTGAGTTGGAGCATGAATTTCAATTGTTTCCTTTGCACTAATGATAAATGATCATGCTTCTTCTTTTTCTCTCCCACTAGAGGTATTATGCAAGGGTTCCCCCTCTCACCTATGCTCTTCCTCCTTGTATTTAAAGGTTGTGATAGGCTATTAATGTGCACTTTCAAAGGCTTGAAAGGGTTTTAAAGGTATAAAGTTAGGAGGGGACCTCATTTCTACCCACATATGTTTTGTGGAGGATGTATTGTAGTTTGGTTATTTTGCAAGGAGGAGTTGGTGATATATGAGAAATCCACTAGAATGGAAATATATGGATTTAAGTATTCCTTGGCATGTCATGGATTAACTACTTGACAAGAGGAATGCTTAGTAATGTACATGGGCTTTGAGTTTAAGCAAAACAACTATGGCTTCAATGGCTAGATTCAGATGTATCAAGAGATAGAGAGGAGGGTAATATTGTGGTGTAAGTTTGTGATAACTTATTTTCATTGGGTGGGAGACTCACTTGGTGAAAGTTGCTTTTGAAGACACCCTTATTTATGGGCAATTGACACTAGATTTCGTTCCTAAAGGAATTTTAAAAAAGATGAGAAAGGAACGCTCTAGATTTCTTTGGTAGGGTAAAAGAGAAATTAAAGGAAGGCATGCCCCTTGTGAACTAGCAAAGCCAAAATCTATTGGAGGATGGGGATTGAAGAACATTTTTGATTTGGGAAAGCCCTTGTTGCTAAGAACACTTAGGAGACTAATATTGAGTGAAAGATTGTGGCAACAAGTTTTGGTGAGGAAATATATTGCTCAATTGTCCTTTGAGGAATTTAGATCACCCAATAGAAAAATTGAAAATGGATCTATTTGTTGGAAAGATTAGTAGAATCTTTCACCCTAGTTAAATTGAAAAACATGAGATGGAACTAAAATATGATTGGATCTCGACCCTTGGATAGGGGGAAGGGGAGTATACAAACTCTCTAAATCTTTGGTTGAAAAAATATGACAACAATGATGTCCCTTTTTATCCGATGTTTATTTTTCTAATTCATTATGAAAACCATCTTGGAAATATGAGGAATGGGTCAAGTTCAAGCAAGGAAATATATCAAGATCTATTCATCTTCAAGACAATCCATATCAATTATTTGGTCTAGGAACTCTAAAGTAGGAAGATACAATGTCCACAAGGGATGTGCATATGAGTTCATGGACTTGGAGGAGGGGGGGAAATGTTGGTAGTGGAGTTTTATCTAGAAGTTGAAAGTTCCTATAAATTTAAAATATGTTTATGGCTCACCATTGCCAATAAAGTATTGACTTGGGAAAACTTACAGGGGAGAGCTTGATATGGGCCATGGTTATGTTCTGTATACAAATAAATTAGTGAAAGTGTGAAGCACCTTTTGTCTTGTGCCATTGCACTTTGATGGTATGGGATGCTATAAAATCTCTATCATATGGGACATGGAGTTGATATAGGAACAATTTGGAGGAGGGTTAATAATTTTGTATTGATGACAAGGAGGTCACCCAACATAGATCATTATTTGTGGTAGTATCGTAAGCTATATGGTTGGCAATAAATAATACATTCTTCAATAACTACTCAATTACTCGTATGTATGTCATATACATGATCAAATTCATATATGAATATTTTCAACACTCTTCAAAGGTCAAGATGTAGAAACAACTAATTGAGTGGAGATTGTTTGATGGGGATTGCATAAGAAACCTAGGTAAGTGTTGGGTTGGTGGTGTATTGGTTCTCATAGGGAACCATTGGATATTCTTCATCTATGAATTGTGAGATATCACAAACGACTAGGATGGACTAGAATATCTCACCATAGATCATTATTTGTGGTAGTATCGTAAGCTATATGGTTGGCAATAAATAATACATTCTTCAATAACTACTCAATTACTCGTATGTATGTCATATACATGATCAAATTCATGTATGAATATTTTCAACACTCTTCAAAGGTCAAGATGTAGAAACAATTGATTGAGTGGAGATTGTTTGATGGGGATTACATAAGAAACCTAGGTAAGTGTTGGGTTGGTGGTGTATTGGTTCTCATAGGGAACCATTGGATATTCTTCATCTATGAATTGTGAGATATCACAAACGACTAGGATGGACTAGAATCTCTCACCATCCTTCTTTCTTTATCATTGGAAAAGAAAATAATATCTATTTAAGTCTATGGGGACTCCAAGCTAGTGATATAATGGTTGATGGCTAGGATGGTATCAGCCAACCACAATTGATCAAGTAAAGGAGTTAGCAAATGTTTTCACTCATTGTTCGTGCAAATATGTTTTTATGGAAATCAATGTGAAGGAAGATGGCATGTTGAAACAAGCAATGGATTCACAAGTCAACATTGTTTTGATGACCTAATACAGAGATGAGGAAGTTGTATCCCTCCCTTTGAGGCAAGTTTTTAACTAGAATTGTTACTATTAAGATACTTTGATCTTGTGTCTCGTGGCATAGTGTTGTTTTAGTAACCCCCCTAATGTTCCTAGGTTGATTCTTTGGAGAGTGGGTCAAGCTCTCTCATAGTCAAGAGTGCAAATTTCTATATGTGTTCCTTTAATATACATGAAAGTCATATAATATCCAAATGAAAGAGAGGAAGAAAGAGGAAAAAACATGTTTCTCTTGGTCATTTGATGCTCCAAAATGTGTCAGTCCTTTTTCTTATTGCTGCAATGATATGCATGTACATGCACACATATCAAATAAACACCATTCTCAAATCCATTTGCATTTTAGTAACAAACATATATACAAATCTAAACTACTTAAGATAAAGTAATCCTCATCCAAATAACACAATGACACACATGATCAGTGACAAATATTTGGGGGAGGGGGGTGAAGAATATCGAGATCATATTTATATGAAAATGAAACTTTAAAACAACATGATTACTTGATTTTTGATTGCCATGCCTCGTTCACGAGATATTAGATTCTATGCCCTTGGCCACATGCTTTAATTCTTTGATTATGGCAATCTACAATCTCTTATGTCACACGGAGGAATCAATATAGCAATCCTTTGGTCTCCACTCAATATCCATATGGTTTTAAAGAAGTAGTATAGTAACTTCCCCTCAATAATGAAGATGCGAGCTTTGGAATGATATCACTTTCCATAAATTCTCTCAGCACTTGGACTCCTGATATAACTTTTTCTATATGCTTCTATTAGCCATGAATATTCCATTTATATTTTGTGAAGGTGGCAAGGTCAAGTTCAAGAGTGAGTGCATATCGCAACAATGTTGTCCATGCATGATATACACTTGTGGATATTTTTATTCCCATGATTTCTTCCATGTTTGATGGTTGTTGAGATGTGGTTGTGGTTCTTGTATAGAACAATTGTGGTTGGCCATAGTTCTCCTTTATTAAACTAACCATAAGGATTGCACTTTTATTCACAAAAAATCATGGCCACATGTCCATACGCATGCAAACAACTAATCTAAAGCTCGTAGTATTGACCTGTTCCAATGATTTTGACTAGTAGTATCATATATTCATGTTCCCCATATAAAGGGTCTGAAATATATGTATAACAAAATTCCCCCTAACAGATAAGGTCATAAGAGATATTGATGGAAAAAATGTATTATGAACAAAGGATCTTTGGCGAGTGGGATAAGGAAGAGTTTCATGGGATCTATATTCGAAAACACTAGGAAACATAAACCAAAATATCAAATTTAAAACTCCCCCCTAAGGAATACATATCCATGCTTAGTAATAATGATCATAACCTCAAGAAATGTGTTACAAATATGTGGAATATGAAAATGCAACAGAGCATGGCCATGAATGATACACAATGAATTTATGTCAAACTAGAGGATCTATTTTTTAGTGTATATCAAATAAATGTTGAGAACTTGGAATCTTTTATAAACTGGCTTTCCAATGTACCCATAATGTAGTGGTGCCTTTGTGCGCAACTTGGTTATGACATCAACTGATGATGCCATCGCATCCCAAGGTCTTCAATCCCAACTATGAATTGTATGAGTTTTTATATATGAATGAATGATATGTAGTCTAACATAGAAAACACTGCCTGGTTGCTAGTCATTTATGTATACCATTAACATATGTGGGCCAATTCATTAATAATGATGATGGGTTCTGAAGGTATAAAGTACAATAATCAATTGTGAATAAATGATTTGACATCGAGCAATTAACTGAATCATCCAAATAGGATTCAATGATGTATACACATTGCTAATTGTGAGGGAACTTGCCATTGAGATCTCTACGCAAAGGGTCTCTTAAAATTCTTCCCATATATTGATTTGAAGTCGATAGGAAGAGACTTATCAAAAGGAGAGAATTAATACATTCCTCATCACCTGACATGAAATATGTAACTAAATTGATTAATGGAACTAAAAGTGAAAACCACTAGATGTTTCTTGATATCAGGATGGTCAACATGCATGGTCAAAATATGAGGAATAACCAACACAAGCTTATCCACTTCTCTTAAAAATGAACACTACATTGATATGATTTGGGTAACAACTGATACTCATTTAGAAACCAATGAAAACTATCAACATTGGAGGCATTGAATGGGGGATTTGTGATGATTGGAAGGATAGCCAATCAGTGGAGTAACTCATCAGCATGTATGAATTCCTAAGTAATAGGTCCTATAAAGGAAAGACTCACAAATCTAGTAAACATTGTTTAACTAAGACAATACTAACCGAGAATCCAAATAGATGGTGTCGTGTCAGATGCTAAGAATGATAGTGCCAGTGAGAAGCTGGATAACAACACTATACTCAACAATATTGTTGGTTGTGGAACCAAGACAAAAATCACCAAAATTCATAAGTTGGTTAATGGGTGAAAAAATCACCCATATAGTGGAAGCAACGTTCCAAGAGTGACAACTGGTTCCATCTATGAATCCCACATATAAATGGGAACCCAATATCATTTCTAAAGGTAAGACCAAAGTATGATAAGTAAAAACCCTAACCAAGGTAAGTGATAATAATAAAAAATTCTAAAATACAAATTTTGGACTACAACATGTTACATGGAATCATAGAGCATGAATGCTCACACATAATATTTCTTTAGGTAGAGGCCATTGCGAGGCTCCACCAAAGAAAACCCTTCATAGTCAACTAACTCATATGGCTCCTTTAGAAAAACATGACTCAAAATGTAAGGAACGCACCACATAGGTTTGAATTTCCATACCCCTAATTCATCATTATCTTGGTCATAAACCAAGACCAAGTTACCTTCAGAAAATTTATGAGTATGAACACTCTTGTCATATTGTGCTTTGACGGGTTTCCTACAAGTCTCATTTGCTACTGCTACATCTTGATGGTGCTTGTCAAAGTTTTCTAAGTATCTGAGATATTCTTCTTCAACTGAGGGATTGCGGAGGAATTCGACAACTAGTTTCAACAAAGTTATTTCATATTCAATCAATAAAACTACTTCCATGCCATGTACAAGTTGGAAAATAGTAAATATCATGGTAGTTTTTACTGAAGTTCGGTAAGCCCATAAAGAAGAAAAAATCATCAAGCGCCAGTTGGTTTTATTTTTGTTTATTGTCCTTTGCAACACAGTTTTCAAAACTTTGTTCATGGATCCAACTTGGTTATTTGACTAAGGATAGTAAAGGGAAGAATAATCTTCCCGAAAACCTAATTGAGTGGTTAATTCTAACATCATTTAATTATGGAAATGAGATCCATGATACATGTTGACTTCTATAGGGACACCAAACTGTGCTGTTAAATATGAAAAGTGTTTTCATAGCACCATCATTAGTTAAGGTATACATAGCCTCGACCCACTTGGTGAAGTAGTCAATGACCACTATAATGTAATAGTGAGCATTCACTGAGGCTAGACTATACGTCATGAAATATACTACACACTTTGCAAAGGGGTTGATAGTAACTATAAGGTGAAGAGGAGTACACATTTTCATGGTAAAAACCTTACAAGGGTGGCACTTTTGGACTGATTTAATACAGTCTTTGAAGATGGAGGGCCAAAAGTAACATGCACATAAATTTTTCTAGGTTGTTTCCAGTTCATAAAGATGACCACTTCATAGTTGAGAATGGAAATAATTTAAAACCTTCTCAGTCCTCATGAATTAAACAACGACACGGGATCAAATCAAAGCCTTGATGATACAAAGTTTCTTTGATAATCAGATATTGCTTGGATTAATGGTGAATCTTTTGACACTCATCATGTGATAATTGAGAAGGGCACTAATGAGTTTGAATATATACTAGGACATCTCCATACCAAAGGTATGAAAAGTTAGTTAGGAGTAAAGTCTCATCTATCAAGGAATCCTTTGCAACATTATCCTCGACATATATCTGTAGCTTAGACATCAACTCAATAAATGTTGACTTCCTGGTTTTGGATGAGGAAAAATACAAATCAAACTCGTAGAGGATGACAATCCATTTTAAATATTTGTCCCCAATTACGCGTCAAGTTAGAATATGTTGCATAGGGTTGGAGTATGCCAAAACAAGCATGTGTCGAAGAAGGATGTAATTCCTAAGTCTTTGGATATCATGCATTGTTACCAATATCAACTCTTGACATAGGAATATCACAACAAAAGACCAAAGATTCCATTTATTAGGTGGTAGATCACATGTTCTGGTTGTGATTTGTCTTCTTGGATCAAGACCATGTCAATGGTTGACCTTGATGTTTCAAGGTATAACAAAAAAATCCTTGTTGTAATATGTAGGATAAAAAAGGGACTATATGTTACACCTAAATCTCATCACCATGAGCCATGTGTCAAATTTGTTCCTAATCCCTAAAGTTCCCTTAGCTAAAGTGCATTGAGTTTGGGGTTTTCCCTAGGTTTTTTCCTTCTCTAAGTACACCGACGCAGTTTCCCTTAAGACAAGGTGCGCCGACACACTTTGCACACTGACAAGGTGTGCCACCGACGCTCTTTCCCTTCATTCAAAGTGGTCCAACCCTCAATGGCGCTCTATCTCTTCATGCAAGGTGCGTCGGGGTTGTTTATAGGTTAAAACTCGAAGTTTCGAGATCCTTCTCGAAGCTTGTTGAGGTGGAGGGTCATCCGTAACTTCTAGGTGAGGTGGCATTTCGGTTCCTAACCTAATAGGAGGATCCCTTAACCATCTCCACCTAATCCTCAACCTACCCTATCTCTTTATCCCTATATAAACACCCCCTCTCTCCATGGGAAGGGGAGGAGGGTCTATGGTATCCTTATGCTGGTATAATCCATATTGGTGATCCCTAATCATCTTGGGAAGCTTGTACCATCTTGGAGGTTTGGCTTGAACATGTTGGATGGAGGATGCGAAGTTAAGGATTTGGTTGTATCTTTCTCCTTTCTACGTAATTCCCACTTTTATACAGTTAATATAATCTCTTTCCATAAATGTTGTCTCATTGATAATGTTTAGAGTTTCCTTCCTTAACTGTTAACTTAGATCGATCATATGAAATGTATGCTGTCACTACTTGTTGGTTCCTATGTGTTCAACAGGGTGTTGCAGCTTGAGATCTGACGACGCTGGGGAATTAGATCAACAAAGAGCAAAGGGATTTGCAAATATAAGGTAAGTGATCTATCTATCTGTTTGCACTTCTATTTGATCTAGGAAAGTAGGTTATGTTCTGTTTGATTTGTTCTAGATTCACTTTGAACTAGGGAGATCACGACTTAAGTCCGCTTTCGGTAGATTGTCCGGTAACAAATTTGGTGACCATACCGGGGACTTACAGTAGAATTGATTTCATTTATGGATGATTTCATCTCTTTTGTCTGAGCCATTTCTATCCTTTTGAGACTTCCTACCATCAGATCTCTGTCATTAAAGAGTTTCTTATGTGTCCTTGATTCTCTTTGGGATTATCATTAGGCCTCCTACCCTCCTACCTTAGGAGATCAGAAATTTTTATCGCTCAAAATTCGATTGGCGCACCTAGGCAATGCTTCCTCTGCGCTCCTGTGTAGTCAGCTCACTTTTCTTGAAGACAAACAACGCCGGTGGTGCACCTTTCCTATGCACAACCTGCGTCGAACCCTACCTAGCACACCTTGCCTATGTACAACCTCCATCGGCCCCTTCAAGCCTAGTTTTTAGCTGGGATTTACTTCTTTTTGGGATTTTGGTTTGATTGATTGTGGTTTGTAGGCTGTGTATTACAGACACACACCCCCTAGGTCCAGCATTGCTTGTGTTTGGAAGTGTTTTTGTTGATTTTGGATGTTTCATTAGTCAAGTAAGTGACTCGGTTGTCGGGGGCAATTTAAATCCCCCACCTGTTGGTTCGATATTTCCATCGTTGATCACCTTACTTGATATTTTTAGATCTATTCGGATCATTATATTTGATCTACAAACCCTTCCTCCACTCAATCATTAAGTTTTGATTGCATTTGGTAGATTTTGAGCATTTCTTGAGTGCTTTTAAGTTTGTGGGTGCTCTCATTTTTTCTTTGGGAATTTCTGGGTGATTAGAGTGCTATTAAACGTTCTCTCATTCTCTTCTTGTTGATCTGAAAAGTACTCAGTTATCAAATTTCATCTTGATACACACATGTGAAAATAAAAGTGCTTCATTAGTTTGTTTTCAAGGACAATATTTTGTTGCATATAAAGGTTTTGTCCCATCTTTGATTTCCTTGCCTTTTTAGCCCATTATAGCAGAAAGTTAGAGTTTATGCATTCTATATAGGAATTCTTAATTTCATTATTGCTTAAGGTCATTTTGATTATAAAAGGGAAAAAGATATCTCCTTACCTTAAGTAGGTTTCAACAAAAGACAAACGAAATTGTGCATTGTCATGTAGTTAGGATTTGCATTAATTTTACATTTCCTGTCTACACCTCATGCGTCCACCTAACCGTACAAGATAAAATTAACACTAGCTTAGGTTAAAATCATTTAGTAACTGTGTGTAAGTTAGTGATGTGTTCCAGTGTCGTAAAACATGGTAGTTGTCGTTATTTTCCTGCACTACATTCCGGGGGTATTGTAGCCTTCCACGTACCAACCAGTATATCGAAGCTCTTTCACGTACCAACCAGTATATCAAAGGCTCTTTCATGTACCTTAGGGTATATCGAAAGGCACTTCACGTACTTGGCATATATCGAAAGGTGTTTCACATACTCGGTAGTATATCGAAAGGTCTCGTTCCATATGGTTGTGCATTAGACAGCACCACTACGGATTTGAGCTCCCACGTACCTTGAGTATATCAGGAGACACTCCTAGGATTACTAAGACGAACCGAATTAACCATTTGGACATCTTGGAATCACAATACACCGAGAACAACACTCATGGATATTACTATGCACGTGCCATCCAGGTAGTCGGGTATTCAGGCAAGGGTACGGTCCCAATCCTCCTTGTCGCATTTTACTGTTGGACCCTGCGGTATATAGCGAGTTGTGACTCCTTGACAATCCTGTGAGGATCTTGACTGCTTATCCACTCCTACTCACACAGTTTGCTTGTTGCTTTTGAGACTTGAGTAGTGTTTGATTTGTGTGGTAGTTTTGATACTCTTAGGAAGTTTAGATATGGAATATTCTTCCGGGACTACCAACCAAGAGACCCCTTTCCCAGGTATGCCATTTGTTATTTCCCCTTGTGAAACTGTTGGTCCTATTTTTATGGCTACGTTGAGTCTTCTTGGATTGACGATAGGATTACCAGTATGGTTATTCTCCAATTCAATTACACCAAGTGCACCAATTGTTTCAAACCTAGATCCTTCACCACTTGAGAATCAATCTCATGGTGACCCTTCTCCTTCTTCATCGAATGTTGAATTTCCTTCCCTCTCTTCCTCTTCTCCTACTGAAAACTTTGATGTTAGTAAGAAGGCGGGCGAGAAGAAGAAGAAAGGGAAGATTAAGAAGAAGAAGAATAAGCAGAAGGTCACGACCCCAACCACTAATCATCATGCTGGGGACTCACTAGCTACTAATCATCATGTTGGGGGCACCGATACACCTATTTTGAATTTGCGTAAACTAAAATTCCCTTGCAAACTTTGTAAAGGGTCCCATTTTCTTAAGAGATGCCCTGGTATCTCCAAGGTCTTAGAAATATGGTCACATTCTGAACAACATGTGCCATTAGTCTATGGATATCATACTTATGATACCCCATCAACTAGTGACATTATAATTAAGGGTCGGAAGGGTAGAGCTGCAGACCGTTGTTGGTTATGCAAGGGCATGCACCGTACTTACCTTTGTCCTCGTATGGATGAAGCTTCACAATTGTTGGAAGACATGTACATATCCCATAAACACCTTCTAACTGAATATTGTAGGTTGTCCCTTGATCCTACATTAGTTGATAGGATAGTCAATCCAGACCCAACATTGGTTGACCCCACTCTTTCATTGAAGAGTGAAAACGAAGTGGTCGATTCAACAACGTCCTTGATCGACCCCATTCCTCCCTTGAGGGATGATACCCAAGAGGTTAATCAAGTCTCATTCTTGGTTGACCCACTCCTCCTTTGAAGAGTGAAATACTAACGATTAATTGAGCATCACCTTCGGTTGATCCCACTCTCCCTTTGAAGAGTGAAATGCAAGCGATAGATCTAGTTTTATCCTCGGTCCACCCAACTCTTTCATTGGAAAATGCCCAGATTGAAGCAGTCACCATCTCAAAATATTCATCATATCTTGCTTTTCCAACTGAAAGTGAATTAGAAACTGCTGATATCTTTCTGGTCGGTTCAGACAGTCCTAGGAAAAGAGAAGCCTCGTCCACGGAATCTCCTCCAAGTACTGAGGTTATTTCATTTGATTGGAATAGTCTAATAGAATCTCCTCTCCCCTCAGATGTTCCTTTCCAGATATCTGTAGGTGTTTCCGATAAGGAAATATTTTTCACTATAGTTGATGAGGGATCTTCTGTTAGTATTTTATCCTCAACTGCTTTGCAAGCTATAGGTCTCCTCAGCTTGTGCCGGTTACCGGCCAGATTTTGGATTTTAATAGAAGGCCTACCGGACCTTTAGGGATTATTCCGCAGTTACCTGTCACTTTGGGAGGTAAAACTGTTTATGTTGATGCCATGGTTGTCCAAGGTCCTTTAGATTTCAATATGATCCTTGGACGTGATTATGTCTATGCTATGAAAGCCGTAGTGTCCACTCTCTTTCGAGTGATGTATTTTCCCTCTGATGGGAGGATTATGACCATTGATCATCTTTCCTTTGTGACACCCAATCATCGCATGACTACCATTCAACAAACTTCCCTGATTGTTACACATGTTTTAGTGGTTTCTTCCCCTTAAGCATGAGGGGCATATCTCCAACCTATGGACATCATGCTGGGGAAGGGCACACTACAAACCTCTGAACATCATGTTGGATAAGATCCTTTCATCTTGAGCATAGTTTCTTTCTTTTTTAAGCTCGTTAAAATATAAAACAATACCTCGTGAGCATGGTTCTAGTCCTGTGTCAAGCTTGTTAAAAAATGAAACAATATCCTATAAGCATAGTTTACCTTTGGTTTCAAGCTTGCTTAAAAATGAAACCAAATTTATGAGCATATTTTCCTTTCTGTGTCAAGCTCTTTAAAAAATGAAATAGGTCGTGACCAGAGTTCTATTCCTATGTCAATCTCGTTAAAAAATGAAATGGCTCCTTTCCTTTTGAGTCGAGTCTTCTCGTAGACTTAGTACTTGAACCTTCTTTTCATCCGCCTATTCCTTAGGTGAATGAAATGAAATTTGGGGGGCATGTCTTCAACCTCTGGACGTTATGTTGAATTCAAATTGATCACCTCTCCACATCATGTTGGAGCTAAGTCACTTACTTTTAGCAATCATGCTGGGGGTATGAACGAGCCTCTGGATACCATGTTGGGGAAGAGTCCACCAATGGGAACATTTTCAAGCATACTTCCCTTTTCGGTTTTCGAGCTCATTAAACCATGAAAATAGTCCCTAGCATAGTTCAGTTTCTGTTACAATCTCGTTAAAAAATGAAGCAAACATCATGATCATTCTTCCAACCTATCTTCGATCTCGTTAAAAACAGTAAGATGGTATTTGAGCTTACTTTTCACTTTTTTCGTCCTCTGGTTAAAACATGAAAAGTGGTTTGAGCTTACTTTTCACTTTTTTTCGTGCTCTGGTTAAAACATGAAAAGTGGTTTGAGCTTAGGTTTTACTTTTTCATGGTCTGGTTCAAATATGAAAAATATTCTGAGTGCTTTTGATACCATTATTGTGCTTGTTAAAAATTTGAGTAAAAAGGTGTGTCTAATAAGTATAGGTTTATCTCTTTATCTGGCCTCGCTAGACTATTTAAAGAAAAGGAACTGTGCCGAGTTTACTTTTTTCTTTGTCATACTCGGTTATCAACCATGACAAATTTTTTCATGGAGTCCTTTTTAAGCTCTTTTCATACTCCTAAAATAGGAAAAGATGGCCAAGCGAAATTGATTCGTTCATGCTTGTAAAAGGATTTGAATGATTGTCTTCCTAGTGATAGTTTACCCCTTTTTCATACCAGGGGGCACTAATTACGAAAAAGGAATACTCCAGCCAATCATGACTAGAAGAGTCCTCTCTTGTGTTGTTTTACCCTTTTCCGTGCGAAGAGAAAAAGGACCTTTGGAGTCTTCTTTAGTTCTTTTCAGACTCTCTAAGAATGAAATGACGCCGAGTTTACCTTCTATGGTCTCGTTAAAATTTGACATTGAAGGGCCCGTCATGGGATGAACCCCTCCTTTCCTAGGTTCATAAAACATTTGGGATTGGACTCATCCATGGGATGAGATTTATCGAGCATCTATTTACCCTCTTCAAGATCATTAAAAAACAATTGAGGCACTCATCAGTCATGATGGGGAAAAAGGGATGATTTTGTATGACACTTTATTTATGGAAGTACATATTCTCTCTTGAATACGGTACTCATTTGAATTTGCATACAGTACTTGGATCATCCATTTGTCCTCGAGTTTTTCCAACTTCTTGAGTCTTGTTACTCCTTTGGGTCATCCAAAGAATACTTCCATCATCAGTTGCATTAGGAGTTGGCGTCATTCTCGTCATGTCAATACTGCCAAGTCATACCATGCCCATGTTCAAGAGATGTTCATTGCTCATCATTTGCAGTCAGTACACCTTCCATCATGTGGATCTACCTTGAGTCAGTCTTGCACATTTCTCTACTGTCCGATTCATCCCAAACATATGTCATCAAGTTTGTGTCAATGATGGGGGATTCATCATGGCCCTCCTTCGACGGATTCATCCTTGTCGAATTCAACACTGTTATAGGTTAAACTTGCACCTCTCCGTCCGTGATCACCTTGAGCTGTTGATCACACAAAAGGACAACTTGGATGGAGGAGCATGTTGACCTTAGATGATACTTTGAACTCACTCCATTTCCTGACATTACTGGAAAAACCCAAAAAATGTATCATTTTGAGATATGAGCGCTACTCTACTCAAAGAGACTAGCGCCCATACGCTACTCCAGTGTATAATAGTAGCGCCCATATCCTAATATACGCTACTCCTTATCAGCATAGTAGCGCTCACCATTTTAAATCGAATGAGCGCTAGTTGATAAGTACTAGAGTAGCGCCCTATACGCTACTTCACTAAACAAGAGTCGCGTACATCTTAAAAGATGATTAAAAAATAAATTAATTTCTCAAGGAGGATTAGTTGCTGGTAGTTTCCTAACTCCCCCAACTTCCTCCATAACTATACATTGACCTGAACTACTTCTCTAAATCTTATAAATACAAAGAAGATTAAAAGAGAAGGGTTAGAACCTAGATGGTGAGATGGATTAATGGAGAAACTTTGAGACATAGAGAGAAGCTTGCATTGGAGGAGTTGTTGCTGAAGATATCCAAGCCAGAGAAGAGTCAGAGCCCAGAATCAAGTTGCAGGAGCCTGTTACATGATCAGGTATACTTGTACATCATTCTACTTTTGACAATAAAGGTTGAAGTGTCTTTCTTGTTCCAATTTAAATGTGTTCTGAAATAACATCTTAAGTTGGATCTGTTTTGGTTAATGCTGAATGTTAAACATTGTTTTTGTTTCTTTCAAGCTTTATATATTGTCCAAAATGCTTTGAGAAAGGTATTGTTATTGCAGGTTTGCTGAAAGGAAGGAGGATTTGAAGTTGAACACAAAGATCAAGTAGAGGCTAGGATCAAACTTCATTGGAAAGGTGTGTTCCCAAGATCCATACCTTATTTCTTTTCATAAATATATTTGTAATATCATCAATACACTTACCTGTCACCCCAACCAAGTTGATAGCATTAGTTTCCTTGCTATAGGGTAGATTTGCCCGCTAACAAACACATCTTCCAAGGATTGAATCTAGAAACCAATCAAGTACCTTGGGCTTGCATGCCTTAATGGCAGGTTACCTCAGTTTCAACATGAGTTTACATCATTGACTCTTGATTGAAAGATCCTATTGAGTGTTCGAATTCAAGCCATTTATTCACATTTGATGGTTTGTACTATGATACCTTGGGGATCATTGACATCAATGGTGATTTCCCTCATACTTGTTAACGATATACATCAATGACCGGTAATCAAGTGGTTTCTACCATGTTCGACTCCAAAACATTGTAATCACATGGATAGATTCGTATCATTGCGGGTTCGGCTTAAAGACCCCGGGGAAGTCATATTGTACCCAGGTTGTGATGGAGATTGTTTGAGTCTTATTACATGGATCCAATTTTGTATTGGTCGTGTCTGTGTTATCATCTCATCATGGATCTATGCTTGTGTCTAGTAGCCATGATTTTTGTTTAGTCCGTCTTTTCTGTCATGGATCTGCAGTGTATTGGTCGGCATCCATGTTTTGTGTCGTATGAGACTTGTGGATCTTAGGGTCATTTCTCCAGCAACTCCTTCCAACTAGCAAGTCTTTGCCACTATTCTTTTCTTACTACAAATCATTTCACCTGGCTTACTTTTCCAGCTTCATGCTTTGGGGGGCATTCTGTTACACCTAAGTCTCGTCACCATGAGGCATGTGTAAAATTTGTGCCTAATCCCTGAAGTTCCCTTAGCTAAAGTGCATTGAGTTTGGGGTTTTCCCTAGGTTTTTTCCTTCTCTAAGTACACCGACGTAGTTTCACTTCATACAAGGTGCATCGACACACTTTTCACACTGACAGGGTGCACCACTGGCGCTCTTTTCCTTCATTCAAAGTGAGCCATCCGTCAATGGCGCTCTGTCTCTTCATGCAAGGTGCGCCGAGGGTGTTTATAGGTGAAAAATTGAAGTTTCGAGACCCTTCTCGAATCTTGTCGAGGTGGAGAGTCATCCCTAACTTCTAGGTGAGGTGGCATTTCAGTTCCTAACCTAATGGGAGGATTGCTTAAGCATCTCCCCCTAATCCTTAACCTACCCTATCTCTTTAGCCCTATATAAACACCCCCTCTCTCCATGGGAAGGGGAGGAAGGTCTATGGTATCCTTATGCTCGTAGAATCCATATTGGTGATCCTTAATCATCTTGGGAATCTTGTACCATCTTGGAGGTTTGGCTTGGACATGTTTGATGGAGGATGCGACGTTAAGGCTTTGGTTGTATCTTTCTCCTTTCTATGTTATTCCCACTTTTATACAGTTAATATAATCTCTTTCCATAAATGTTGTCTCATTGATAATGTTTAGAGTTTTCTTCCTTAACTGTTAACTTAGATCAATTATATGAAATGTATGCTTTCACTACTTGTTGGTTCCTATGTGTTCAACAGGGTCTTGCAGCTTGAGATTTGACGACGCTGGGGCATTGGACCAACAAAGAGTAAAGGGATATGCAAATATGAGGTAAGTGATCTATCTATTTGTTTGCACTTCTATTTGATCTAGGAAAGTAGGTATGTTCTATTTGATTTGTTCTAGATTCACTTTGAACTAGGGAGATCATGCCTTAAGTCCGATTTCAGTAGATTGTCCGGTGACAAATTTGGCGACCATACTGGGGACTTACAGTAGAATTGATTTCATTTATGTTTGATTTCATCTCTTTTGTCTAAGCCATTTCTATCCTTTTGAGACTTCCTACCATCATATCTATGCCATTAAAGAGTTTCTTATGTGTCCTTGATTCTCTTTGGGATTATCATCAGGCCTCCTACCCTCCTACCTTGGGAGATCTCACATTTTTACTACTCAAAATTCGACTGGCGCACCTGGGAAGTGCTTCCTTTGCGCTCCTGTGTGGCCGACTCACTTTGACTGAAGACAAAATGTGCCAGTGGTGCACCTTTCCTGTGTACAACCTACGACGAACCCTACCTGGCGCACCTTGGCTGTGTACAACCTGCGTCAGCTCCTTCAAGCCTAGTTTTTAGCTGGGATTTACTTCTCTTTGGGATTTTGGTCTGATTGATTGTAGTTTGTAGGCTGTGTATTACAGACACACACCCCCTAAGTCTAGCATTGCTTGTGTTTGGAATTGTTTTTGTTGATTTTGGATGTTTCATTAGTCAAGTAAGTGACTCGGTTGTCGGGGGCAATTTAAATCCCCCACCAGTGGGTTCGATCTTTCCATCCTTGATCACCTTACCTGATCTTTTTAGATCTATTCGGATCATTAGATCTGATCTCCAAACCCTTCCTCCACTCAATCATTAAGTTTTCATTGCATTTGGTAGATTTTGAGCCTTTCTTGAGTGCTTTTCAGTTTGTGGGTGCTCTCATTTTTTCTTTGGGAATTTCTGGGTGATTAGAGTGCTATTAAACATTCTCTCATTTTCTGCTTGTTGATCTGAAAAGTACTTAGTTATCAAATTTCATCTTGATACACGCATGTGAAAATCAAAGTGCTTCATTAGTTTGTTTTCAAAGACAATATTTTGTTGCATATAAAGGTTTTGTCCCATCTTTGTTTTCCTTGCCTTTTTAGCCCATTATAGAAGAAAGTTAGAGTTTATGCATTCTAGATAGGAATTCTTAATTTCATTATTGCTTAAGGTCATTTTGATTATAAAAGGGAAAAAGATATCTCCTTACCTTAAGTAGGTTTCATCGAAAGACAAAGGAAAATTTGCATTGTCATGTAGTTAGGATTTGCATTATTTTTACATTTCCTGTCTACACATCATGCATCCACTTAACCGCACAAGATAAAATTAATGCTAGCTTAGGTTAAAATCATTTAGTAACTGTGTGTAAGTTAGTGACATGTTTCAATGTCATAAAACGTGGCAGCTATCGTTATTTTCCTTCACTGCATTCTGGAGGTATTATAGTCTTCCACGTACCAACCGATATATCAAAGCTCGTTCATGTACCAACCAGTATATTGAAGGATATTTCATGTACCTTAGGATATATTGAAAGTAAATTCATGTACTTGGCGTATATCTAAAGGTGTTTCACGTACTCGGTAGTATATCAGAAGGTCTCGTGCCATACAGTTGTGCATTTGACAACACCACTACGGATTTGAGCTCCCACGTACCTTGAGTATATCGGGAGACACTCCTAGGATTCCTGAGACCAACTGAGTTAACCATTTGGCCATCTTGGCATCACAATACACGGAGAACAACACCCGGGGATATTACTACGCACGTGCCGTCCAGGTAGTCAGGTATTCAGGCAAGGGTATGGTGCCAATACTCCTTGTCGCATTTTATTGTTGGACCCTGCGGTATATAACGAGTTGTGGCGCCTTGCCAATCATGTGAGGATACTGACTGCTTATCCACTCCTACTCACACAGTTTTCTTGTTGCTTTTTGGGATAATCTGCAAGGATCTAGCAACTGTAACAAAATCACAATATAACTCTCAAGATTATTTGCAAAGAAGAAGAAGCATGCATTCAATAATCACTCATAAACACAGAATAACGGACAATGTCAATATCATACAATGAATAATGAATGTAGAGAATGTGTTACAATAATCAATGATGAGGCATCTTATAGGATTCGAATTAGCCAAGTAGGAAATTCGAATCTGAGCTCAGAGTCCAGTATGAATAAATATGGAGACATCATCTAGTCGGTAGTATCAGTCATAAATGGTAAGAGTCAGTCAAGTGTGACCAACTGAGTCTAACATAACTATCTATCCATAAATCAATGAATGGAGACTCCAAGGTGGGTGCATGAGGATTTCTAACTCAAAGTCTAGCTTGGATAACAATGGAGACATCATCCAGTCAATAGTATCAATCATAAATGGTAATAGCCAGTCAAGTGTGTCTAATTGAGTCTAATAGAACCGTCTAGGAATAAATAGGGGAATGGAGACTCCAAGGGGGGCGCATGAGGTTGTCAAATAGTCAAGTGGAACTCCAAAACTAGCTAACTAGAAGCTACAAGTAGTCAACATGAGCAATTAGTGGAAGAACTACTCAATCAATGCACTAACTGAATGATAACTCCCAATAGGTGAGATAAGGCACCCTAACTGAGTGATAACTGAAGGTAGGTGAGTAAAGGCACTCTAACTGATAGTGGTAGGTGAGAAAGGTGCACTTCCAATGCACAACAGTAAATAAGGGCGCATCAGGTAGGTAGGAGGCCAATTGGGGACTGTAGATAGGCTCTAGAGATCTAGAAACAAGCTCTAGGTGCTAGGGAGACCACCATGATGATGACTGGATGCATGCAGTGGCATGAAAATCATGCAAATTTGCATGCAGGAATGTAAAATACAAAAATGATGGTGTGAATATTCCAACACCCCCTCGTAAGCTATATTATGAGATAATAACCAAAAACAGAAAAATAGAGCCCTAGTGACTAAGACCAAAGGTCACCCCGTACAATCAATCTAAATAAAATAAGTGAGGAAAGAGGGAAAACCCAGTGGCAAGAAATACATCCCTCAAAATAGACTAAAGGATGCTAAAGTAGCATGTCTTCACTCACCCCTGAAGGAGGCAAGTGTCATTCTTTTCAAAAGAAGGGTTGATCGATCTGAAAAGGATCAGTAATGTGAGAAGGATGAAACCTTCCATCCTGCAAATCTGATGTGGTTCTCTATCGATTAGCTGGATCACCAATAGGATCTTTAGAAGATATGAGAGTAGTGGTTTCCCGTTTCAGAAGAGAAGGAAAATCAGTTGAGATATCATAAGGTTCTTGTGGAACTGAATCTCTCATATCCTCATTAGCATTTGCTAGATCTCCAGGTTCTTGTGGATCTGGATCTAGCATTTGCTCTTCATCATATTCACTGTCATACTCTGTCCTGCCATGTGATGATGGTTTTCTCTCATGGAGCTTTTCAACACTTCCAAACTCTAAAGTATCATATGAAGATGTATCCACAACTAGCTCATCATTACATTCAAGCTCTGAATCTGAACTCTCATGAGGAGAAGCAAGTAAAACTGGCTCGTCATCACACACAAACTCTGAATCTAAAATCTCATGAGGGGAAACATGTGAAGCTGATGTCTCATACTCCAAATCTGAACTATCATGTGATGGGGATTCTCTCTCTTGAAACTCATCATCACTGTCAAACTCTGAATCTGAAGAAGCAAGTGAACCTGCCTCATCATCACTTCTAAACTCTGAATCTGATGAAGTGGAAACGTCATGAAATTGCTTTTGAAGCTGCATGTAGATCTATGATATCTGCCTTGAGCCATCATCAAAAGAACTAGAATCTGAAGATGGATCTTCAACAAGATCCTTAGTGGATGTAGCAGTGATGACCCTTTTGGCCATAGGAGTTGAACCAATAAGTGCTAGATATTCAGGTTCTTGTGGATCTGGATCTAGCATTCGCACTTCTTCAAGATCCCTCTTTTTATCAATCTTCTTAGGTCGATCCTTTCCTTTCAAGCAATATTTGTAGGTGCTATGAGCAATCTTTCTATTTGGAAGACCTTCAACCACATCTTGAGCTAGCTTGTGGTTGAGATGAGATGGTCTACTCTCTTCATGAATATGAGAGTGAAGAGCAGACTCCTTTGAGAGAGGTAAGAAGTGGGAAAACTCATAGAGTTTTGTCTCATGATTTGCAACACATTTTGAGATGATTTCCCCTGAAACCATGTCTTGTACTTCGAATTCATTTGGAGAAAATATCACTCTTTTAGGCCCTCCAACATGGGTCATTTGATATACTGAAAGTAAATTTGCTGCAAGAGAAGGGACATAAAGCACATTAGAAAAGTAACTAGAGTCAATATTGATTCTTCCACTCCCCTGAGAGGAGATTTCTGAATCATTTCCCAATCTGATAGAAGGGCCAATTGATCTTTCGAAACTGGAGAAGATATCTTTGGAGGAAGACATGTGTTTCAATGCTCCTAAATCTATGATGAAAAAAGAATTTGTTGATGCATTTGCCATGAGGGCATGACATCTTTCTTTGCCTTCAGATCTACAAGGTTCAGTATCAATATCTTTCTTCTTTGTACACGCAGGCATAGGAAGATTGTTCTTCTTAAGTAACTGAGCCATCATATCTATAGCTTTCCTCACCCAATCACTCTCAGGATGGATACCTTTAAGACAATAGGTGCACTTGGGTCTTTTCTTCTGAGAATGCTTGGTCTTACTTGAGTTCGAAACCCCATCTGATTGGTATGAACTATCTGTGGACTTTAAGTCATTTGATCTCTTGTCAGAAATATTTTGCTTTCCTTTACCATTCGCTCTCTCTGCAGCTGTAAGAGATGAATCCAATTTGGGGTTGATCATTCCCATAGAGATCAAGTTCTCTTCCTCTTGAGTAAGATATCGGATGAAATCATCAAGTGATGGAAACTTCCATTTTGGAATGGAAAACCTAGCTGACTGGAAAGTAGAAACAAAAACTGAGAAGTTTTCCCCCAACTTTGAGAGAATGGAAAGTATAAGCTGCTTGTCTGCTTTCACTATCTCATATCTTTTCAACTGTGATATCAAGCTTTTGAACTTGGTGAGGAAGGCATTGATAGATTCGAAACTATCAAGAATCAAACATATGAGCTCATTCTCCAATTTGTGTCCTTTCATATCATCTTTCTATCCAAAAAGGGATTCGAGCTTGTCCCAAACCTCTTTAGGAGATGTAAGATTGATGACATGGAAGTGAAGATCTTCAGAAATTGAGAGGAGGAGACCAACTGCTTCATCAAGCCTGTCCAAGTACTTGGACTTTTCAACTGCACTGAGAGGTTCTACCATCGTTCTGTTGAGTATTCGGGTGAAACCCTTGGTCCTAATGAAGAGAGCCATCTTGGATTTCCACTCATTATAGTTGGAATATGTGAGCTTTAGATCCATATGAAATAGAGAAAGTCGAATAGTTGAAGAAGATTCCGAACGGGTGAATAAACCCGCAAAACAAGAGAATTTTTGCTGATGGAGAATGCTACACATCGATTGAACACCACCTTAAGGACACTTGGCACATAGACTAAGTCCTTCATACCTGGCTAGACCTCACTAGATTTCTCCAATGAATTCAAGTAATAGCACTAGGATTTTCTATGGAAACTCAGAGGCTTCTGGTGCACAAGTGAAATATAGCTGCTCAAAAAAATGATGCAACTACTACAATTTGAATAGCTGCTAACTGCTTTGATACCATGTGATAATATGCAGGGATCTAGCAACTGTAACAAAGTCACAATATAAATCTCAATATTATTTGCAAAGAAGAAGAAGCATGCATTCAATAATCACTCATAAACATAGAATAACAGACAATGTCAATATCATACAACGAATAATGAATGTAGAGAATGTGTTACAATAATCCATGATGAGGCATCATATAGGATTCGAATTATCCAAGTAGGGCATTCGAATCTGAGCTCAAAGTCCAGTATGAATAACTATGGAGACATCATCTAGTTGGCAGTATCAGTCATAAATGGTAAGAGTCAGTCAAGTGTGACCAACTGAGTCTAACAGAACTATCTAGCCATAAATCAAGGAATGGAGACTCCAAGGTGGGTGCATGAGGCTGTCTAGCTCAAAGTCTAGCTTGGATAACAATGGAGACATCATCTAGTCAATAGTATTAGTCATAAATGGTAATATCCAGTCAAGTGTGTCTAACTGAGTCTAATAGAACCATCTAGGCATAAATCAGGGAATGGAGACTCCAAGGGGGGCACATGCGGCTGTCAAATAGTCAAGTGGAACTCCAGAACTAGCTAACTAGAAGCTACAAGTATTCATCATGAGAAATCAGTGAAAGAACTACTCAATCAATGCACTAACTGAATGATAAATCCCAGTAGGTGAGATAAGGCGTTCTAATTGAGTGATAACTGAAGGTAGGTGAGTAAAGGTGCTATAACTGACAGTGGTAGGTGAGAAAGGCGCACTTCCAATGAAAAACAGTCAAGAAGGGTTATCAAGTAGGTAGGAGGCCAATTGGGGGCTGTAGATAGGCTCTGGAGAGCTAGAAACAAGATCTAGGTGCTGGGGAGACCACCCTGATGATGACTGGATGCATGCAGTGGCATGCAAAATACAAAAATGATGGTGTGAATATTCCAACACTTTTAGATTTGAGTAGTGTTTGATTTGTGTGGTACTTTTGAGACTCTTGGGAACTTTAGATATGGAAGATTCTTCCGGGACTACCAACCAAGAGACCCCTTTCTCGGGTATGCCATTTGTTATTTCCCTTTGTGGAAATGTTGGTCCTCCCTTTATGGATATGTTGAGTCTTCCTGGATTGACTATAGATTACTAGTATGGTTACTCTCCAATCCAGTTACACTAAGTGCACCATTTGTGTCAAACCTAGATCCTTCA
Source organism: Larix kaempferi (assembly GCA_027924585.1). Taxonomy (NCBI): domain Eukaryota; kingdom Viridiplantae; phylum Streptophyta; class Pinopsida; order Pinales; family Pinaceae; genus Larix; species Larix kaempferi. The sequence goes on from BSBM01000779.1 coordinate 2,465,257, forward strand.
CCACATGAGCATCAATCTCATGGTGACCCTTCTCCTTCTTCGTCAAATGTTGAATCGACTTCCCTCTCTTCCTATTCTCCTACTGAAAACTCTGATGTTAGTAAGAAGGCAAGTGAGAAGAAGAAGAAAGGGAAGACAAAGAATAAGAAAAATAAGCAGAAGGGCACAACCCCAGCCACTGATCATCATGCTGGGGACTCACCAGCTACTGATCATCATGCTGGAGGCACCGATACACCTATTTCGAATTTGCGTAAACCGAAATTCCCTTGCAAACTTTGTAAAGGGTCCCATTTTCTTAAGAGATGCCATGGTATCTCCAAGGTCTTAGAAATATGGTCGCATTCTGAACAACTTGTGCCATCAGTCTATGGATATCATACTGATGATACCCCATCAACTAGTGACAATGTAATTAAGGGTCGGAAGGGTAGAGCTGCAGACCATTGTTGGCTATGCAAGGGCATGCACCGTACTTACCTTTATCCTCATATGGATGAAGCTTCACAATTGTTGGAAGACATGGACATATCCCATAAACACCTTCCAACTGAATATTGTAGGTTGTCCCTTGATCCTACATTAGTTGATAGGACAGTCAATCCAGACCCAACATTGGTTGACCCCACTCTTTCATTGAAGAGTGAAATCGAAGTAGTTGATTCAACAACGTCCTTGATCGACCCCATTCCTCTCTTGAGGGATGATACCCAAGCGGTTAATCAAGTCTTATTCTTGGTTGACCCCACTCCTTCTTTGAAGAGTGAAATGCCAACGATTAATCGAGCATCACCCTCGGTTGATCCCACTCTCCCTTTGAAGAGTGAAACACAAGCGGTAGATCTAGTTTTATCCTCGGTCCACCCAACTCTTTCATTGGAAAATGCCCAGATTGAAGCAATCACCATCACAAAATATTCATTGTATCCTGCTTTTCCAACTGAAAGTGAATTAGAAACCACTGATATCTTTCTGGTCAGTTCAGACAGTCCTAGGAAAAGAGAAGTCTAGTCCACAGAATCTCCTCCAAGTACTGAGGTTATTTCATTTGATTGGAATAGTCTGGCAGAATCTTGTCTCCCCTCAGATGTTCCTTTCCAAATATTTGTAGGTGTTGCCGATAAGGAAATCTTTCGCACTATAGTTGACGAGGTAGCTTCTGTTAGTATTTTATCCTCAACTACTTGGAAAGCTATAGGGTCTCCTTAGCTTGTGCCAGTTACCGACCAGATTTTGGCTTTTAATAGAAGGCCTACCAGACCTTTAGGGATTCTTCCGCAGTTACCTATCACTTTGGGAGGTAAAACTATTTATGTTTATGTCATGGTTGTCCAAGGTCCTTTAGATTTCAATATGCTCCTTAGATGTGATTATGTCTATGCTATGAAAGCCGTAGTGTCCACACTCTTTCGAGTGATGTATTTTCCCTATGATGGGAGGATTGTGACCATTGATCAGCTTTCCTTCGTGACACCCAATCATCGCATGACTACCATTCAACAAGCTTCCCTGAACATTCCACATGTTTTAGTGTTTTCTTCCCCTTAAGCATGAGGGGCATATCTCCAGCCTCTGGACATCATGCTGGAGGGTGGGCACACTACTAACCTCTAGACATCATGTTGGATAACTGCCTTTCATCTTCATCATAGTTTCTTTATGTTTTAAGATTTTTAAAAAATAAAACAGTACCTCGTGAGCATGTTTCTATTCCTGTGTCAAGCTCGTTAAAAAATGAAACAGTATCCTATAAGCATAGTTTACCTTTGGTTTCAAGTTTGCTTAAAAATGAAACCAAGTTATGAGCATAGTTCCCTTTCTGTGTCAATCTCTTTAAAAAATGAAATAGGTCGTGAGCAGAGTTCTATTCCTGTGTCAATCTCGTTAAAAAATGAAACAACTCCTTTCCCTTTGAGTCGAGTCTTCTCGTAGACTTAGTACTCGAACCTTTTTTTCATCTGCCTATGCCTTAGGTGAATGAAATGAAGCTTGGGGGGCATGTCTTCAACCTATGGATGTTGAAGTCAACTCGATCACCTCTCCACATCATGTTGGAGCTAAGTCACTTGCTTCTAGCAATCATGCTGGGGGTATGCACCAACCTATGGATACCATGTTGGGGAAGAGTCCACCAATGGGAACATTTTCGAGCATACTTCCCTTTTCAGTTTTCGAGCTCATTATACCATGAAAATAATCCTATTGTTGCTGCAACATCCTTCCCCAAAATTTTTGAAAATGTTGGGGCCCCTCCTTCCACATTGTTTGCAACAAACGTTTCTCTTTTCTTTGAAGCTTATCCTACTCCATTTTGGCAAACTTCCACTTGTTTTCCAAATAAGTTTGTCATCCAAATTTTTCTAAGGCAAAATCACTTTTAGCCTTCGGCGCAAATTTTAATCATAACTTTGTCGCTTTCGGCGCAAATATTAACCTTAACTCTGCCGCTTCGGAAATAATCCCAACCATAATTCAACCAATTTCTGGGCTTCTTGCACAACTTTCAAACTTAACTTGTCCACAAATCGCGCAAAACTTAACATTAGGATTTCTGCTTTCAGCGCACTCTAAGGACTCAATTTTGGGACCCACTATGGCGCAAGTCTTAACCCTATGGTGGTCTCCTGTGGCGCAATTAATAACGACATCTCAGGTGATTTGGTGCATGATTTAACCCTAAAAGGGATGCCGATACGGAAACCCGTTGGATCTTTCCTCATGACCCTATGGTGCATCTTTCGTTGGCGCACAGGTTGTGACCAAATCCTCTGCCAATGTGCAAATTTTATCCCCAAAATGGCCGACATTATAACTGGGCTTCGTCCTTTGACGTAGCCCATGAGTTTATTTTTTGGCGCAATTCATCATCGCATGATTTAAGACTAAGACATCCGCTACGGGCGCAAAACTTAAAAATAAGATTGCCTCTTTGGCGTAAAAGTCGATTTGGGCATATGTGCGAATACGGAGTTGGTGGGGTCATTAGTGTGGCCATGTGTCGTTTTAGTTGCCCGTTTGCCTCGAGCCCTGTGCTCATCAATATACCAACCTTTCACGTATGTGAAGTTAATGCTTCCCTTATATGAGCGTGTGAAATGGGGTTTTGGGAAATTCATACCACCACTGTCGACGGAGGACATAGCTCGCCATTGGATTTCTGTTTGGACCACCGTTTTTCTCGGAACGCCTGCTAGCCACTAGGAGATACCGCGAAATTGACAAGTAGGTGTTCTGTCCCTCCCTTTTTTATGTTATCCGAGGTTCTTAGCTTGAATCATACTCCCTTTTGATAGTTTTGTTGCTATATATATGCCGAAGGAAACCCATACACGTTAAGCGGGTAGTTTTCATTTGATACGATGAGAACATGAAGCCATTCTATGCAAACCAGAGCCCGGAAGGCCCTATCCTCTCATGCACGTCTCGATATTTTCCCACTGTTGCTCACTCGACGTCCTAAGTAAGACTTCTCACACTATAATCCCATTGATAAGGAAAACTTTCCCTGAAATTTCCGTTTACAGCTTGACAGCTGTAGCCTGCTCGCATAGATCACACTCCACGCCCAAACCTGTAGCTAACATCTCGAATAACAAAATTGTTTTTACCAAATCTAGGTTTTAGAGCCAAAATCACCACAAAACGTATTAAGAAATCCTCTTGGCCCGCACTGGCAGCACCATGACTAACCCTGCATTCATTTGTAAAAGCTTGCGGCAGTAGAACGATAGCTGTATCGTAAACTAGTTAATTATTTTCAAAATAGCTATCGTATCATGAAAATGAGCATTTCAGAAATTTTATGGATGCTCTGCTAATGTTTGGAAAATCATTTAGTTAAGATCCAATTCTGTCATGTTTTTCACGATATGTAGGAAGTATTGCATTCAATAGTTGCTAAATTTCTACATACTCCTTATTTGTGCTACTCGGCTCACCGCAGGTTTGACATGCATAGAAAGTCAGCAAGGAAGAAGGCCCCGCAAAAGGTTTAGTCAGATTCGGACGTAGAAATCCTACTGGATACCTCACTTGAAACCATGTTCACTGATACACAAGCTACCACTAATGTACCCCCAGGAAGCTCTGCCCCAGAGTTTCAGTGGGGTGACTTATATAGATTCATAAGAGATCAAGACAACTCTCAAAACCCCATAGAGGACACTATGGTATATGCAAATATCAGAAGGTCCTGTCTCCATAAGGCAACAACTCGTCCTGAGTTATTCCCATGTTCTGAAGTGCTTGGCTGGCTGATCCCTCATGCCAAGACTAACACCAGGTTTATAAATGATAAGAATGGAATGAACCTAGCATCTTTTTCTCCTGAGCATATCACTGCTACCTATAGATTGCCCCTAGCTAAGGCTTGTTTAGATAATGAATGGATAGCATAACATCCCATGGACAGGCTGGACACCACCAAGAAAATGATGATAGTCGATAGAGAAATAAGAAGGAGGAATAATAATGAATATGAGAGCAACCTCCTAAAGACTCCTTATAGACTCATTGTTCTGATGTTGAGACGGATCTTTGGTATGCCAAATGGCAATATCTTTAAGCTTGGATGGGTACCAGTAATATTCCATGTAGTTATGCATGGTACCGTCTTTAATTGGGCTGATATAATTTCAGATAGCTTGGTCTCCCAGCTAACTACTTCCCAAGGAGGAATGACTCAGAAGAAAGCGAAATTATTTATGTTCTCATACTTGATAGACTGCCTACTGAGCAAACACACCTTCCTTGACTTGGGTTTCTCATGGAATAGAAAAGAGACACCTCTCTTCATGGCCTATCAACTCACATGGGCAAGCAGGTATGCGATCTATTACAAGCAGGTTTGCGAGAAATTCATTATGCCTCTATACCAGCTTATTTTTGTAAAGGAACCAGATTGCATGTCAGAGAACACCATGCCCATTATCGAAGCGTTTGGAGATTATTACCATGGTATAGAAGGTACCTATATTCGAATGAGTGGAGGATCCGTGGCTCCCTTTTTTCTTCCCAGATATGCTACATATTTTGTGATACACAGGGAAGCCATAAGGAAACTCTTCAGCGTTGGCGGAATCAGCAGAGTTCTCACTGAAAGGAAGAAAGGGATATATTCGCCAATGCCTTTCACTATTGGCGCATACAGCCTCCCGAGGGCTAGGGAAGGAGAAAACTATGTTCAAGATTTAGACATCTTCCATTTTGGTACAAAGTTTTTCAGAAGGCCTGACCCTTGTGGTAAAGTTGCCAAACATATTATTGATGTCAAAACCAGCTTCGAGTATGCCCATCTTATGGACCAATAGGAAGAGTTTTTCTGTAGTTCTCAGAACTTAACAAAATTAGGCAAGCGCTACAAGAAGAAAGGTGGAAAGAGCTCTAATCCCAGGCCTGTCGGCCTAATCCAAAAGGAGCAGGAAGCTTCAGTGTCCCAATTGGGAGATTTGACAGGAATAGAACAAGAAGAAGATGACAGGATATTACGGGAACAAACTATCAAACATCAGCAAGATCAAGAAGCATATAGGATTCAAAATGAACAAGCTGCCAAGTTTCAACAAGAGGAGGCAGCAAGAATCCAGAGAGAGCAGGCTATTCAATTGCAGTAGCAAGAAGAGGCTGCTAGAGTATAGAGGGAGTAGGAGAAAAAAGATTTGGAAGATGAGGCTACTAGAATCCAGAAAGAGGAGGAAGTAAGGGCCTAAAGAGAAGAAGAATATAGAATCCTCTAGGAATAGGCTACGAAATTGCAAGAAGAAGAAGAAGAGAGGATGTTGTTGGAGGAGGCAGACAAATTACAAGCAGAATTAGCAGGGCAAGCTGAAAGACAAAAGAGGGAGCAGATTGAAAGAACTCCTGAAAAAAACCCATCCAGTCCACAGGATATGGATTTAGGTATGTCAGAGATAGACCAACCGGGGATAGCTCATGGAGGGGTTGTTTCTATTGAAGAATTAGCACTGACCCCATACAACCCCAGAAAACAGTGCCAAGTGGCCAACCTGGATTTCGTCTATTTTCACGAATGGAAGAAGGCTATCATTGACAGAAGAGTAAGGAAAATGGAAATTGGGGAGGACTTATATGAATTCAGAGTATCGGAGACCACACTAGTCCAAGGGACTGACATCGACCCTTCATTCCAAGCAGGATGCACTGTAGCCTTCACCAAGGCAAGTAAAGCCAATACTGACCGGTTAATAGAAGAGGTAAAACATGACACGGAGAAATGCTTCAAAATAAAAGCTGACAGGAAGAATGAGGTGTTAGAAGCAAATGAATTGAAGAGGAAACACAAAGAACTCGTGGAAGAGAAGTTAAGGATAAATTCAGAAGCTCTGTGGCTTGAGAATGAGAAGAATTCACTAGATATGCAGCTAGCTATTTCAGAGGATGAACAAAATAACTTAAAAAATCGTATATCAGAGTTGGAGGAACTTGAGGCTAGCGGGGCTCAACAAACTCATATCTTCAAACCTCAGTTTGAAAGGTTAATACAGGAAAAGGAGGAGCTAGTGAAACAACTCAAAGAGATAACAGAAAATAGGCAGGATCTGTCCACCTTCTGTAAGCAGGCTAGTGATATGTAGGGGAAGATACATCAATTACTGGTATCCATTTCAGAGGAAATTTGTGGGATGAAGGAAATGATTGCAAAGATGACAACCATTGAAATTGAAGCACTTCAGATTAAAGACAAGTTTGCTCAATGTGCGGTCGAGATTAAGGAACAGTCAGAATGGAGAAAAGGAAAGTCAAATTTTCCCCCAAATCTGCGTGTTTTAATCGATGAAGAGCTGGATATGGATATAGGAGTCTTGGAATTTTGCAGAGATTGTGGCGAAAGATTAAGTATTGAAATCCGAAAGACAATAAAAAAGTGCTATGTTATCTATTCCAAGATCCGAGAGGCTCATGAGACATGTCATATGCCTCTACCACAGGGCATTTATGAATTTCCTAAGAGAGACCAACGCATGAAGGAGCTGGAAATAATTTGAACGTAAAATTGGATTATTTGAAGAAGATAGAAGCTATAGCCCCACAACACCTCCATCAATTCATTGGGTAGATTTCTGTCCAAACTCACCTTCTAGAAATCTGTGCACAAAGTACTGTAATAGGGTCAACAACTATCAAATCATATTTGTGCAAACATAAGATAGCGCGGAATGTGACAATCTCGTTAAGAGGGAAAACCATTTTGAGAGAAATTGGACAGTGGGCAAGCTATATTGAACAGGAGGATAAATAAACACCATCAAGTGAGCCTGTGGGAGCAAGTGAGCCTGTTAAAGAAAGAGAGTTGATAGGACAAGAGCAACCCAAAGAATCAACAGAGACATCTAGGCCTTAATTTGTCTTATTATACTATAGGAAAATGAGCTGAAAGTTTTCATATGTAAATACATTGAAAGACAACTGTCTTTTATTTTGTCTTTTGTAAGGAGTTCCCCATGAATTATTCAGCTTTGTAATTACATACTAAAAGACAAATTAGAAGTTTCCAAAATTTTAGGGTACACTTGTCAACTCAAGGAGCAATTTTTGAAACTATATATACATAGATAAGAGAAGAAATAAAGACTTTTGGTAGGTGAATGAAGTTTCTTCCTTGTACGTGAATTATTTTGCTACTTGCTCCAAGAACTCGATTTTGCCTAATGAAAGCCTGGGAGAAGGCGTTTTTGCCTGGGAAATGTGTCAAATGTGTGCTAGATTATTCCTATATCATCTGCATATTGCTGTGAGATCGTTCTTTACCATCATGAATTGTTTCTATGTGATGGATGCTCTTACATTTTCCTGTGCAAATATGTTCATGTCAAATGAGTAATGGAATGCATTAAATGAATTAAAGCTATCTTTAATATCTTTCATATTCTGCTGTAAGTACATCTTTGTGATTAAATGGTTATCTGTATAATCTTTAGGTGTTTCTTGCAGTTTATTACTCATCTTTGCAGTTTTCTCCTTCCAAGGATAGGTTAAGTTTGCTTATATAGTTTTAGATTAATTTAGATTAGGTACTTTCATTTAGCTTAGAGCACTTGCATTTCATCTAAAAATAAAATACATAAATGGTGGATCGGGCTGCAACCGGTGTAAAGAACCAAAATCTTTAAATCTTACGATAGTCGGAACTGTTAACCGAACGGATTCCCTACATCAAACGGTGGACAATCTAATTGGGATTGTTTACCGGGGAGAATCCCTTGCTGATTGATGCTACGATTTTCGAGGCATCAATAGTTTTTGGCGCTAGAAGGAGGGCCACCAGTGTATGGATGATACAAGAGACTCTTGTTTAAGAGGAGATCCATCTGGAAACCCGCTTAAAACAACAATCCTAGACAATTCAGATGTGGAAGTGGCAAATCAAGAAAATCCCAATTCTGAATTTGAAAATCAAGAAAATCAAGAAACACTGTATGCTATACCTTTTGAGGAAGTAGCAAACTTGAGAAGGCATACCCGTGCTTACGTTAAACGGCTTAGCGATTTAAATGCGATTCCCTTTATTCCTTGAAGAAGAGCTCCTAGAAGGGAAAGACAATACACACACGATTCTATTTTGGTCCAGAACTTTGAAGAATTAGTAAGTTTATCCTTGGAAGAAATCATAGAACCTCTTGGAGAAATTGAACTTGAAAACCTTCAAGATCTTGAGGAACATTACACCGAAAAGAATTCTCCACCTCACACTCCACACGGTACTCCGCCTAATTCCCCACGGGGAAATATGGTTGTTCCTGCATGGAGAGCAAGAGGAGCATTAAATTTAGTTGGACCCTTTCATAATCTTCCTAAGAATCTTGAGAAAGTTTTTCCTAAGTATGACCCTGGAAAAGGTATCTCTACTGAGGATCAACTTAAGAGCTTTTATTTAGCTATAAGTCTTTTGAATGTGCAACATGAAGATGTAGTTTGTAGACTCTTTCCATATACTTTTGAGCCTAAGGTATCATCCTGGTACTTCAGTTTACAAGCTAGCTCAATCTCGAATTGGGAAGAATTTGAAAAATGTTTTTTAAAGAAATATGGGAATTAGAAGACAATAGCTACACTCATGAAAGAGTTGCTGTCCATGAGAATGGAGAAGAAAGAAAAGGTTCAAGAATTTAACCAAGGGTTCACTACACTGTTAAATAATTTTAGTGAAGTAACTAAAACCACAGAAGAATCTTTAATTGAATATTATACAATAGTGCTCGATCCCCCCATAGAAATGTTTGTTAAAAGAACCAAGAAAACTACCTTAATAGAAAATTTTGAAGAAGCTAGGAAGGAAGAGGAAGAAGCAGACAACATTGCTAAACACGCTCTTGAACTAGAAGCAAAGCCAACAACTACCAAGAAACCCCTGCTATTAACAAGAAACAAAGAAGAGCCGTCAGCAGACATGGAAAATGTAGTCAAAATGATGCAAAAGCTGTAAAATAAAATTCTAGACCTTGAAAAGGATAGAGCAGCTAGTACATCCAGGAAGCCTTTTAAGCCTTTCTACAAGAAAAGAGAAGAAAATGAGTAGCTGCATCTGCCTATGAACAACTCTCCTATTTTAAATTTAAATGAAGTAAGAATGGAACATTTCTGCACTTTTCATCAGGAACCACACTCTGAAAAAAGTTGTCCACAATGGATAAATTCAATGAGCTTAGTGATGAACCAAATGCTGGACTCACAAATCCTGGATCAAGACAATCCTCTGGAAGAGCAGACTCCCGAACCAGAAGACCTCGCCCCAGACACCACTATGGTCTTATGGGACTGGGTACCTTTAACTGAGATGATGGAAGATGATCTCGAGGAAAGTCAAGTTTCAGCAATAAACATCACTACCTGTAGTAAAGGTTCTATCACCGATCCAAGCTCAACCATGGCGAAACCTAAAGCCTCCACAGAATTACCTAAAAATCACATCACAGTTATTCCACAGCACCCCAAGGCTAACCAAATACCTACCAAACAACCAAATGTAGAAACAACACAGCAAACTAAGGTAACCTTAAACAAGATAGACAATCAACCAAAAGTTGTAAAGGTATGTGACATGGGATATGACATAATCGAAGACATAAAGAAAGTAAAAGCAAACGTGTCTATATTCGATATGTGTAGTTTGCCTCAGCAAAGAAAGAAGTTGTTACAAGCTCTTGAATCTCAAACGAGCGCTCCGTTAGCAGACACTCAGGAAGATCCTGAAATAAATGAAGCTAGTATTGGCGGGAAATCTAAATCCCAAACATTACCTTTTCTGTTGACCTTTGAAATCTTCAATCACAACGTGCATAATTGGTTAGTAGATTCTGGGGCTTCCTTGAATAAAATGCCTCTATATATTTGCAGAAAGATCAATGGGCATCCAATTCCATCTCCAGCCCAGATTATTCAGCTAGATAGAACTGCTGTTAAAGTAATTGGGGAAATGAAAGATGTGCTTATTAGATTGTTTGCTGACTCTAGAGTGTGTCAATTCATAGATATAATTGTAGTTGATATCCCGGAAGCTTATGGTTTGATCTTGAGTAGGGACTGGTCTACAAAACTAGATGGTTATTTTGCAACCGATTGGTCTCACTTATGGTTACCATACCAAAATAGGAAAAATCAGATCAAATTACTATGAGAATCACACATGAAGCAGAATGTAACTCAACTAGAAGAAAAAAATGAAGCTGTAGCTTTTTCATCTTCGGTCTTGGGGAATTGTTTCTTGGAAATTGAACTGGGAAATTATCAATCAGAATATATCAGCAATAAATCAGACAAACAATCCAATCTCCTTCAGTTTTCTCGGACTGACGATATTGACTGTAACATAGTTAACTTAGTTACTGACATAGATGTTTTAGATGCTAACTTAGTTAGATCAAAGAATGTGTTTTGGGTGTTGTATTTTGACGGTTCCAAAACTCAAGAAGGATCCGAAGCCGCTTGTGTTCTAATGGATCCCGAGAGGGACAAGCACTTTTTGTCTTGTAGATTAGAGTTCGATTGTACTAATAATACTGCTGAATAGGAAGCTTTATTCCATGGATTGAAGAAAGCCATCGGTTTGAATGTGAAATATTTGAAAGTCTTCGGTGACTCGGAAATAGTCGTCAGATAGGTAAGCGACACGATCCATTGTCTTTCACCACATCTGAAAGGATATCAGTCTGAGGTATGGGATCTGATTACAAACTTTGAAGCTTTTAATATAAAATCTATCCCCAGATTACAGAATGCTGCTGCTGACTTATTAGCTACCTCTGCTTCTATGTTAGTGCCTACTAATAATAAATGTTCTATTGAATTGGTTTTTAGGCCTTCTATTCCAGATAATATAACAAATTTCAAGGTGTTCGATGATGACAACCAAATCATTAGTTTCCTTACCAATGAAAATATGTTTCAAGGAGCTGTTATAGATGAAGAAAAACATGATGCTGATCTGCAAGATAAGGACGCAGTTAAATGAAATTTCATTCCTAAAGGAGTGAGATCACTTGAAAGTTTGTTTGATTTGCAAAGCAAGTTCAAGAGACCAACAAATGTGAAAACTCATAGTTCTACTATGTAGCATGAATTGATAAATCTAGGTATAGAAGCCGAGCCAAAATATGTCAATCTCGGTTATGTCATTTCGAAACAAGGAATTTAAATAGATCAAGAGAGAGTGTAGGTTATCAATAAAATTCCCATGCCCCATAACAAAAAATCTATGCAGTCATTTATGGGCACTATCAATTTTGTCCGAAGATTTGTCCCTGATTTCGCTCAGACTGTTAAACCCTTGTAGCAAATGGTCAAGCAGAGCATATAGTTCAAATGGACAGACTTAGAAAAGGATGCATTTAGAGATATTAAAACAGCCATAGCTAATGCCCCCTCTTTAAGAAGTCCATATTTTGACAAAGATTTTATTTTATATACCTTTGCCTCAGATGACTCTCTCACGGCTGTGCTGACGCAAAAGGTAGAATTAGGAGATGAATACCCAATCTATTTTATGAGCACTGGTCTGCAAGGTGCTGAACTGAACTATCCTGTTGTCGACAATAAAGCGTATGCCGTATTCAAAGCAGTAAAGCAGTTCAGACCATATATCCTTAAGAAAAAAACTAAAGCTATAGTTCCCCACCCGACTGTCAGATCCCTTTTCGTTCAAAAGGAGTTGGGAGAAAGAAGGGGAAATTGGGTTACAACTCTTCAAGAATATGATTTGGAATTTAAACCAGCCACCATCATTAAAGGACAAGGCCTATGTAAATTGCTTACTGAACATCCGATTGATGATGAACAAGACTGGAAAAATGAAGCCGAGTTGAATATAGTCGAAGTATGTGCCATTTTCACAGCTCCTGAATCATGGTATAGGGATTTAGTGCATTACTTGCAACAAGGATACTTACCAGAACATTGGAGTTCTAAGCAAAGAAGGGCACTCCATTTGAAGTCAGCAGCCTATCAGACCATTGACGGAATACTTTTCAGAAAAAATTATGATGGAGTTTTTCTAAGATGTTTAGAGAAGGAAGATGCCAATAAAGTAGTCAAGGAATTACATGATGGACCTGTTGGTGAACATTATTCTGGGGATACAACAACCCACAAAATACTGAGAGCAGGATATTATTGGCCCACTTTGTTCAAAGATTCTCATGCCTATGCACACAATTGTGATGTATGCCAAAGGAGTGCTGGTAAATTACCAAAAGCAGTAGGACCACTGCAGCCAGTTATCATCTCAGAACCTTTCGAATAATGGGGCATAGACGCCATTGGAGAGATAAAACCGAATTCCTCTCTCCAACACCAGTATATCCTAACAACCATGGAATATTTTACAAGATGGATAGAAGCTATCCCTTTGTGCAAACTCAATGAAGATACGGTCATCAGTTTCTTAAAGGAGAACATTATAACCAGGTTTAGGGTTCCAATTTCCCTAGTCTTTGATAATGCAACTTATTTTTCGTCTTTTAAAATAAATGAATTTGTTTATGAAAGAGGAATTAAATTACATTATTCAGCCAACTACTATCCCCAAGGAAATGGATTAGCTGAATCTTCAAACAAAAACCTCATCAGGATCCTTAAGAAGACTGTGATTGAAAACCAAAGAAGCTGGCACACTGCTCTCCTGAATGCTTTATGGGCAGATAGAGTCACTCCAAAGAATGCTTTAGGGGTTTCTCCATATACCCTCATCTACGAAAGAGAAGACATCCCCCCCTAACCTCTTACTCCCATCTTTGCAATTGGCCCAAACCTCCTGAGGTACCAGTAGTCAAGTTTTACAGTCCAAAATTGACACTTTACTGAAACTCGAAGAATCTCGGCAGAAAGCCAAAGACCGGTTCCACCAACACCAAGACATAGTGAAAAGATGGTTTGATAAAAGATAGTTAGTAAAAGGAATTTCGAAGTAGGTGACCTAGTTCTAAAATGGGATCATCCACACGAAGGAAAGGGAATGCATACAAAGTTCCAACATCTATGGGTCGGCCCGTATCTAATTTCCAAAAAACTTCGCCCATCCACTTATAAGCTAAAAGACCTCCAGGGAGAGGAAGTAACCCTTCCCCTCAATGGCCTCGCCTTTAAACAATACTTCGCATAGTCTCATTTGAGACCTTTGTACATAAATAAACAATTCTTTGTTTCTTTTCTTTTTCTTTTCTTTCCCTTGTTTCTTGTTTTTGTTTTTACGAACAGTTCAAGTCGTTTGGTCTGTATAGAGAGTTTTCCCCTTTCTGTTTGTTTTTCTCTTTTCTTTACTTCACTTAATAAAGCTCACCTCAACTTTTGGCATAGTTGTAGGACACAACTCCAAGCAAAATTGAAGTCTTGAAAGACAAAACTTCAGACATAAAGAAAATATAGTTCTGTGACTTTGCCTTCACTGATCAGCCTTTAGGAATGTAGAGATCTTTTCTTGTCTGGTCATAATAACCCCAGTTAAATGACTAATGATGCGATACTTCTCTCTCACTATCTTAAGGATGCACCCACTTTAATATTGATGCCTGTCTCAAGTTTTTTTCTATTATGGACCTATGGAAAGGAAGCATGTTTCACAGGTGTATAGTATTTAAAATGATCCCATGCTACCAATAAAATCCCAAGAGATTATATTAGGGAGTCTGATTTCCATAAATTCTTGCCTCAATTAAAGCATGGCTGAGATGAAGCAAGATGTTCAATCTATAAAGTTGATTAAGTAATTCAGCCCAACCAAGGCTTTTCTCCATCCATGAAGCTTGACAATCAAATAAAATCTCTCACTCACACAAAAGGACATTATGGATTGAAGAGCCCAGATCAAAACATGGAAAATTTAAGCAAGTTGTTTCTGGAAGGCTCAAACAGCTAAAGCTGTCAATTTAAGAGACATCCAAAAGAGATGCAAATAGCACGGGAATGAGGAACAAACAAATACGCCTGTGAGACATTGTTACGATCTTGTGGAGTCCTCCTGTAGTCAAAACATCATAAAGATAGATCCTAAAAGAATTAACTCCATATCTTGGCCTTGGGAGAGTTTGAAAGAAGTAGAAGTCTTAGCCTCCTTTTTCCCAAAAGACAAATATGATTAAGAGATCACTACATTCTTAGAAGTTGAACTGAAGGGCATTAATTAAAAGTCATTCTAATCATGACAAGATTTTGTTTTCAGAGATCTGTGTTCACCAGCGAATTGCCAATTGTTGTTGCTCCAACATCCTTCCCCAAACTTTTTAAAAATGTTGGGGCCCCTGCTTCTACATTTTTTGCAACAAATGTTTCTCTTTTATTTGAAGCTTATCCTACTCCATTTTGGCAAACTTCAACACTTGTTTTCCAAAGAAGTTTGTCATCCAAATTTTTCTAAGGAAAAATCACTTTTAGCCTTAGACGCGAATTTTAATCATAACTTTGTTGCTTTCGGCGGAAATATTAACCTTAAATCTGCCGCTTCGGCAATAATCCCAACCATAATTCAACCAATTTATGGGCTTCTTGCACAGCTTTCAAACTTAACTTGTCCGCAAATTGCGCAAAACTTAACAATAGGATTGCCGCTTTTGGCGCACTTTAAGGACTCAATTTTTTGACCCACTATGGCGCAAGTCTTAACCCTATGGTGGCCGCCCGTGGCACAATTACTAATGACATATCGGGTGATTTGGCGCAAGATTTAACCCTAAAAGGGACGCCGATACGGAAACCCGTCAGATCTTTCCTCATGACCCTATGGCGCATCTTTCATTGGCGCATAGGTTGTGACCAAATCCTCCACCGATGCCCAAATTTTATCCCCAAAATGGCCGACATTATAACCGCTCTTCGTCCTTTGACGTAGCCCATGAGTTTATTTTTTGGCGCAATTCATCGTCACACGATTTAAGACTAAGACGTCCGCTACGTGTGCAAAACTTAACAATAAGATTTCCGCTTTGGCGCGAAAGTCGATTTGGGCATATGTGCGAATACAGAGTTGGTGGGGTCATTAGTGTGGCCATGTGTTGTTTTAATTGCCCGTTTGCCTCGAGCCCCGTGCTCATCAATCCGCCAACCTTTCATGTACGTGAAGTTAATGCTTCCCCTATATGAGCACATTGTTAACACCCAAAAAGTGCTCACTACCTCATCTCCCTCATTACATGACTCATTTGTCTATATTTCCTACCATATTTGCCTCCAAAATCTTAAAAACCCATTAAAAAGCCTCCAAAAGGCCAAAACCCCCCCTTTTTTCCCCCAAAATAATTTAAATTCCTCCAAAAATAGCAAAAACCCTCTAAAATGGCCCTAAATTCCTAAAAATCAAATAAAAGGGAATAAAAAATACAAAAAAGAGAAAAAACAGGGAAAAAATGAAGCAAAAACCCTAGACAATTGACCTAAACCATATGGTGCCAAAAACCATGGGTCAACCCTCCACCACTAAAAACCTATAAATAGGTGATGGAGTCTCCCCATTTCACATGCACAATCTTCCCTATCCTCACTCTGCCAAAATCACTCTTGAAACCCTAGCTTACCATTTGAGCTAGTCTTTCCCATTTGAGTGCCCCTTTGGCCCATATCCAAAACCCTTTGGAGGATGAGAAGGAACCCATTGGAGCTTGGAAGTGTTATAGCTTGAAATGACACCTCTCCGTCTGTGACGACACTTGCTTCCCTTAGTCGCATGACGACATTTCTTGAGATCAAGTTCAGTCACACAACAGGACATTTGTGGATGGAGGAGTCATTTGGGACACTAAAAATAGTTGAAATTACCTCATTCTTGACCCATTTGATGTATATGACCCTTAGGAACATTTTTCTAGACCAAACCATCTCCTGAAAATGAGCAGAAAAGCCTGTTTTTGGCCATTTTTTAACATGAGCGCTGGTATACAGGCATGATAGTAGTGTGTGCACCCTCTTGAGTGCAACTCCACTGTTGAAATAGTAGTTCTCAACTCCATATGTACACTACTTTGTCTATTGTAGAGTAGCGTACACCCTTGTTTTGGTCAAAATCTTGAAATTTTGGGAAGTTAAGTTAGTTGGGGAACCTCCTCCTCGGTTATAACTTCTTTTCCTATTCTTCACTGACTACATAAGGAGGGTAGAAGGGCCATGTGAGAGGACTAAGCCCAATTACAAAGTTATGCTGGAGGAATGGAGACCCTCATCCCCCTCTCTTGTGCTTCAGTTTTGGTAAACCCTAGCACAGTTGATTAGAGGCTGGAATCCTTGGAGAACGGAAGCAGGAGACCTTGAATCTAGGTTTCGTGAAGTGCCAAGCTTGAAAGAAGGTATAACTGTATGTACTTGCTTTCCAAATATGACCTATTAATGTGTATTATATTTGATTACAGTTTGTTTATAATCTGATGTCTTCTTCTATCATGAATATCAATCTTATATATGTAGTCAAATGTGTTTGAGAAAGGTATCAAGTTGTTTTGCAGGTCTGGGCATTGCGACACTGGATAAGCATTGAAGAGTGAGGGAGGCAAAGCTAGGATCAACCTTCTGAATGAGGTGCTTACATCTCTAAACCCTAATCTCTTCATTTATTTGTTGTACTTGCAAAATGCTTGTAAGTCTATTTTTATCACCATAAGTTGGTAGTTTCTCCCCTGAACTATAGGTGCATTTTCCCCAAAACAGAATGGCGACTCCGCTGGGTAAAGCCTAACTGCTTAGGGGTATCCAAGGTCATTTCTTCAGTCTTGTTTGATGGTATTTGTTCATTTTCTTGATAAGGATCAGTTAGTAGGCTCTGTTTGACCCTCCTTGGCTCTTACAGACCCTTCCCAGCCCTTGCAAACCCTGTGGACCCAGGTGTGGGGGTTTTAACCCCATTTTTCCAACTTTTTCCACCTGTACGCTACTATTTGTACAACACAGTAGCGCCCATATGATACTTTTCCTCTGCACAGTAGTGCCCATCTTGCTATGGGCGCTGGTATGCCTCATACACAGTAGCGCTCAAAATATGGCTTTGAAATTGTTGAGTTTTTGGGTTGTGGACCCAAATCTGGGGGATGTGGCTGCATTTTTTGGGGTCCCTGATGACCCTAGGTCTAAGTTAAAGCACTGTAAGTGGTCTCCCATCCTTGTACTGATCCTACATTCATGATTTGAACCTCTTTTGATCAATTTGGGCTTGTTTGGAAAGTTTTGGGGTTTGTTGACCCAAGTTGGGGGGTTGTGGACCTGTTTGGTGTTTTGTACCCTAATTTGAGTTTGACTGAACTTGCTTGCCCCATTTCCACTGGATTTGAAACCTATTGAGTCTTCTTGACCCGGTTTGTATCTATTTGAGTGAAATTTCTCATTTAGGTTGGTTTCTTATCATCCCTTATGCTTTTGGTTTTTCTTTTGTAGTGAAAACTCAAGTGTTTTGGCTGTTGTTCAAGACCTTGTTTGCATTGTTTATGTGTAGACCTGACTTTACCAAGCCATACTTCTTCGTAGGTCATTTGCTTCCTTTGGGTCTAAAAATAGTTTTCGTACTCTTTTCCCAATGTTTGGCATGCTTACATCAATAAGAATTTGAAAGTCATATTTGGTAGCTTTTACTGTTTCATAAAGAGAACCTGAAAGTTTCTTTGCTTTGCTTTGATAATAGGTTAGTTTCAGTTTTGTTTCTTGCCTTTGAAAGCATAAAGAATTTTGATTTATCTTCTGAATAGAGTACCTTTCAAGTGGCTTAAAAGATTTTAGAGTGCTTTGCATAAAAAAGAACAAGTTTTCTTTTGCATACCTAGTTGCTTGAGTAGCTGCATTCTTAGGTTTTGAGTTTAATTTTGTAAATTTAGACTTTATTTTTACCTTTTTTGCATTCGAAAGATTAAAAATTGCATTTGAAAATGCATTCTAGATCAGAATTTTAAGACTTGCATTGAAAAGAAAAAGATTTGTTTGGTGGTAAATATTTCATTTTCAAGTACTCTATCTCTATTATAACCACTTTCACACACCCACTACCTTTTTGAGTAAGCAAGTAACCTTTAAAATGAACTCTAATAAAATGTACTAGCAACATTTTCTTTTCTAGGTTACACTACACCAACTAGTCTTGGTTAGGATCTTGGGTTTAAAACACCTTAAACCACCCAAGATCACACATTACGCAAAAATCGTAGTTCGACTATCATAGGTAAACCCACTTTATTCAAAGCTTGCCTGGGATCTATGCAGTAGCTCTCGTTAGATCAGATTGTTGGGAATACTCCTCCTACTTTCTGTTTCGAGCATATACTAGGATTGGATCGCGTTTGGGGACTCTTTTGAGTTTCGGGCTCAGTTACCTTGCCCATGCCTTCTAATTCGACCAGAGACTGTTCCCCCAGGAGTTTTTGGTGTTGTGGTATCCTTAGTATCTAAACTTAGGTTCATACACAGGTGACAACGGAGGGTATATCTGCTGTAGCTAGGACAGACGTGGGAGGAAATCCCTTGCAGGTCTTTGGGAGGGCGGTTGTGTGATTCCAGTGCTTGCACCCTTAGTCATTGTATTGTGGACCCCGGGTAACTGTTCTTCATCTTTCGTTGATCTATTCTGGGCCCTCATCATCCCAGACTCTTCTCCGGAAGGCATCTGTTTTCCTGGTTTGATTTACCTAGGACCTTTTTTAGTGGTGTGCTCTTTGTGCTACTTGTTTTAGTTTTCCTTAGAGAACTTCTTGTTCATTTGAGCAGGAAACTATGTCTAGCATTCCGGCGAGTGCCAATCAAGGTACCCCTATTCCGGGGGATCCTTGTGCTGTTCCATTCATTGGAAACATTGGTGCTCCATTAATGGCTACTCTGAATCTTCCTGGATTCACTATTGGGTTGTCGGTTTGGTTGTTTTCCACTCCGAATGCCTTGCATGCTCCTGCCGCTTCTTTTGTGAGCACCTCAAATCAAGAGCATCAAAACCTTGTTCCTCCCTTACCAGTAACATATTCTCCTCCTCCTTCTACCTCATGTGGAGAAAGTAGCAATACTAGTAGCCAGCAGTCTAAAAGGAATAGACAGAGGAAGAATAGGAAGAAGATGCCAAAACAAGGGGGCAGCTACCCAGCCTCTGCAAGTCATGCTGGGGGCAAGCAGCCTTCCTCTGTAAGTCATGCAGGGGGCACCTACCTAGCTTCTTGAGGTCATGCTGGGAGAAAAATTTTAGTCACTGAAAATCATACTGAAAGTTTGTCTTCAACCATTGTAAGTCATGTTGAGGACACGTCATTGATCACTGCTAGTCATATTAATGACAAGTTACCAGTTCCTGTGAGTCATACTAGAGACACCAGATCAGCCACTCCAAGTCATGCTGAGGGAGTTGACATTGTTGATAAACCAAACAAACAGAAGCTTAAGTTCCCTTGTAAGTTTTGTGAGGGATACCACCTTACTTACTTGTGCCCTGTACTTCCAGAAGTGCAAAAAGTGTGGTCCTTAGTTCAAAAGTCTGATGCTTCTGAGCAACCAGCCTTTGTGAGTCATGCTGGGGGCAAGCTGTGAGCCAATTCCAGTCATGCTGAGAGTACTGACGTTGTAAAGGAGTCTAAAGCTATAGGATGGAAACCAAAGTTCCCTTGTAAAATTTGTAAGGGAGATCACCTTACTCACCGATGCCCTGCCATTCCAGAGGCACGAAGAGTGTGGTCCATGTCTGAAGGAACCTCTATTCCTGAGTTGTCTATAGATTCCCTACAGTTAGATCAACCTTTGGTTGATAAAATGGTTGAACCAATGAAATCTTTGGTTGACCCCACTCTTCCTTCGGAGAGTGAAGTGATCGAATCGATCCAATCTTCGACCGATCCCATCAGTCCTTCGGAGATTGATGCACCTACTATTGAAGTCTTTTGTATTACTAGTTTGGATATTCCTGAAAAAGGGGGCACTTCATTTGTGCCATGTGAACCCCTACCAAGCCCTAGGATTGTTTCCTTTGATTGGAATAGTCTAGCCGAGCCTCGTCTTCCTTCTTCGACACCTTTCCAGATAAAGGTTGATATCGGGAACCATACAGTTGATCGATGCATTGTTGATGAAGGTGCTTCTGTTAGTATCTTATCTGCTTATGCTTGGAGAGAATTGGGTTTTCCTAATGTTATTCCAACTGCTAATTGGCCATTGACCTTTGATAGAAGACCTAGTGAATCGATCCGATTCCTCCGTCAAGCACCTGTTACTTTGGGTGGAAAAACAGTCTTAGTTGATTTTATGGTTTTAAAGGACCCTGCGGATTTTGATATGATCCTCGGGCATGATTAGGTTTATGCTATGCATGTTGTGCTGTCTACTCTCTTTCGTGTGATGCATTTCCCTCATAACGAAAGCATCATCACTATCGACCAGCTTGCATTCGTTGATCCTCCTTATTACCCAACTGTAGACCAGTTAGATCCCTCGTCATTAGGCACTATTATGTCACATGGGACTTATGTGGCATATTGTTCCTTGAGTTCAACTGCTACTGAGAAGAAGTATCTGAGTTCATGCTTACCTTCTCGGGACTTGGTCCTAGCTTTTGACTAAGTGACACCTCCATCTGAATGTTTAGATATGTGTTCTATCTGGGATGATATACTTCCTTCCGATGAAGTTTTCCTAGAGTCCATAGTACAGTCTGCCATTCATTTGGATGTTGATACAGTCGCAGTTATGTCCAACCCCGGTTTGACCTTAAAGTTTGATCTTCCTACTGTTGAGTCTTTGGACTCTCCTATAGATCCGCAAATCGGTGTTCCTGCTAAGTTTGATTATGCTTCTAGAATTTTCAACTCCCGTGATGATGAATTTGTTTCTGCAGATTCCATCATGTCCTTCAACTTTGATCTTCATCCTGAAGTTGATCTTGTTGATTGTAAGTCCTCGGGCTTGGGTACCATAGAGTCTTCATTTGAAAACTCTGCCTTGTTTATGCATGTTGTTGATGATAGTGAAGTTGGAATTATTTCTACCACAATGACTTGTATCGGGTCTTTCCTTCCATATGTTTTAGATATGATCTTGGTACTAATGTTTCTTGGAGACAGGATTCTTAGCTGGATGTATACTTGCTTAATGGTCCTTTTCGACACCTTGTGCGACCATGTCAGGTATATTCGGAACCTTGCATATAGGTTTAGGCTTCCCCGCTGTTATGTTGCATTTGAACCTTTTGCCATTCGAATTCGCCATAGGGTCAAACCTGTTGGATATTGGTGTGTTAGCCATCTCTTTATGCATTCTGCACCAGTCCGACAGCAGAGCCTACCTAACATGGGTCACCCTAGTCAGCACCCTTATGCCATTCTGGTGCCCATGCTGAGTTTTTCTCATAGGTTTGGGAGCCTTTTTAGATTTACCATGACTTTGAGAAGAAGCCTCGTATCTTTCTTCCTCATATATTTCTGGCCATCCCTGATAAGGCTCCCATATTTGTGTTCAAGTTTCATATGCATCTATTACAATCCCGCTTGCGCTAATGAGCTCGATGCCAGCTTCCACGCTTTTAGCTAGTTGTATAAGCCTCCATCTCTGATCTCATTTCCGCTAAGCCCTGTTTCATTTTGCCTTCGCAATTTGACACCTTTTACCTGGAGGAGACCAACCCTGAATGTCCTTATCTTTCTCATGTTCCTTGCATTAAGCATAGCTTTGTTCCATGTGCTTGGAGCTGGTTTCGCATGTCCCTGACACTCATCTCCTCCCATTTCGAGCATTCTTCTTTTACTTTGAGCTCGTTAAAAATAGCAAGTAGGTTGTGAGCATTCTTCTGCCTTCACTTTGAGCTCGTTAAAAACAGTAAGTAGGTTTCGATCATTCTTCTTTTACTTCGAGCTCGTTAAAAATAGTAAGTAGGTTACGAGCATTTCTTTCATCTTCACTTCGAGCTCGTTAAAAACAGTAAGGAAGTTATGAGCAATCTTCCACCTTTCCTTCGAGCTCGTTAAAAACAGTAAGGAGGCTACGAGCATTTCTTCCACCTTTCCTTCGAGCTCATTAAAAACAGTAAGGAAGTTATGAGCATTTTATATATCTCCTTTGAGCTCATTAAAAACAGTAAGGAGGTCATGAGTTTACTTTTCCGGACTCGTTAAACCTTTACGGAAAAGATCCCTATGGAGTTCTTTTAAGCCCTTTTTAGACTCCTTAAATAGGAAAAGTTTGCCAAGCATAGTTGTCTTTTCGGGCTCGTTAAAATAACTGAACCGACATCCACTTAGGTATAGAATTACCCCTTTTCCGAGCCTTGGTGGATAATTTATGGAAAAGGTATACTCTAGGTATACTCTTGTATGCGCTAGCAGAGTTCTTCTTCCATCATTTTACACTTTTTCGGGGAAGGAGACTAACTTTACGAAAAAGAACCTTTGGAGTCGTCTTTAGGGTTTTCAGACTCTCGAAATTTGAAAACACCAAGTGAGCACATACCAATCCAGGATCGATATAAAATCCACGGATAGGTGTATAGAGGACTGTTTAAGTTTTTCAACTCTATAAGCAAGAAAACACTGCTAAGCACAGGCCAATCCGGGCTCGATATAAAATCCATGGATAGGTGTATAGAGGACTGTTTAAGTTTTTCAACTCTATAAGCAAGAAAACACCGCCGAGCACAGACCAATCCGGGCTCGATATAAAATCCACGAATAGGTGTTTGGAGTTTTCTTCTAGGTTTTTCAGACTCCTTAAATATGAAAATATCATCGAGCATGCTTTAGTTCTTTGTCAAGCTCGTTAAAAAATGAAAAAGGAAAGGGAAGGGAAGAATGTCAAAATATCTTTCAATATGATGGTAGCAAGTCAACTATCTCCTTGAACAAAACACCAGTTTTGAGTCTCATAAACAAGTTGGGTTCTAGTGTTGGCCTTAGGGTAAACTTGATCTCAGAGTTCTTACTCCTCCATTTCGTTAGTCTTCCAATCATATGGAGAATCTGTTAATGTCTCCTACATTGCAGATTTGTATCATGGTCTCTTTGTGTTCAAAGATGCCTAAGTCACTCTTGTGTCATGCTCACTGCTCAAGGATACAACCTGTGTCGGCCATTCTGCAATTTCCTTGACCTCATGTGTCAACCATTCCTTGGTGTCAGTATGTTTCATCATGTGTTCAGTCCTACTCCAAATCAGCTCATACCTCTTTGAGTGTCCCTTGTGTTGGATGATGGAGGATGCATTAAGGCCTCCCTTCCAACGGACTTCTTCCCATCAAGTTTAGCTCATTATGCTCTGGGAATGAAGTTTAGAGTTTCGGTTAGTACCTTGGGGATTGCAGTCATTAGTGGCAGTTTCCCTCGCTATTGGATAGATGGGAATACATTAATGTCTCCTATCCTATGGATTCTTCAAGTGTTCGACGGCAAGACCACTTATTCACACTTGCTTGAATGTACTAGGTACCTTGGGTTCCGTTTTCATTATTGGTGGACACCCTTGCATTTGTTAACGGTATACATCAATGACTGGTAATCAAACGATACCTCCCATGTTTGACATCAACTCATTTATTAGCATGGATAGATTTGTACCTTGGGTTGTTTTTGGATGAAGACCTTGGGATCCTCGATAGCATCACCTCATTTATGTTATCGCCCAAGTTGCGCAAGATTGAGCCACACTCTTTTTGGCTCTTGATGAGACATAGATCCAGCTTGTTCTCTATGGCTATGTTCTCCAGTTTTGACATAGATCCACCTTGTATTTATGTGGATGTGTTTACAATTATGTTCCTCATGGATCTACGCTTGTATTTTAGTGGCCATGATATATGCATCAATATTTGGATCATTATTGTATCCTCTTGGAGGTCATGTTCCACCATTTGAACATGGACAGTTACCCCAAGGATAAGTTTGTTTGACATTGCCTTTGCATTCAGGTACTTCATTTGAGCCTATGATTCTTGGTTTCTCCATTCCTCCATGATTCAACTCTTTGTTATTTATAATGTATTTCGGCCATCGTTTCCCGTACTCCCTCTGACCTCATACATTAGGGGGCATCTGTTATAGCCTGAAATGACACCTCTCCGTCCGTGACGACACTTGCTTCCCTTGGTCGCATGACCACATTTCTTGAGATCAAGTTCAGTCACACAACAGGACATTTGTGGATGGAGTCATTTGGGACACTAAAAATGGTTGAAATTACCTCATTCTTGACCCATTTGATGTATATGACCCTTAGGAACATTTTTCCAAACCAAACCATCTCCTGAAAATGAGCAGAAAAGCCTGTTTCTGGCAATTTTTTAACATGAGCGCTGGTATATAGGCATGATAGTAGCATGTGTACCCTACTGAGCACGACTCCACTATTGAAATAGTAGCGCTCAACTCCATATATATGCTACTTTGTCTATTGTAGAGTAGCGTACACCCCTGTTTTGGTCAAAATCTTGAAATTTTGGGAAGTTAAGTTAGTTGGGGAACCTCCTACTCGGTTATAACTTCTTTTCCTATCCTTCACTAACTATATAAGGACGGTAGAAGGGCCATGTGAGAGGACTAAGCCCAATTACAAAGTTATGTTGGAGGAATGGAGACCCTCATCCCCCTCTCTTGTGCTTCAGTTTTGGTAAACCCTAGCACAGTTGATTAGAGGTTGGAATCCTTGGAGAACGGAAGCAGGAGACCTTGAATCTAGGTTTCGTGAAGTGCCAAGCTTGAAAGAAGGTTTAACTGTATGTACTTGCTTTCATTCATTAATAAAGATCAGACGTTCTTTTCTTTCCAAATATGACCTATTAATGTGTATTAGATTTGATTACAGTTTGTTTATAATCTAATGTCTTCTTCTATTATGAATATCAATCTTATATATGTAGTCAAATGTGTTTGAGAAAGGTATCAAGTTGTTTTGCAGGTTTGGGCATTGCGACACTGGATAAGCATTGAAGAGCGAGGGAGGCAAAGTTAGGAACAACCTTCTGAATGAGGTGCCTATATCTCTAAACCCTAATCTCTTCATTTATTTGTTGTACTTGCAAAATGCTTGTAAGTCTATCTTTATCACCGTAAGTTGGTAGTTTCTCCCCTAAACTATAGGTGCATTTTACCCACAACAGGAAGCAGCCCTCCTGCACTACTGCAAGAGCTCCACCAACCTCAACACTTGAGGTAAATTTAATACAAAAGAAAATCTTTATCATATTGTCATGTCTTTTTATTTCTGTTAATGCTCATGCTAGGTTAAATTTCATATTGTTTTATTGCTTTAATTTACTATTTATTGAACTGCTACTAAGGAGGCCCTTCTCCTTAGTAGGTGCTCATTTGCACAAGCTAGGGCGAAAATCCTAGCTACAGTTTTGGCGACTCCACTGGTGTTCCTTTGAGTTTCTGGTTATAATTTTTAAAATTTTTATTTTCTGCAAATAGTTTTCTGTTTTCCCCTTTCGACTGTCCTTTTCGGCAGTTGGGTTTGCTGGTGGAAATCACGTATTTTTTCCGCACAGCTGCTATCCGATCGCGGCTTTCAGCATGTTTCCTGCGATCTCCCCGTGGCTTTCAGTCTGTTTCCTACGATCTCCCCGCGGCTTTCAGCCTGTTTCCTGCGATCCCCCCGTGGCTTTCAGCCTGTTTCCTGCGATCTCCCCACGGCTTTCAATATGTTTCCTGTGATCTCCCTACGACTTTCAGTCTTTTTCCTAAGATCTCCTCGTGGCTTTCAGCCTGTTTCCTGCGATCCCTCCATGGCTTTCAGCCTGTTTCCTGTGATCCCCCCGCGGCTTTCAGCCTGTTTGCTACGATCTCCCCGCGGATTTCAGTTTGTTTCCTGTGATCTCCCCGCGGCTTTCAGCCTGTTTCCTGAGATCTCCCTATGGCTTTTAGTCTGTTTCCTGCGATCTCCCCGTGGATTTCATCTTGTTTCCTGCGATCCCCCCGCGACTTTCAGCCTGTTTCCTGCGATCTCCCCACAGCTTTCAGTCTGTTTCCTGTGATCTCCCCTTGGCTTTTAGCCTTTTTCCTGCGATCGCCTCGCGTCTTTCAGCCTGTTTCCTGCGATCTCCCCGCGGCTTTTAGCCTGTTTCCCATGATCCAGCCGCATCGTTTCGCCACAGACCCGCAATCTGTTTTCTGTACTTTTTTACCCTTTTTTGAACCCAAAACTTTGTTGCACTATTTTCTGCACCTGCACAACCACCTGTTCTATCTCCAACCATACTTACCTACAACCTTTTTCTGTAGTTTTCTTTCTGTCCCATTTACAATTTTTTTTAAGTTTAAGCATTTCAATTGAAAAAAGAAGATTTTGCATTACAAGTTTAATTTCTGCATTATTAGTTAGAAAGTTTCCCACCCCGTGGCACTTTTCATTGGGTTCGTTATCTCACACGCACACACTCTATCACCTAATTCAAGTGAGCCTTAAAAAACTACTAAACACAACCAACATTCTAACCCCACTTGGGGAACACATAAGAATATTGTAGTTAGGTAGGACAGGGGGGATAGGCATCCAAATAACACCCCTCGGTCACTTACACTTGAGACATAGTTGTTGTCCATTAGGGAACCAAAATCCCCTAGTATTTTTTGGCACGGTCACAACCAGTTTATCAGAGGGCCTCTCCCTTAGGAGGGTTGAAGTATCCAGACTAGTTCTGGAGGTCTGAGTGGAATACCGCAATCCATTTAGAAACTGAAGGCTACCTACTCGTTGGTCTACGTGTGGTGATTCCTTTTAGGCCCACACTGTGATAGGACTGGAGTTGCAGATTCACCTTTCTGGACGTGTCATGAATGGGGTATCTTAGTTTCCTTTCTTCTAGGATTGTCTTACCCAGTGTCCCTCCCACTAGGGGGGTATCTTTAACCACTTGGCTCTACTATCCATATTGTCTAACTTGGATTTCATTACCTTGTAGAGGATATGTCTGGTTGAGTCAGAATACTATTTAGTTAGGTGTTTGCATGCTCCCTTACCTCCCTTTGGTCTAGCGAGTCCATTATTTTTATTTTTTAGGAAACCTGCTACTTGTTGGTATTCTGACCATTGTTGTTGACTCTCCACTTATTGTACCACAGCTATTACAGTAGGTGTTTTGAGCCAGTTGTTTTCCTGAGTGTCGTATGTTTTGTGCTCTCCTTCTGCAGACTCGGTTGCATTAGGGTTTTTGAGCCATTTTTTCACTCAACACAACCCCCAGATACTTGACACCATTTGTCACCATTGAGTCCCCAAGACATTCTTGGCGCCTTTGGGGCGAGTCCCCGTAGCACAGTTCACTTGACATCACCCGTCATAGACGTAGGGATTCATCACTCGACTCCACTCGTCGACAACATAGAGCTCCATCCCTCGGCCCTGACGCCCATTATTTTACATCTGATTCTGAGGTGGAGTCCGATAACCCCACTTATACTGCACCAACCAGCCCCATGGATGGCATGAATTCCAACCCTTTCTTTGTAAGGACCATTGGTGGAGCGTCCACCACCACCCCAACTACCACACCTACTTTAGGTATGCCCTCGATGTCGCCCACACCCACCATTCTAGTCACTATTCCAATTCCAGTGGCTAGCATACCCAACCCAACTCCACCAGTGACTCACACTACCCTTGGCGGCGCAGGACCATCCCATACCACCTTCGTTCCCCCCCTGGGGGCAACATCCCAAACTTGAACCCAACTGCTACACTTGGGGGCATTGGCCCCAACAGGGTCACGACCACCAGTATGTCACATCATTCTACTAGTTTTCCATTCATGGCTAGTCTCAAACTTCCTGACCTGGCCAGAATGACCAATGATCCCATCAGACACGACCCTGTGTGGCCTCACATGCCCACCAAGCTCCCATCAAACATCCCTAAGTTTGAGGGCAAAGTAGGTGAAGACCCCCAAAACCACATTATGTCCTTCCATCTATGGTGTTCCTGCAACTCCATAGTGGACGACTCTGTCTGACTCCATTTGTTACAACACACTCTCACTGGCTCTGCATCCAAATGGTACATCAAGCATTCCCATGGGACCCATGCCACCTTTACTTCCCTCGCCTCGACCTTCCAGTTCTTTTAGTTACTTGTCCGCTATGACGTGGGAGTTGAGATCCTACTGTCTTGTAGATAGAATACAACCACCCATATCACTGACCACATTCATGAGTGGCATCGACGCCGAAGCCTGTGCAAAATCAAGTTAGATGACCGTATCTTCTTAGATTGGTTTCTAAAATCTCTCCTTCCCGTTATTGCCAAGGATGTGGCATCCGAGCGACCCTATTCCGAGGAAGAGGCCATCATAAAATCCCAATAATTTGACCTTATTTACACCCAGTCTGGTTATCTATATACCATTATACCTGACGCCCCCCGTGGTGATTCCTCCCAAAATGGTGCGCTGGGGGCATCCCACGCCACCGATGGCATCATTGGCCATATTGCCTCGCATAACCAACCATTTTCTATAACACGTACTAATGCTGGCCCCGACCTTTTGTGGGATACATCCCACTCTGGAGAAACCAATTTGTATGGTCCCATGGCACATCACCACCATTTCCACGGACCCTCATGTCCACCTCAGTGCTTTGGCCATGCATCCCCCGCTTATGCCCCCGCGATTGCACCTCATCCATATTATCACTCGCAGGCCGCGCAAGCTCCTGTATCCTCTCAAGCCCCCCCTGCTTATTATCCACCCCAAGAATCACCTGTGACAAACCCACAACTCGTCACACAAACATATCAGCCACCCCCATAAGGTTCAGCACCTGCACCGCCTCCACCCACTTATTATCCACCATAGCCTGCTCCCACACCTGCACAACCCCAGAACCCACCTAACACCCAAGGGTAAGTGTATGCGCAACAAAATCCGCAGCCCAACCAAAATAACCAACGCCAACAAGGCCAACAAAACCATGGCAAAGGACGTAACCGTGGGAACAACCCCCCTCCAGACCAAGGTGGCCAACCACCTAATCCCCCAAATAATAATAACGCGACACCTGCCAACCAAAACCCCGACAGGCCACCCAAGCAAGCCAAAAACCCTAATTTGCGAACGAACCATCTTTGTTCTATTTGCGGGGTCTATGGCCATTACACACACGCTTTCCCACATTTGGAGTGAGATCGACAACTTTGGACCGATCATGCCCACCGCCAAGGGAATGCGGCTCCTTAGGCACCACCTAACCCCCCACTACCTCAGACTCAACCCTTGGTGTTACAGAACCCTTTACCAACCCAAGGCATGGTGAACACTCAACCGTTAGCTCCCCCTTAAGGAAATTCGCCCCCACAATAGCAAATCACTTATGCCGCTCCTGATCAACCCATGATAGACTCAAGTACCCATCACTTGTTAATGATGTCATCCACCGATGTCAACCTTCAAACCCATCGGAACCAATATGGCTCCACCCCTGAAGCCCCTCCCACCGACAAAAACACCAATGCTCTTCCCACTGATCAGTCGTTACGAATACCTTCGGCCCCATTAGATGCCGCCTCAAAAGCCCCTCGCTTCCCACTTCACTGCATCAACAATAACCCCAATGCTTGTGCTGCGTCTAATTACAACATTGTAGATGATTTAACTAAATTCCCCGCAGCGATGTGTGCGTTAGAGGTCTTAAAAAACTGTCCTACACAACACAAGACTTTGCTCTCAGCCATTGGTGCTATTGACCCAACTAATTTACGAATGATGGCCTTCAATTTGGACCAATCCGAACCTCGCCTGCCTTCCACATTAGCGTTCCAAGTTTCTGTATCTATTCGGAATCTTGTAATCCATCGTTGCATCATTGATGAGGGTGCCTCTACATGCGTTATGTCCACATTCATTTGGCAGAAGTTGGGATCCCCTACTCTCCAGCAGTCCACCACTACGTTGCGAGCCTACGACGACCGATCGGCTCAACCCCAAGGCCTCTTAGCTAATGTCCCCGTCCAGTTGGCTGGTAAAATAGTGCTTATTGACATAGAGGTCATCAACTCCCAACTTGATTATAACCTCTTACTCGGCCGCAGTTACATGTACGCCATGTGGGTGGTTGCCTCATCCGTTTTTCGTACCATGACGTTCCCCCGTGACGGATGCGTGGTCAAGGTTGATAAACTCACCTATTACGATCCCAATGCCCCTGCTGCACCCGAAAACGTTCTTCCCATGGTTGAACAACCTGTTTGCAGTGCATCTACCTCGTTGGTTTCCTCAGTGGGACCCAGAGTTTACTCAAATACGCCGATGACCTCAACATTCCAATCCATTCCACCCTCGTCACCAATGACCGAAATATCTGACTTATGTACCCTTTCCCACAATACACCAACACCCAACCATCAACTAACCTTGCTACCCCAACCACCATTTGTACCTAGTCATGTTTGTGTTACACCCATCCACACAATACCCTTCCTATTCCCTCCTTCTAGAGTAGTAAGCGCCTCGGTTATGGCTACTCTCAGCCTCCCGGGGTTAACTTTAGGAATACCTATATGGTACATCATGCCTCCCGTTTCCCCTCCGACACCAAATGTTGTCCTATAACTGGTGCAACCTATCACCACTACTAGTCAACCACCTCCCGGTGTCACTACTCCTTCCTCATCCACCAGTTCCACCCCTCTTATCAAGCACATTGGGGGCAGAGGCCCACAACCATACACCGCTCTACCCCCGCCCAAACCAGTTAAGAATCTCCTCGTGTTTTGTGCTCCTACCAAATGCTCTTTGTGTGAATATTTGGGCCATGCTACCCATCAATGTCCACAATTACCTGCATTACAAGAGCACATGCAAATTCTTGACAACGACCCCAACATCCCAGTTGTCTTACTCGACCCTACCCCTAAGCCTTGTGATAAATCACCGCGTACCAACCACCCTTGTGCCAGATGCCGTATTTACGGCCACTACTCGCATAACTTTCCTGATCTCTCAGATTACAAAGCCGCTCTCTACGTGATGAATAATTTGGACCTCGATACTACTCCCCCCACCATTGAAGAGATCCACCCCCAGCATCCCCGCCAACCGGAGAGATTAATACCATTTATATGATCTCTTCTACTAGCACTCTCTCGTCAACCAATTTTATGACCCAAAGTTTCCACAATGATGAGGAGATTCTTGAGGCTCTTACTGCAGCTGATTACCCCTGGGAGGATATGCACCATCGTTCCTATTTTCTCCCAGAGGAGTCCTCCCCCACCATAGCCACCCAATTTTCGGTTGAATCCAAATATTTTCTCCCCACCAAAGTCGACTGGTTTAAAGAGCCCATTCCCGCTCCCGATTCCTTCGAGGAAGGTAACATGGCCAATATTTCACCCACAATCCACATTGATATCTCTGCCCTAGCCGGTGCTCCTAAACTCATTACGTTAGGAGCCTCCTGCACTGAGTATGAGATCGGAGAGTACAACAAATTTTTCCAAGAGTTCCACGATGTCTTTGCTTGGTCCTATACCGAAATGCCTGGTCTTGACCCCGCTCTCAAAGAGCACCACATTGACACGTGGCCAGATGTACCCCCCGTTTGCTAGAAACAATGCCTACTGTTATTAGAACAAGCTGATGAGGACCGTCACGCAACCATCCAAACCATCAAAGCTGCCAAGAACCGCTCCAAGGCTAGTTATGACAAACATGTCCACCCACGAACTTTCTGCGAAGGATACCTAGTCCTCACCTATGACCAATCCCACGACAAGACCGGTAGAGGGAAGTTCGAATCCATGTGGCAAGGCCCTTACATAGTACATACCTACCTTGGGCATGGGGCATATATTTTAACATACTCAGAAGGCCACCCGTTACGCAACCCCCGTAATGGGTTGTATCTTAAACGCTTTTATCCTTAAACAAACCCGCGGCCCCATTGGTCTGTATTGTACAGTTTGATTTCTTTTTGTTTTTCACAGATGGACCATCTTCCACCTTATTACATTGGCTTCGCCGATGGAGCAAGCCGCTGGTCTCCAAACCTGGCCTCTGCAGCCTGGGTCTTATATTCCCCTTCACATGAGTTGATTCATCTTGACGGAATGTGCATAGGCGTTGCTACCAATAACCAGGTGGAGTATGATGTTGTGACCGGTCTCCTGACTGCTTCCCTTCAAATGGACATATGTCACCTTCATGTGTTCCTTGAATCCCAGCTTCTTGTCTCCTAGCTCAACAACTACTACCAGGTGCGTGATCCTTGCCTCTTTAGAAAGTTCCTGTGCACAAAACAGCTAAGCTGACAGTTTGAATCCATAACATTCACCCATGTCCCAAGAGCTCAGAATAGTGTCGCAGATCAAATGGCTAACAACATCCTATATTGGCATATAAATCACACCATGTAAACCATCCATCATGCATCATCATACCATATCATCACATCAAAAAACATATAAAAATACCAAAAAGACTACATTTACAAGAATGGGCATCCACGTGCCTATCATAAAATATTATTTGCATCCATGTGCAATAACATAAACACACAACTATACAGGGGCATCCACATGCCTATCCTAACACATATTGTTGCATCCATGTGCAATACATAATACAAAATCAACAGGGGGCATCCACGTGCCTATCATCATACACCACTTGCATCCATATGCAATACACACATACAAGAGACCACAAGCACATCCACGTGCATACAATAATCATAACCGCAAAAAATCCATCCATGTGCATATCTATATAAATAACCATCAATGTTATACACATGTCCTGAATACCTCAGTACTCAGCTATACAAAAAATATATATACATCGCAAAACCTCATCACATACATGCTGTAGCTACAAAAAACCCCGAGTGTCCATACACATCGGGGGGAGTCCTCCATACTCCCTAATGAGAGTCGTAACCTCCATCACTGCCCGTATCAGCTACCTCTGACTCCTCACCCCGCTCCTCCTCTGGTAGATCCTCATCCCCTGAGGGATCTTGTGCCCTACTCCTCTCCGCCAATAAGGCCACCCGAATCGCAATCGATCGAAAGTCTCGTGGAGCCTCGAGGCAAGCCTCGATCACACCCCAATCCAGGTCCTGCGACCCCTCATCCGTAACCCCCACCAGTAGATGATCTAGGAGAAACCGTAGGGACTCCAAAGTACCCTCAGCATCTCATCTACACACCTCCCCTCGGTCTGGAAGGGCTGGTACAGCCACATGTCCCATGCAGTCTACGTATCCCTGTGGCGGCCTTGGTCCAACATCTGCATCACATCCGAGAACGTACATAGTCAATACCAGCATATACATCTATCAACCCTAACATACCCAAAATCTAACATAAAACAATCAAACAGGTAGATACATAGCATATGGCCCCCATGCTTGCCCTGGAGGTTGTGGCACCTCCGGATCTCGTGTGTAATCCATATCCTTGTATGGATAGTCGTCCAAAGTCAGCGGCATCTGTAACCACTGAAGATAGACCTCCCCTGTGAAGTATCTTCCGACCTCTTCACCACCCCGCCGGCGCATCATCTGTCCCCACCGCACCATGCATGGCTCCCTCAGCCCTCCTGCCCTAATTGGCACCCGCAACCGCAAGGTCAGTACCCGCTCCATAAAGAAGGAACATAGAAAGGATCCATAGCAGAATCCCTTGCCAGATTCCTTAACCGAGGTCAACTATCGCTGAACGCAGGTGAGGAACATCTAGCCCCAGGCAAAGTATGTGCCATGAAGCACTCGCTCCACTAACTGCATCTGGCCCCCCAACACCCGTTCGGGTGCCTGAGACCCCAACACCCGAACCACACATGATGCAATCGCTTGCACTGCTAACTCCTGCAGGTCACTAATACAAAGTGCATTCCTATGCACTTTAGCCTCCGAGACACAGTAGCACTCCAACATCTCCTCTATGTCTACGTTCGCAGACACTCGTGGCTACGTATCAGCTAACCTACCTAAACAGGGCAGTCCCGTCAAGAAGTAGACATCCGCCAGGGTGAGATCCACCCTCTCCCCCTTGTTGATGTACATGTAACTTCGGAATGTATTTCACATATATGTATATTGTATTCCTCTAGAGATGTTATTATTCCTCTATATGGAAGTGTCGTCATTTATATTGTAAGTGTCGTAACTTATACTTGATGGGTTATTAGACCACCTTGTTGGGGTTGGCCCTATATAAGTCATGTGGGTCAAAGGGTTATTATACCACCCTATTGGGTGTCGGCCATGTGGGTCAAAGGGTTATTAGATCACCCTAGTGGGGGTCGGCCCAGTCAGCATTATGTTAAGTGGTTAAGTTGAGGCCGACCTAGTTGAGTAAAGGTCAAGTCAAGTTAGTGTATAAATAGAGAGTGCGTCTCTCTCATTTTACACATTCTATTCTCTCACTGACACTTGGGAGAGTGGCACACTTGTGGAGGAGGAGGCTCTGCTGCTAGGAGAAGACTATCTCTTGTATTCTGGTTGTATCATTGCTCTATCTATCTCTGAGGAAGTTATTGGGGTTTTTCACCTTTATGGTTTTCCCCAAGTAAACTCTATGTCTCTTGTGTACTTTCATTATTGTGTCCATGATTGATATGCTATAGATTTGCTGTACATGTCGTTCTCTCAATTAAGATTCTATATCAGATTGAAGTAAATTCTGAAAATTTAACATGGTATCAGAGCTGTTAACACCCAAAAAGTGCTCACTAGCTCATTTCCCTATTCACATGACCCATTTGTCCACTTTTTCACCATCTGAGCCTCCGAAACCAACAAAAGGTCACCAAAAGACCTTAGTACACCCCTTTTTCCATTAAAAAAGATTATTTTTCCAAGAAAATCATAAAAAACCCTCAAAAAGGGTCCAAATTCCCAAAAATATTAAAAAGGGAATTAAAATATTATTTTTATTCAAAAAAGGAAAAAGGAGGGAAAAGTACCTAAACCATGTTGGTCAATACCATTTGGTTTCCACAAAACCACAAATGGTATTTCCCACCACCAAAACCTATAAAAAGGTGGTAGGGGCTCCTCATTTCACATCCTTCCATTATCTCATCCTTATGCTGCTGAAATCTCCCCTGAGCACTTTTAGCCATTGAAGCAACCTTGGAGAAAGAGACCTATTGGAGTTTGGAGCTACTCATCTTGGGAGTTGCTCAACATCAACCTTCACCATCGAAGGTAATATCGCAAGCACTTACTTGCCCCCCACTTTTCAATACAAAAAATTATTTATTATGTTTCTTGTTCTTGATTTTGAAATGTTTACATTATTTGCTTAGATTCTTGTTTAGATCCATGAAAAGTATTGTTTATTTAGTTTATTGTTTTTATTTCTATTGAAACTGCTACTACTAGTTAGTAGGTGCCCATAGCACTAAGCCTGGTTGCAAAACCGGGCCAACAGTTTTTGGCGACTCCGCTTTGGTTTGAACTATAGATCTCTAGTTTTGCCTTTAATCTTAGTTTTTTATGAGTTTTTAACCTTTAGATCCATAGATCTGCCATCTTAGACAGCAGATCCATTGCTGCTCTGAGTTTTGGCCCCATAAACAGCCCGAAATTTTCAATTTTCGGGTTCGTTTCTCGGTTTCCGTGCACGGCTTCCGCATCGCGGTTTTTTGCCAGACAGTCGCGCGGTCCATCGCGACTTTTCGGCGTTTTTCCGCGCGGCCCATCGCGGTTTTTTGCCAGACAGTCGCGCGGTCCATCGCGACTTTTCTGCGTTTTTCCGCGCTGCCCATCGCGACTTTTTGCCAGAAACCCGCGCGGTCCATCGCGACTGTGCGACAGAAACCCGCGCAGTCCATCACGACTTTTGGCCCAAAACCCGCGCGGTCCATCGCGACTTTTGGCCCAAAACCCGCGCGGTCCATGTCATTTTTTGGCCGCGCAGCTCAATTTTCAAACGACCATATCTCCCTCTCCCGAACTCCGTTTGAAACGATTTTTTTTTTCAAATTGGGTGTTTTCGATCAAGGAATCCAAATATGCTATTAGATTTAAGAAAATTTCCATAGAAAGTTATCTAATATTGTATTTTAGTGTTATTTATCACTTCAGTTCACCCATTTTGGCTCATTTTTTACAGTATTAGATTCTTCATATTTTACAGCCATAGAAAAAAATTTTACTATTTAAAGTGCATATCTAGAAATCTTTTTAAAAATTTTTCAAGAAAGTGAAAGAAAGACTCATTTTGCATTTTCATCTAGATTCAAATTTTTTCTTGTTTACTTCTTTAGAATCTTGCCCTTAGCAATTTTTCTTGAAACGAAGAAATCCATTTATTTCTTTTAAAAAGGAGTTTATTATTTGCTTTCATAAATCCAAGAAATCCTTTATTTTTTGAGTTATTTGTTGAAAAGCATATTAATTCATTTTAGTGAAAAAAGTCTTAGATATTTGCTTTTTATTTTTGAAAAATCCTTTATTTTTTGAAAATTTCCCTTAAAGCATTTAATTTTTTCAAGTTCAGTTTACAACACCTCACGTGCACTCACACGATCACTTAATTGAACTAAGCCTTAAAACGTACCTTAATTTGAACACACTTTTAACCCCACTTGGGGAACACTAAAAGAATTCTTGTAGCTAGGTAGTATTGGGGGGATA
Source organism: Larix kaempferi (assembly GCA_027924585.1). Lineage (NCBI taxonomy): Eukaryota > Viridiplantae > Streptophyta > Pinopsida > Pinales > Pinaceae > Larix > Larix kaempferi. The sequence continues at coordinate 2,502,261 of BSBM01000779.1, forward strand.
GGTGTTCCAATAACACCCCTCAGTTCATACATCTGAGACATAGAAGTTGTCCAATTAGGGAGCTAAAATCTCTTAGTACTTTTTGGCGCGGTCACAACCGGTTTGTGGGAAGGCCTCTCCCCTAGGAGGGTTGAAGTCGCGAGGATGGTTCCGGAAGCCTGAGTGGGATACCGAAACCCATTCAGTAACCGAAGGGCTACCATTCGCAGTTCTCTGGATATCCCTGTATTGGGATATTGCGATCAAAGGACCAAACGGCAGATTTACCTTTTCTCGACGCGTCATGAACGGAGTATCCTAGTAGCCTGTCTTTTAGGATTGATTACCCGGTGTCCCTCCCGGTAGGGGGATATCTAGCCGTTGTCTCTACATTCATATTGTCTGACTTGGATCTCATCACCTTGCAGAGGATATCGTCTGTTTGAGTCACAATACTTTTAGATTAGGTGTTTGCATGATCTTTACCACCTTTTGAGTCTAGTTACACCTATTTTTTCTAGGAGCCGCTTGCATGTTGGTATTCTGACCGGTTGTTGCATTCCTCCACTTATTGTAGCACAGCTGCTAGGATAAGTGCATTTTTTGAGGATTGATTTTTTGGCCTGTGAGCCTTATTTTTTCACTCCCCTTCTTGCACCCTTGGTTGCATTAGGGTTTTGAGTCTTTTACATATATATCACCACCTGATACTTAAAACAATTTTTTACATAAAAAACATATTCTCACCATTGAGAATTCTAGACGTTCTCGTCGTCTACGGGGCGAACTCCCAGAGTTTAGTCCACTTGGCTCTCCACGTCACGGACGCAGAGCATTATCCCTTGATTCGACACATCGTCAATCAATTACACAGTCATCCGATTCTGACATACCCCACTTCACCTTTGATTTGGAGGTAGAATCCGAAAATCCCACAGAGTTACCACCAACCACAATTATGTTTGGAACACCAGTTGATCCACTATATACATTAACCATAGGTTAGACATCCGCAGACCCTTCCGCGGTAGTACCATCAACGGCAACAACCACCCCCTTGGGTATGCCCAATATGGGTAACACTCCACATTCAGGAATGCCTAGCACAGGGCCACCACCTGTCATGGGCATGCCCAGCATGGGGGTCATACCCCCTTCGGTTTCCACAAACCCTATCCCAGGAATCCCTAGTGCGATTCCTAACCCAAGTGTAACTCCTGTTGCACTTGGGAGTGCTATCCCAGGAATCCCTAGTGCGATTCCTAACCCAAGTGTAACTCATGTTGCACTTGGCAGTGCTATACCAGGAATCCCTAGTGTGATTCCTAACCCAAGTGTAACCCAAGTTGCACTTGGGAGCGCTAACCCATATCAGGCCACACCTTTTGGAGGACACATACCCTCCATACCTAGCATACCTATAGGTGCTACTGGACCCCTACACCATACCACAATGGCTAGGCAGGTCCCGGTTCCGGTCACCACATCCGCTAGTCTACCATACATGGCAAGTCTCAACCTGCCAGATTTAGCTAGGCTCACAAATGACCCCATCAGACATGATCCTGCTTGGCCCCATATGCCCACTAAGCTTCCTTCTGACATCCCTAAGTTTGAGGGAAAGGCTGGAGAAGACCCCCAAAATCACATCATGTCCTTCCATTTATGGTGTTCCTCCAACTCCATAGTGGATGACTCAATCCGCCTACGGCTTTTACAACGCACCTTCACTGGCTCCGCAGCCAAATGGTACATCGAGCAACCCCATGGGACGCATTCCACATTTACCTCCCTTGCCTCGACCTTTCTACAATTCTTCCAGCTACCTGTCCGCTACGATGCGGGCGTCGAGATCCTACTGTCTTGCAGACAGAACACGGCCACGCATATCACTGACCATATTCATGATTGGCGTCGGCACCGAAGCCTATGCAAGATCAAATTAGACGACCGAATCTTTTTAGACTGGTTCCTTAAATCCCTCCTTCCTCTCATTGTGAAGGATGTAGCATCTGAAAGACCCCAGTCTGAGGAGGAGGCCATCCTTAAGGCCCAACAGTTTGATCTTATTTATGCCCAGTCAGGTTACCTATACACGATCATACCTGACGCCCCACGAGGTGACTCTGCACGCGGTGACACACCGGGGGCATCACATGCCGCTGATGGCATTATTGGCCAAATTACACCGCAAGCAAAACCTTTCAGTATGGTGAGCACCATGCCCGCCCCAGACCTTTCTAGGGCTACATCTAGTTCCGGGGCGACAACTTCTTATGCTCCAACAAACCAGACCCATCACGTTCATGGACCCTCTTGTCCACAACATTGTTATGGCCAAGCGCCATCAGCATATGTACCTCCTACATACTATGCTCAACCTACGGTACAGACCCCCATGCAGTTCCCACAACAGCCCATGCATTACCCACAACCGGTTGCACCAGCTAACCTCACACCTCCACCAGCTCAGGGGTACCAACAACCCCAACAGGCAACTGGACCACCTCCACCTCCACCTGCATACTATCCACCGCAACCTGCTCCTGCACTTGCGGCTCCCCAGAATCCCCCCAATGCTCAAGGGCATGTTTACGCACAACAACATCAGCCCCAATACCAAAATAACCAATGCAACCAAGGTGCGCAACAGAACCGTGGTAGAGGTCATAACCGCGGTAATAACCAACAACATCAGCAAGGTCCTCCACCTCCCAATCCTCCGCAGAATAACAATGCTACTCCTCCCAACCGCAATCTGGATCGGAATCCTAAGCAGCCTAGAAATAATAACCTTAGAACAAACCACCCTTGTTCTATCTGCGGGGCCTATGGTCATTACACGCATTCTTGCCCACATTTGGAGCGAGCTCGACAACTCTGGACTGACGATGCACATCGTCAAGGGCAAGCAGCTCCTCAGCCGCCGCCCAACCCTCCACCACCTCAACATCAACCCTTAGTGCTGCAAAACCCCTTTCCAAACCAGGGTGTAGTTAACACTCAGCCGTTAGCCCCCCCTCAGGGCAACGTGCCACCCCAGCAGATCACTTATGCAGCCCCTGATCAACCCATGTTCGATTCAGGTACTCACCATTTGTTGATGATGTCGACTGCCGCTGCCAACCTCCAAACCCGTCGGAACCAATATGGCTCCACCTCTGAAGCCCCTCCCACCGACAAAAGCACTAACGCTAATCCCACAGATCAAACGTTACGTATACCTCCGGCTCCACTTGATGGCGCTTCCAAAGCACCTCGCTTCCCACTTCGTCGCATCAACAGTAATCCTAATTCTCGCGCTGCGGCGAATTACAACATTGTCGATGACTTAGCCCAGTCTCCTGCAGCCATGTCTGCTTTAGAAGTTTTGAAAAACTGTCCTTCGCAGCGCAAAACTTTGCTCTCTGCCATTGGCGCCATTGACCCCAATGATTCACAGTTGATCGCATTCGATTCAGACCAATCTGAACCCCGCCTGCCTTCCTCTTTAGCATTCCAAGTTTCCGTTTCTGTTCGGAATCTTGTCATCCATCGATGCATTATCGATGAAGGAGCCTCCACATGCGTCATGTCCACATTCGTTTGGCAGAAGTTGGGATCCCCTACTCTCCAGCAGTCCACCACTGCATTACGAGCTTATGACGGCCGTTCGGCTCAACCCCAAGGTCTTTTAGCCAATGTCCCTGTCCAGCTGGCGGGTAAAACCGTGCTCATTGACATTGAGGTCATCAATGCCCAACTAGACTATAACCTTTTACTTGGTCGCAGCTACATGTACGCCATGCGGGCTGTTGCCTCATCTGTATTTCGCACCATGCAGTTCCCCCATGAGGGACGCGTGGTCAAGGTCGACCAGCTCACCTATTACGATCCCAAGGCCCCCGCCACACCTGAAAATGTTCTCCCCATGGTTGAACAACCTGTTTGTGGTGCAACTACCTCATTCATTTCCTCGGTAGGACCCAGACTTTACTCCGAGGCACCGATGACCTCTACATTCCAGGTCATTCCACCACCATCACCGGAGACCCAAGTCGCAAACCTCTGCACTCTTTCACAAACACCCGGTAATCAACCCTCCTTGTTACCCAAACCACCATTGGTCCCTAGTCACATCGGTGTTACACCTATCCACACAATCCCCTTTCTATTTCCTCCTTCGGGTGTAGTAAGCGCCCCGGTTATGGCTACCCTTAGTCTCCCTGGGTTAACATTGGGATTACCCGTGTGGTATATTACGCCTCCTGTTCCTCCACCGACACCAAATGTCATCCTACAACCGGTGCAACCCATTGTTACTTCTACCCAACCACCTCCCGGTATCACGACTCCTTCGTCGTCGACGAATCCCCCTCCATTCGTCAGGCCCACTGGGGGCAGAGGCCCACAACCATACACTGCGGTTCCTCCAACCAAGGCAGTTAAACCTCCCCCCATATTTCGTGCTCCTCCAAAATGCTCGCTGTGTGATGAGTTAGGCCATCCAACCCATCAGTGCCCACAGTTACCTGCATTGCAGGAACACATGCAAATGTTGGACGACGACCCCAACATCCCGGTGGTCAAACTAGATCCAAACCCTATGCCTCGTGATAAATCACTGCGTACCAACCACCCATGTGCGATATGCGTTATTTATGGCCACTACTCGCATAACTGTCCTGACATCCCAGACTACAGAGCAGCTCTCTACGAGATGAACAATTTGGACCTAGAGACGGCACCCTCTACTATCGAGGAGATCTACCCTCCCGCATCATCCTCATCCGGAGAGATTAACACCATCTATATGATCTCTTCGACTACCACTACCTCATCACTCGATTTGACCACTCAAAGGTCCCGCAATGATGAAGAGGTTCTCGAGACTCCTACTACCTTTGATTATCCCGGGGAAGACATGCACCATCGTCCATACTTCCTCCTGGAAGAGACTTCACCCACCACCGCTACCCAATCCGCGGTTGAGTCCAAGGATTTCCTTCCTACTAAAATCGACTGGTTAACGGATCCCATGGCCGATATTTCTCCCGTCATCCACATTGACATCTCTGACCCACTTGGTGCCCTTCATACCATCACATTAGGAACCTCCCACAGTGAGCATGAGATCGGAGAATACCAACAACTGTTCCAAGAATTCACTGATGTCTTTACTTGGTCAGATACCGAAATGCCTGGCCTTGACCCCACCATTTATATGATCTCCACTGGATACCCCTCTGTCCGGTCGGCCCCTTCCATTGATCCCTTTGACACACAGGTTGAACCCTTTCAAATCAACAAGGAAACCACATGTCCACAACATGGGGGCATGCCCAAAACCTTGCCTACTCATCATCACCGTGATCCTCGTCGGAGATACTGGGGGCATCCACCCCACAAAGGGAATCCCTCATCATCATATCATCACTTCAGTATGCCACCACGACCCACAGCCTCATGGTATAACACCCCGCCAGCAGTTGCTCAATGCCCTATTGATCTCTCTATGAGACAACATCTGCACCACATTGACACCTCTGAGTTAGGGGGCATAATAGATTACCTCGACCCCGGGATAGGGGGCATGATCAATCATTTTGAACCTTCCCCATCATCTCTATCTCAACACCTCAATGAACCCATCGTTCAAACCAACACATATGTGATCCACAATCACAAACCCCATGCACATAGCATGGGGGCAGGTCATTAACCCTGCTCACTTTTTCATATTCGTGATCTCAACCATTTTTGAGGTCATGTGTCACTTGTATATTTCAGTTGATTTGATACACCTAGTATTTTTCCCCCACGGGTCATCATTTCTCCCCACCACTGCATCCTTCGCTTGGTGGGATCACCTTTATTTGTAGCCATTTTTTAACCTAGTTCTTTCCTTTAACCATTCCGGAGTCCTTATGACCTCCGTTTTTCGCACCATTTGCACTGCCGGATTCATATTTCCGTGCCCGTGATTATGCTTGAGATCATTTCTCGCTCTCACCTTTAGATTTTTCGGGCATCTTTTCCACGCCCCCTCGTCACCTCGGTTTGCGTGCCACATCGGCCGTTCTCCGTTTTCGATGTGCCTTATATCGCCGGATTCAGTTTTCCGCGCTCGTGATGATGCTAGAGATCATTTCTCGCTCTCACCTTTAGATTTTCCGGGCATTTTTTGTTCGGTATAATTTTATCCCTTTTTCGGGCCGAGCAACCCCTTTTACGAAAAAGGCACTTAGGGAGTTTCTGTTAAGCTCTTTTCTGACTCCTAAAACAATGAAAAGATCGCCGAGCAATCTTGCTTCCTTTCATGCTCGATAAACGTATCTGAAAGGGCGTCTACCTGGTATAAGTTTACCCCTTTTCCGGACCTCGTAGACTAATTACGAAAAAGGTATACTCTAGTCACATCGGCTAGAAGAGTTCTCCATCCGCATCATTTTATCCTTTTTCGGGCCTTGGAGACTAAACTTACGAAAAAGAAACACCAACAGAGTCCACTTACCATTTTCAGACTCTCTAAACATGAAAGCAACCATGAGCATGAGCCGTCCTGGGCTCACAAAATCCACAGGACCGTACCATTTCAGAGCACACTGTTATCCCTTCTTGGAGCTCATTAAAACTACGAAGAAGGAATCAATGGTGCCTCTTGGCGCCACGACAGATCATATCTACTCACATAGCAGCTTCCCCATTTTGGTCGCCTTTGTTCAGAGTATTCTGCAGTATGTCACCCTGAAACTCCCTCGATAGCTACCATCATCTTGTCCTCCCCCCCCCCCCAGAGTCAATATATACCATTCAGTCAAAGCAATGATCCCTGCACCTACTAGTCAGTTCCCTACGCTGCCAGGTCAACCATGTCATCATGCTCTGAACAAAGGAAGTTTGAGTCTACCCATTTTTTGACCCAGTTATTTCCCATCCCCACAAGTATGTCAGTCCTACCAGCAGTACTACATCACTTCAGTTCTATACCTCGTGCTCCTATCAAGGAAACATCATTTCCTTGTTAGTTGTTGGTCTCCCTCTGTCGACGACAACCACATTGATTCCAGAGGATAGACCTAGAGGTCCCTGTGTCTTGGACTCATTACCATTTATGATGAGTGCCTACGAATCATTTCGAGAGGAGTCCTCAGTGCCTCTCCGAATGGTTGTTTCTCACATGCTCGACTTCAACACCTTCATCGCATCGTTGAGACTCGCACATGGTATTGGTACATTCAGTTATTAGTTGAAGACCCCGGATACCACCTGACTCCTCCACATATGAGAGTATACCTATGGATACAACCAGTTACACTCTTTCTATAGATATCCGGGTTGCGCATGGCGACAGCATTCCGATTTACCCCTGTTTCATACTCCCTTGAGTATACAGTTACATTATTTCTCAGAGACGACTCATAGTCTCTGAGTCCCTACAGATGTTGGACACCTTCAGTTTCAGCAGTTCCACAGTTATTCCAGTGTATCAGTTATTGAGATCAGTCATGATCATGAGTATATCCCACAATCATGTCCCCTCTGGACCATTATGAGGTACCAGTATATTTCTTTACGTATTAGATCCCCCTTCTTGGGACTAATTGTTTTGTATATGTCTTGATACGAGCATGGGAATGCCCGCCTCGTCCTTTATCAGAGATTATACCCCATTCATATTGAGGCCATGTAATATTTTTTGTTTTTGCAGCTTCCAAGGGCCGTGGCTCCAGTCTCCAACCGGTCTCTTCTCTCCCCTAAACCCCAGAAAAAAGGACAAAAGAACTATGATGTCTATCGGCCATACGATGAGCTCCTGCCCTCACACATCAGGGGGCAATCTGTTAACACCCAAAAAGTGCTCACTAGCTCATTTCCCTATTCACATGACCCATTTGTCCACTTTTTCACCATCTGAGCCTCCGAAACCAACAAAAGGTCACCAAAAGACCTTAGTACACCCCTTTTTCCATTAAAAAAGATTATTTTTCCAAGAAAATCATAAAAAACCCTAAAAAAGGGTCCAAATTCCCAAAAATATTAAAAAGGGAATTAAAATATTATTTTTATTCAAAAAAGGAAAAAGGAGGGAAAAGTACCTAAACCATGTTGGTCAATACCATTTGGTTTCCACAAAACCACAAATGGTATTTCCCACCACCAAAACCTATAAAAAGGTGGTAGGGGCTCCTCATTTCACATCCTTCCATTATCTCATCCTTATGCTGCTGAAATCTCCCCTGAGCACTTTTAGCCATTGAAGCAACCTTGGAGAAAGAGACCTATTGGAGTTTGGAGCTACTCATCTTGGGAGTTGCTCAACATCAACCTTCACCATCGAAGGTAATATCGCAAGCACTTACTTGCCCCCCACTTTTCAATACAAAAAATTATTTATTATGTTTCTTGTTCTTGATTTTGAAATGTTTACATTATTTGCTTAGATTCTTGTTTAGATCCATGAAAAGTATTGTTTATTTAGTTTATTGTTTTTATTTCTATTGAAACTGCTACTACTAGTTAGTAGGTGCCCATAGCACTAAGCCTGGTTGCAAAACCGGGCCAACAAGAGCTAGCCTGAAAGAAGGCATGATATGGAATGTATGACACTTGTTGCACTTATGATGCTAGGGCTTGATATAGCAAAAACCAGTCATCGTAGCACTTTCGCTATAAATCCGTTTTGGCGAAGTTTTCGAATTAGAAAATTTTAGAGGTCGAAGATCAGATCCCTATGTACCTTGTGTCCAAAGGAAAACCTCTAATGCATTGTACTTTGTGATTTATGATCTATACAATATAGGGTTTTTGCCTCTTCCAGATCTGAGTCAAAATTAGGTGACCTTGGGAAAAAGGTCATAACTTGGGATAGGAAGCTCCAAATGAAATTTAGTAAAAAGTGACAAGTATTAAACAGACTTTACTATCGCAGGAAAATTTTTCAGAGGCCGAAGTTGAACCAGTGTTACGTGGCATGCCGTACAAGTTCGCTCTCCTGTATTATCCCATAAACAGGTCACGTTACGACACTTGGAATAAATCTCTCTCAGAGAATCCAATTGAGGTTAGACCTATCGGGATGGAAAGATGACAGGTCGGGATATCTCATCAAAAATTTTCAAAGGCCGAAGTTGAAACAGTGACACGTGGCACTCCGTACAAGTTCGCTCTCCTGTATTATCCCATAAACAGGTCACGTTGCGACAATTGGCATAACTCTCTCTCAGAGAATCCAATTGAGGTCAGACATGTCGGGATGGAAAGATAACAGGTTAGGCTATCTCATGAATATTTTTCAGACGTTGTGGATCGAAACGTTTGGAGTTACACCAGAAACAATCAGCTACATATTTCTTTCAAAACAGAATTATTTTTGAGCACCTTCACTCATGGCTTCCGAAATTTAGGGCTTCGGAGAAAGTTGGAATTTCTCTAATAGGAGACCACAGCTGGATGCTACTAATAAAAATAAAAATTTAGAGACCAATATAAGATTTTTTGGTTGGGCAGAAGGTTGGGCAGAAGGTCGGGCTTGATCAAACCCCAGTTCAGGACTTTGATCGGAAAGATGGAAAATTAGGGCTTCAACAAAACTTGGAATTTTGGAAATCTGTGACCACAGCTGGAAGCTCCTCAGAAAAATTGAAGCTTAGAGCTTTGAATCAAATCTTTTGGTTGCGTGAAGCTTCGGGAAACTCAAACCCTAATTCAGGATCCTCCCTAGTGAATCCAAAAATCTAAAAGGCAATTTTGAGGGGTGAAACTTTGCAGTTTTCAAATTCCGAATATACCAACTTGATAAGCTCATCAAGGTGCATATTTCTATCCTTTCGGAAGTTTGAAATTCAAAGTTTGAATTTTTGGGGTTTCTTTGACAAACCCTAATCCAGCGCTAGGTCCAGTTCTTTCAAATCAAGTGGATTGGGTTGATCTTAGAAGAAGATGGATTGGTCACCTACATAAGTGAAGAAGTTCCTATCTTAGAGGGAGATGAGGCTAAGGCCTTCCATAAGAAGATTACAAGCAATCTTGACAGGTATGGCTTACAGATATGTTTCATGGTTAAGTTTATCATATGTTTGTCTTCATATCATTATAGTACAATCTTGATTAATTACTGGACTTGTCGTATCACCTTAATAGAAGATATTCATTGATTAAGGTTTTGACACTTATGATTGTACTAATGCATTGTGATGTTATATGAGGTTTATGTTGTTTGCTAACACAAAAGTTACACCAAGAAAGTCAAATCATGTTCTACTTCAAGAACATATGCTCATGGTGACATGAAGACAAAGATTCATCCATTGTCATGGATCACATAGAAGATCTACTTTCGAGGTATGTATAACTTTGTTCTACAATGGTTAACTTATGAGGCATGCAGGTTACTAGCACAAGTCACTGAAGAGAACCAGAAGACATTATGCAGGTATGTTAGACATAACTAGCTAGCATGCTAATCCAGATATGTTTTTCCTATATCAAGCTAGAATCCTACCTTGTGTTAGGATCTTATACTGTTGTGTTGTTGATAATGATTATTCATGAAGTCATAGGTTTGAATAATCATGGTTGTATGCATATTATGTTTCTTACCATAATTGATGATATGACTAACCAGAAGAATCATGAAGGTATAGGTTTGAATAATCACGGGTTTTATGCATATTATATCTCTTATCTTGATTGATGATTCAACTAACCAGAAGAGTCCTATGATCAAATAAGAATGTGTATGAGTAAAAGAAGACTTCCCTGGAACCTTGAATACTAATGCTTATTATCTCTGAATGATCATGAATATACATGTTTAAGATTATTGTGTTTTGATAGTATTAAGATTATACTAATAAATGTGTGATTATGTATGAGACCTCAAGGATAACACAATGATGATACTAATAAGCATGCATAGTGATTAAGGATGGATGTAAGTTCAAGGACAAGTAATCCAGGAAGCAAAGATCAAGAGGGAGCACACTCCAGTTGTTCTTGCAAGAAAGCAAAGGAGCACACTTCAGTAGTTTCTACAAGGATGCAGATATTCAGAGGGAGTTGACCACTTCTCACAATCCACATAAGAATGGAGTTGCAGAAAAGAAGCAAAGACTGAGAGGGAGTCAACCCAACAAACAAACAAAGATAAGTATTTGAATTGTCATTACTTGCATATTTTATTGTTTAAATAATACTGTTCAATAATGTATATATTGATATTCCTAGAATTATGTTGTGTATTATGCATATTAGAATAGTTGCATTGATGAACAATATACTACTAATATGCATGGGTAAGTAGCCTATGGCACTGTACAACATTCCATTGCTACTTATCTAGAATGAAACCTCTTTGTTTACATGTTGGGAGTTGTGCACACTCTTAACAATGTTCTGGTAGAGACTGGAAGGCATCTAGAAAGTTACAGGATATGGATAAATGTTGTATTGAAGTATTGGCTAAGATAATTGCATTTCTGTATGACATATTTCTTTATGTGTAAGAATTTGTTCTGAAAACTATGAGATGTTTTCTAATCATGCAATTTAACTTGTTGTGTAGGAAAGATCGTATGCCATCACCTACAAAATAAGAACTACAACATTTGTTTGGCAACAAAATTATCTATTGAAGATATTGAAGTTCCCAGGATATGGGAAGAATGCCATGGTCTGTTGATCACGAAGAATGATGTTTGGGATGTAGTCCCAAGACCTAAAGGGAAGTTTGTTATGACTTCCATATGGATCTATCAAGATCAAGCATGTTGCAGATGGTAGCATAGAGAAATATAAAAGTGATGAAATAGAAGATACACCAGATGGATTTCAAGACAGCTTTCTTGAATGGTGTAGTTGAAGAAGAAGTGTATGTGGAGCAACCACTTGGTTCTGAGACACATGACAGGGTGTCATATATGTGCAGAACTTGGGTATGATGCACCACTTTCTAGGTATGGAGGTGTGGCAGAGTGCAGATGGAATCTTCCTTGGACAAGGGAAGTATAAAGTAGAGATACTGAGGGACACTAACTGCATTGGTGATGACCCTTTAAGTCTCATCACAAGCATGACCCTCACCAATGGGTATTAGTGAGGGACACTAAAGGACTGTCACTAGGGGTGTCACCAAAGAGAGAATTCACAACGGGCCTTTAAAAACCCTCACAAAATGTGTAACTTAAAAGATATTTGGTGACGCACCTTAAAGAAATGTCTCTGAAGTCCATTATAGTGACAATTGTTTACCACCAGTCATCATATGTGACATTGGCGGTGACCCTTTACGGTTAGTCACAAGCATGACCGTCACCGTAGGCCTTTTTTCTTGTAGTGTTGGCCACTTCCATCCCTTGGAATTATTTTTCTCCTGCAATTGTAGATGCCCAATGAGGAATCTGCTATCATCAAACCCTATTTCAAAACAACCCAAGAGTATTTGATTGCATGCATTATCGACACATGCCGATTTCTTCTAGGTTTTTTTAATATAAGTTGGTTTTCAAATTTAAAGTTGGAAATTGTTATCTAAGGAACTTTTGAACTTATTTTCAGATTCAATCGGTATGCATTTTTATATAGAATAAATATGTAGGTGATTTTCCTTTTGGAAAACTGATTGCATACTATCAAATTCATGTAAATCTTGTTCTAATTCAAGACCAAGCAGATATGTGCGGTGACTTGGAAAAGTTGCATTTGTTTGTTGCTTTACAAGGAGAAATAGATCACCATGTCCACCCCCCCATGATCGGTAGTTATTATCTGCTACGAAATTCATGCATAAGTAAAGAATATGAAAGTCGTATGCTTTGCTATAGAAGTTGTATGAATTGCATGGTATTTTGCTGCTTTTGCGACGGTGGGAAGTGTTAACAGTGTGTAAATTGTTGTCTCAAAGCCACATAGAGGCTTTAGCGTCATTTATGTTGAAGAAACTTCAAGCAGAGGGAGTTACTAGTGTTTGTGTAAATGCAAATCACGCCGCAACTCATTCTACATGGAAACCATCGCATGAAGACATGCTCGAAGTGTGCATAGAAAAATGAATTTATGATGGAAAAATTTGTAAATTCAACGACTTAGTATTGCTCCATGCTCCGAGTAAATTGATGAGATATTACATGGTCTATATCATTAGTGTGAATCAAATAAACTACAATTGCTCCTATTCCAAAGATATTAAGTCTTTGTCAAGTTATCCATCTACATCAAAATTCTATGAAAAGTCTATATCTACTAGTTTGTGCCTTATACAATATTCATAATAAAAAATATTAACAGAATGGAACTCTTAAAGAAAATGTATATAAGGGTTATCTTAATCTCCTATATGAAAATGGGTTAAATAAAGGGTTAGAATAATGTAGAAAATGGGTTATCTTAATCTTCGTTGCAAAAAAAACTCCATAAAACAAGGTAGAAATAATGTCACAACTTTTTATTTTATTTTAAATTTTACCTACATCTATCACCGTTAATATCATAGGATTGAGACACAGACCCTCACGTGTTTAGCAACATTTGCACGTCGTAAGTACACCACCTTCACCTTTATACAACCCATAGTAAGAGGAAACCGCTTTCAAGTTAACTCTTTCCACAGAAGCAGTTCTCGGGAGTTATCTCTCTGGTAAGAATCCGGCCGATGATATTGTATACTCTCTCTGGCAAGAGTGTGGTCGGTGACTCAGTGGCCTCAGATGCGCTCTCTACAATGATATCGACTGCCTGAAAAACAAAAATAACAAGAAAAGCATACTGGTAAGAAAAGCACGGTGGCTTTCCCGGAAAGTTGGGTAAAGTTGGGTAGGGGATTTGTTTTGAAAAAGCGGACTGGACAGAAATTAGATAAAATGCAGAGAAGAAGAGAGTCTCTCTTTCAATTGGGACAGAGAGAATGGAAGACTGAAGCGCAAGTTTCAACAACCTGTCACTCTGACTATCTCTGTCTCTCTTTGTTATTTGTTTTGTCATTACATTTTATAAATAGCATTTCACGTGAGCATGTACATGCATGCACACACAAGCATTTTTTCTTGCATGTGCACAAACACACATGCATGCATGCAATATCTCCATGAAAAAAATGATGGATAAGAATCCCATATGTCTTTAGACATATTAGTAGAGTAATTAATGATTTTAGATAGTAGATGGACATCAAGATAGTGGAGTTCTACCCCATGCATCCTTTCACCACCAATCAAGTTATAGTTAGTCAATACTCCATCATCTATGGTGTGTTGAATTAGCATCTAAGTTTTGCAAATGAAAGGAATTATTGATGAGCTACATTGCACTCATTAACAATGAACATCTTAACAATAAAAACTCAACACACCTTGTTTACCTCTCATTTGTAAATGAAAGGCATTCTCCTGGGCCTTTCCATGCACCATTTAGGATTGAATACATAGGTTTCCATTGTAATGGTGTCTCCATACAACTAAGAATTGTTGAAAAATGGGTTGAATTTTCCCATCAATCATCATTCAACAAATAAACCAATCTTTTCTATTTCAAATGCACATTTGTAAGGGTTTTGGATCGACCGGAACAATCCCACAATGACCAAACTTGCCTTTTTGGATCATGAACTTTTAATAAGTGTCTTTACCTCACCTGTTGGGTGGGGGAGGAAGGACATGGAAGGCTTTGCTGGCTTTGTATCGCCGGCTGGGGGGGGTGCTTAAGCGCTTTTGACGATTGCCCACCGAGAGAATACGATTACTTTACTTTGAAGGGCATCTTTAGGTCGTACTTGCCCCTCTAGTTCGATCGGTCTTGCCTGCCTGCCATCCATAGATCGATTAGAACGCGCTCACAGCCCTGAGCATATTCATAGTAAAAAAGGGGAATAAATCAAATTGAACTAAGCATTGTTGAAAAATGGGTTGAATTTTCCCATCCATCATCATTCAACAACCTTTAATTTGCACTTTTCCTCTCATTTTTCTTTGACTCCCTCCATGACAAGAATAGGATATTAAATTTGACTCCTCTCGTTTTTCTTTTCTTTCTGCTCCATGTCAAGGCTAGAATAGACTACTTAACTAGACTACAACTCAAATGTTTTTCCACACCAAAATACAAAAAATTATGTTATGAATAGAATAAACGACCCTGATCTATATGGATTCTGGAATGGATAAATAGAAGTAGAAACTTTGTTTAAAGTATAATTAGTCCTAGATGATATTTCACTCTTTAAGGCATGCTACTACTTGTATATTATCCTCCCCTTATTCTATGAAAGAAATTCACAAATAGTTCAAAAAATATCGTTTACTGATATTTTTGGTATATATAAGGTATATATGGATTCTGGAATGGATAAATAGAAGTGGAAATTCTGTTTAAAGTATAATTAGTTCTGGATGATATTTCAATCTTTAAGGCAGGTTTCTAATTGTATATTATCCCCTTCTTCTATGCAAGAACTTCACAAATAGTTCAAAAATTATCGTTTAATGATATTTTTTTGTATATATAAGGTATATATGGTTTCTGGAATGGATATATAGAAGTGGAAATTATGTTTAAAGTATACTGATGATATTTTGATCTCCTTTCTTTAAATAGATTACGTCAGCTTTATGTATCTCCCTATTTATCTAAGGTCCAATTGTTTTCACTCTGAACGTGTGTCCTAGACCATTCCTTGCTTGCGCAAGAATTCCCAAAGAATCTTAACATGTATATATAAATTTATTGTATCAAGTGAATGTACATTGGAAAAAATATAATAAGGAACTTGGTTTAAAATAGAGCGGAGCATTACAATACTTCCGACCAAATAAAGATACTAGATGCCCATGTGTGCATTATTTGTTCAACATTTCTTAGATACCTTGAGAGGGAGATTTAAGTACCTTTAACCTTTTGTATGATGTCAACCTATAGGAGGATATCAATGTAACTTGCAAGTTTAGCATTTATGTGTATTTCCAACAATGATTTATCTAAATCTATACTATATAGTAGTGCCAACTGTGTTAGAAATTTAGAATAGATTTATGTTTTAAAAAAATAGTGTTTTCACTTCCAACGTTTCTGTCGTATACCATCCCTTTCTTTTTTCAATAATTTCCTTCAAATATATATATATATATATATATATAAAAGAGGTGATTGTAGAATGGATAAAATATAATTAGGAACTCAGTTAAAACATAATGAAGCATTACAATACTTCCTATCAATTAAAGGTACTAGAGGGCCAAGAAAATTGTAATTGTGCAACAATTTTGTAGAATGTTGATACTAATGTTCCAGCCATGACCGTGATACCTTTGTTAGGGAGATTTAAGTACCTTTGTATGTTAAGTCGTTAACCTTTTGTATAATTTCAACCTGAGGGAAGGTTTCAATCTAACTTGCCAGTTGAGCATTTGTGTGGCTTTGCAACAATTATCTAAATCTACTATGGTGCCAATTGTGTTAGAATACATTTAGATTGCTATCTTGTTACTTGCACTCTATCCTTTAGATTATTTGAAGCCATTAGCAAAAGTATGGTGCAATAAGTAAATGGTGTCTACAGAAAATTTGTAAAAAGTTTTAAAATGTAGGCAATTGTGTTGATCTATCATTCTATGTAACTGGTACTGTCCAATTATAACAATAAAATACTTATAGTAGGATTTTGACCCAACTCATGGGATGCTTATGGTTATACAATATAAAAAATTGAACCAATTTCTATTTGAACACCTTAGACTTACCATTACCTTAGACATACCATTGATCTATGATTAGAACATTGTGCTCCATTATAGCATTTATTTTTTCCATAAAAAATTTGTATTGGATATTTCAAATTTGAAGATATAATATACATTGGTTTTTCTTTATGACCTTTCTGCACCTTAAAAGACTCTATGCTCTTCATCTAAAAAGACACTTCAAAATGGTTTTTCAATTGGATGCTATGTCTATTTATTATAGTCTGCTTGGGCCATTTAAGGCCTCTTTTTCTGCATCAAGGAACAAAAAAAAATACAAACAAAAATGTCTTCCAGGCTTTGACCCTTCTATTTTAAAATGTATAGAGGAGATCAATAAAATGACCATTAGTATAATGAGAGAACAATTTTTGGATGGAGTTCACTACCCTTGAAATCTTGCTCAGAAAAAATTCTTTGTGCAAAATAAAGGTTTATTTAGATAATTTGTTGGCTTCAGAGTTGAATTCTTTGTAAACACGTGAGAATGTGATTTCATAAAAAATCTTTGCCTCAAGAACTCTATGCCATTGGAAATAGCTCCAAATTATCAACTTCACACTTACCATTGGCCCATCCCAATCCATAAGATGTTTACAATGCTCCATTATAGCTTAGTCTAGAAATCATTTAGAAATACAATATATCTTATTATAATATAAGTAGGTAAACTTAAGTGAATGTAGAAATGGGTAAAAGCATTTTCTTTGCTTTCTGCACTATCATTGTGTCGTCATGGTATTGCAACATGGCATAAATATTGATGTCGTGTAATGACTTGGCTTTAACCCTTGGAATGATCTGAACTTGAGCTCGTAGATATGTTTGGATGCATTGCAATGCTCCATTATAGCTTAGTTTAGAAATCATTTAGAAATACAATATATCTTATTATAATATAAGTAGGTAAACTTAAGTGAATGTAGAAATGGGTAAAAGCATTTTCTTTTCTTTCCGCACTATCATTGTGTTGTCATTGTATTGCAACATGGCATAAAGATTGTTGTCGTGTAATGACTTGGTTTTAACCTTTGGAATGATCTGAACTTGAGCTCATATATATGTTGGGATGCTTTGCATAGATATTTTATTTCATGGAATAAAGATTGTTTTCTTGTAATGACTTGGTTTTAACCTTTGGAATGTTCTGAACTTGAGCTCGTATATATGTTTGGATGCTTTGCATAGATATTTTATTTTACTGTGCTTTATTACACCAAGAAGTAGATATGCTTTATTACATTGGGAAGTATGGTAATTTTGAATATTTGTAAACATGGATATTTTTCAGTTAATAAAAGAACCAAGATTGATTGGACATGAGCACCTAAAGGGGCTGTGATACCGCAAGAGGGGTAATGTGAGGGGGTCGAAGGGAATGTTGATATTCCTAAATACCTATGTTTACATGACCATATTACTTTGAGAGGGGGATTTAAGTACCTTGTATGTTAATCTTTTGTACGATTTCAACCCATAGGAGGGTCTCGATATAACTTGCAAATTGAGCATTTTTGTGTATTTGCAAAAATGATTTATCTAAATCTATAGTAGAATACATTTATGTTTGAAAAAATAGTGTTTTATGTTGATGTATATGTAACTTCAGAATGTATTTCATCTATGTATTTATTGTACTCCTATAGAGATGTATTATTCCTCTATACGGAAGTGTCGTCATTTGTATTGACAAGTGTCACAAGTGTTGTAACTTGTTGATGGGTTATTAGACCACCTAGTAAGGGGTTGGCACGGATTAATGTAACCATGGGTTATTAGACTGAGTTAGACCAGTCAGCCCCACTGGTTTATTAGGCAGCTCAGGACAAGTATAAATAGAGAGCGGGATCTCTCTATTTGATCATCTCATTATTGACATCTACACTACTCGGAAAGTGGCGCACTAGTTGAGGAGGAGGAGCACCTGCTAGTAGAAGACTATCTCTTGTACATTGGTTGTATCATTGCTCTTTCTATCTCTGAGGAGGCTGTGGGGTTTTTCACCTTTATGGTTTTCCCTAGTGAAACTCTTTGTGTCCATTGTCTTATGTGATATGCTTGATATGCTTGATACATGCTTGATATGATTGATATGCTGTACATGTTATTCTCTCAGTCAAGATCCTAGAGTATGTTGAATTAATGCTCAAAATCTAACATGGTATTAGAGCTAACTTGAGAAGAAGACATTGTGCAATGACGAAAACTAGAGTTTCTTGTTTATTGGGTTTCTCTCCACAGATTTTGGAAAAGCAGCAAGGTAGATTGACTCTACTCATCAAGGAGAATATTTATGTCCAATCAGAATTCAATTTTGAGCACTTTTAGTTTTGGCCCTAAAAATTAGGGTTTCCACAAAAATAGGAATTTCTGAAATATGAAGACATAGCTGGACACTCCTTGGAAAAATCGAAGTTTAGAGCTTTGGATCGATATTTTTGGTTGGGTAAAACTCCAGGAAACTCAAACCCTAATTTAGGGTCCTCCTAGTGAATCCGGGAGATTGAAAAGCATTTCTGAAGGGTGAAACTTTGCAGTTTTCAAATTCTGGGTATACCAGGCTGATCATCTCATCAAGGTGCATCTTTCTATCATTTTAGAAGTTTGAAATTCACATTTTGAATTTTTAGAGTTTCTCTGACAAACCCTAATCCGGGACCAGATCTAGTTTTCAGTAAGACAAGTGGTAAGAGCTAAAACTTTTCTATTTCCATTTGAAGTACTCTTTAAGATTTCTCACCACACCAAGCTTGAGGATAAGCTTGAAGGGGATGATAAATTCCGAGCATGGAAGTATATGATTGGGTTAATCTTGGAAGAAAATGCGTTGGACATTCATATAAATGAAGTGGTCCCTGTCCCAGAAGAAGAAGAGGCTAAGGATTTTCACAAGAATAATTTGGTCAAGGAAAAGAGGATCATTGTTGATTCTATAAAATATCATCTCATACCCCATGTGTCTTCCCTAAATACACCAAAGGATATGTTTGATTCCTTGACCAAGCTATTTGAAGGGAAGAACATAAATCAGAAGATGACCTTGAGGAATCAATTGAAGAATGTCAAGATCCAGAATGTAGAGACTATGCAGTCTTATTTCTCAAGGGTCTCCCAGATAAAAGAACAACTTGAAGCTGTGGGAGAAGACATAGAAAATGGAGAAGTGGTAATGACCACTCTTAATGGCCTTCCTAGGTCATGGGATTCCTTCATCCAATGGATTTGTGCTAGGAAGAAACTTATCACTTTCAGTAGACTATGGGAAGAATGCTCATCGGAAGAAGCTCGAATTGTAGCGTGAGAAGAAAACATGGGGAATGTAGAGCAAGCTCTCACAACAACTCCAAAAGTCATGGTGACAAAAAGACTCACCATCATGGCAAGAAAGAAAGACATCACCATCAGAATCAGAAGGGTAAAAGAAACATGTCCCATGCCCTATGCTATACATGTGATGAAAAGGGACACTATTCCAGAGACTGTCCCAGAAATAATAAAGATGGTTCTCACAAAAGGAAGAACACCAAAAGAAGACATCATGCTCATGCTGTAGAGGATGATGAACCTCCCAGGAAGAGGGCTAGAGAGGATAGTGAAGATTCTTCTAGTGATGAAGAATATGTTTTGATTTCTGCTCTCACTGGAATCACTACTCATGGAAGTAATGATTGGCTTATAGACAATGGGGCTTTTAAACACATGACAGGATTCAAGGAATCCTTTAGGAACCTATTTGAACATGAATCACCCCACAAGGTGAAACTTGGGGATGACTACCAGTATCCAATAAAAGGGAGTGGTGAAGCCTCCTATAAAATAGACTCTGGAAAGTTTATGAAGATGAAAGATGTACTTTATGTTCTAGGTCTCAAGAAGAATCTACTCTCCATATCTGCATTGGATGCAAAATGCACGAGGGTTGCATTTGTAGATGGCCAAGTCCTAATGTGGCCAAAAGGTAAGATTACAGATGATGCAATTGTGATTGGAGAGCAAGAGGGAGGATTATACAAATTGAAGGGTCAACTAGAACAAGCCATGGTCCATGACTCAGTAGAGCCAAGTGAACTTTGGCATAGAAGGCTTGCACACATGCACTATAGGGCATTACCAATTGCAAGCAAAGTTGTAGAAGGTCTTCCTGAAATCCAGACAAACCATGAAGGCATTTTCAAAGGTTGTGCAAAGGGAAAGAACACCAAGAAGACATTTCCAAGCAGTGAAAGCAAGGCAAAAAGAATCTTGGAAATCATCCACTCTGATGTATGTGGTCCGATGTCATCCAGTTCTCTGAGTGGGTATGCATACTATGGTTATTTCATTGATGATTACTCTGGGAAGACTTGGACTTATTTCTTGAAGAACAAAGATGAAGTATTCAGCAAATTCAAGGAATTCAAAGCCTTGATAGAAAACCACACTGAAAAGAAGATAAAGATCTTTAGATCCAACAATGACGGATAATTCACTTCAAGGGACTTCAAGAAGTTATGCAGGGATTAAGAGGGAGTCTACCACTCCTTACAATCCACAACAAAAAGGAGTAGAAGAAGCTACTTCAGATTTGGACTCCAGCAGATCCTGCAAGGAAGCAAAGATTCAGAGGGAGTCCACACAACAAACAGACAAAGATAAGTATTGAATTGTCATTTATTATATATATGATGTTATGTACATACTTATGCTCCTAAAGTTAGGATGTGTAGTATGCATATTAGGATATTTTCATTAATGAACAAGATACTACTAATATAGTAATGGGTAAGTGGCCTATGGTACTGTACAACACTCCATTGCTACTTATCTAGAATGAAACCTCTTTGCTGACATGTTGGGAGTTGTGCACACTCTTAAACAATGTTTTGGTAGAGATGGAAGGCATCTAGAAAGTTACAGAATATGGATAAATGTTGTATTGAAGCATTGGCTAAAATAATTGCATGGCTATATGACATATTCCTTGATGTGTAAGAATTTGTTCTGAAAACTTGAGATGTTTCTAATCATGCAATTTAACTTGTCTTGTAGGAAATATCATATACCATCACCTACAAAAGAAGGACTACAACATTTGTTCCAACAACAAAGTTATCTATTGAAGATATTGAAGTTCCCAGGATCCGGGATGAAGTAATGGAAGAATGCCATGATCCGTCGATCATGAAGAATGATGCTTGGGATGTGGTCCCAAGACCAGATGGGAAGTTTGTGGTGACTTCCAAGTGGATCTATAAGATCAAGCATGCTGCAGATGGTAGCATAGAGAAATACAAAGCGAGGTTTGTAGCTCGTGGCTTCTCCCAGAAAGAAGGAATTGATTATGAAGAGACCTTTGCTCCTGTGGCCAGAGACCTTTCCATCAGATCAGTACTTGCTCTGGCTATAGTGATGAAATGGAAGGTACACCAGATGGATGTCAAGACAACTTTCTTGAATGGTGTGGTTGAAGAGGAAGTGTATGTGGAGCAGCCACTCGGGTTTGAGACACATGACCGAGAGACACATGTGTGCAAACTGAAGAAAGCCCTGTATGGTTTGAAAGAGGTACCCAGGACCTGGTATGGCAGGATAGATGGCTTCCTATCTAGTTTGGTCTTTACCAAGATTAAAGTAGATTCCAAACTTTACTACAATGTTGAGGAAGGCAATCCTGTGATTCTACTATTATATGTGGATGACCTGTTTGTAACAGGTGAGGATAGATTGATTGTCGATACAAAGAGGAAGCTTGCTGCCGAGTTCGAGATGAAGGACTTGGGTATGATGCACTATTTTCTTGGTATGGAGGTGTGGAAAAGTGCAGATGGAATCTTCCTTGGACAAGGGAAGTATGCAGTAGAGATCCTGAAAAGGTTCGGGATGATGGACTGCAAGGCCATGGCCACACCTATGGCATCGAACCTGAAGCTTCTATGTGATGCTTCTTCTGAGCCAGTTGATGCTATGATGTATCGTCAGATGGTTGGGTCCTTGATGTACCTGATGAATACGAGACCAGATATCTGCTTTGCGGTGAACACCTTGAGCTAGTACTTGATAGATCCGAGACATGTTCACCTGATAGCTGTAAAGCATATTCTGAGGTACCTGAAGGGTACAGTTGACTATGGGCTCAAGTATGAGGTGAATCAAAAGTTTAACCTAGAGGGTTATGTTGATTCAGATTGAGCAGGCAGTTCCATTGATTGGAAGAGCACTTCGGGGTGCTGCTTCAGTATGGGGTCCAGTATGATCTCTTGGTTTAGCAGGAAGCAGTCCTGTATGGCACTGAGTAAAGCCAAAGCAGAGTATGTCACAGCTTGTTCGGCTAGTTGTGAGGCAGTATGGCTTAGGAAGCTACTATCTGATATGTTTGATCTCCAGCTAAATGCTACTTATATATATTGCAACAACCAGAGTTGTGTGAAGTTTTCGGAGAACCTAGTGTTCCATGACAAGTCGAAGCACATTGAGATCAAGAATCACTATATCAGGGATATGGTGCAGAGAGGAGCAGTGATGTTGATGTATATGTAACTTCGGAATGTATTGCACATATGTATATTGTACTCCTATAAAGATGGTATTATTCATCTGTACGGAAGTGTTTGTATTCCTATAGAGATGTTATTATTCCTCTATATGGAAGTGTCGTCATTTATATTGTAAGTGTCGTAACCTATACTTGATGGGATATTAGACCACCTTGTTGGGGTCGGCCCTGTATAAGTTATGTGGGTCGAAGGGTTATTAGACCACCCTATTGGAGGTTGGCCATGTGGTTCAAAGGGTTATTAGACCACCAAGTGTGGGGTCGACCCGGATTAAGTTAACCATGGGTTAAGCTAGACAAGTAGGCCCCATTAGTTTATTGTGTTAAGTTTAAACCAAATAGACTATCAAGATCACTGAAAGAAACATAATCACAAGATAGACACAGAATATACCCTCGGAAACCCTCATGGGGTAGAAAACCCAGCAAAGCTTTCCTCAATAAGATGATCAACCAAAATACAAGATGTGCTCCCTCCTACTTTGTCTCCTTAGCAAATCTCCCAGATAAGTGCGCTATCTTTCACAAGTGAGTGAGTGTGTCAAATGAGGAACATACCTCCTCTATTTATACACTACACTGACATGTATTTTACACAAGTACATGTAGGCTCGTATTTAACCATTAGGTTAAATACCCTATTATAACTAACTGGGGTGACCCCCACATGGTGGGTCTAATAACCCTAGTTACCACAACCAATCCAGAGGAATAAACATCTCCGGATTCATAGTATAATCACATCGGAGGTATGTAACATCTCCGGAATAAATAATATACAAGTATAATATTCTTAGAAGTTACAATATTCAACACTCCCCCTTAACGAGAAGGATATTATAACAGCATCCGCAGGAGCAACGAGTCATACATCATACATGATACATCTATATATCATTGGAAGATTTCTTCAGTTCATCATCATCAGTGACTCAACTAGTTACTGGAACATCGACATCACTCGATCATCAGCATCGTCATCACACGATCAACATCGTCATCACACGATCATCAACATCGTCATCACACGATCATCAGCATCGCCATCACATGATCAACATCGTCATCACACGATCATCAGCATCGACATCACACGATCAACATTGTCATCACATGATCATCAGCATCGTCATCACACAATCAACATCGTCATCACACGATCATCAGCATCGTCATCACACGATCATATTACAGGATGATCAATCCTGCTCTCTTTAGGACATAGGTCCATGGATGATACAATCCAGATCAAGTTCCAGGATGATCAATCCTTATCTCTTTAAGACAAGTCTCATGTCTAGGGACGATCTAATCCCAACCACAGTGCCAGTCCTTTTTCATACTGGATGTGACCTAGATCAGATCTAGGATTTACCGCCACAGAGCCAGTCCTCTTTCATATTGGATGTGTCACGTCTACAGAGCCAACCATGTTTCATGCTGGATGTATCACATCTAAAGAGCCAGCCCTGTTTCATGCTGGATGTATCACATCTACAGAGCCAACCCTGTTTCATGCTGGATGTATCACATCTATAAAGCCAGCCCTGTTTCATGCTGGATGTATCACATCTACAGAGCCAGCCCTGTTTCATGCTGGATGTGTCACATCTACATAGCCAGCCCTGTTTCATGCTGGATGTATCACATCTATAGAGCCATCCCTGTTTCATGCTGGATGTATCACATCTACAGAGCCAGCCCTGTTTCATGCTGGATGTATCACATCTACAGAGCCAGCCCTGTTTCATGCTGGATGTAACCTAGAGCAATTCTAGGATTTGTCACGTACATTTTGAACCGAGGTTCAGGGACGATCCAGTCCTATCATGTGCCTTTTGAACCGAATTCCAGGGATGATCCAGTCCTATCGTGTACCTTTTGAACCGAGGTCCAGGGACGATCCAGTCCTATCGTGTACCTTTTGAACCGAGGTCCAGGGATGATCCAGTCCTATCATGTACCTTTTGAACCAAAGTCCAGGGACGATCTAGTCCTATCGTGTACCTTTTGAACTGAGGTCCAGGGACGATCCAGTCCTATCGTTCAATTATCAGAGACCTCATGTCTATGGCTCAACTTTAGGACTGAAGTCCAGGGATGATCCAATCCCCTCACATGTTCACCAAGAACTTCATTCTCGAAGACATATGTCTACAGCTCAACTTTAGGACTAAAGTCCAGGGATGATCCAATCCCCTCACATGTTCACCAAGAACTTCATTCTCGAAGACATACATCTATGGCTCAACTTTAGGACTGAAGTCCAGGGATGATCCAATCCCCTCACAACATGTATAACAAAACATGTATTCTCATAATCAAAACATGTATAACCAAAACATGTATCATCATCATCAAACATGTATATCAAGACATCTATCATCATCATCATCAAACCTATATATCAAAACATGTATCATCATCATCATCAAGCATGTATATCAAAACATGTATCATCATCATCATCAAGCATGTATATCAAAACATGTATCATCATCATCATCAAGCATGTATATCAAAACATGTATCATCATCATCAAACATGTATATCAAAACATGTATCATCATCATCATCAAACATGTATATCAAAACATGTATCATCATCATCATCAAACATGTATATCAAAACATGTATCATCATCATCAAACATGTATATCAAAACATGTATCATCATCATCATCAAAAAAATATAAGAGTCCTAAGTCTAAATAATTCTAAGTAACTAAGTGCAATAAAAAGGTATCCTCATCATTGATGAGACAGACTAGTTATTAGATACTATGCTACTCCCCCTTTCGAGGAGGGTCCCTTTTGAACTACACCAAGCTTGTCTCGGAAGTGTTCAAACTTTACTCAAGACAGAGGTTTGGTCAAGATATCAGCAATTTGATCCTCAGTGCTTATATACTCGAGCTTGATAGCTCCTCTCTGCACCATATCTCGTATATAAAAGTAATGGATCTCTATGTGTTTTGACTTATCGTGAAACACAGGATTTTCAGTCATCTTGATGCAGCTTTGATTATCACACATAATCACAGTGGGATCCATTTCTAAGTCAAACACTCCAGATAAAAGTTTCCGAAGGCATACTGCTTCACAGCTAGCAGAGCAGGAAGCTATATATTCTGCTTCAACAGTATTGAGAGCCACACTAGATTGTTTCTTGCTGAACCAGGAAATCATGGCAGATCCAAGACCATAACATCCACCTGAAGTACTTTTTCTATCTGAGACACTACCTGCTTAGTCAGAATCTGAGTAACCATATAACCTGAGTTCATGACCTCCGAGATAATATAGGCCAAAATCTAATGTACCTTTTAGGTACCTCATTACATGCTTTGCAGCTATTAAGTGGACCTTTCTAGGTTCTACTAGATACTGACTTAGGGTATTTACAACAAAGCATATATCAGGCCTAGTATTAGTTAAGTACATCAATGATCCAATGATTTGTCTGTATAAGGTTATGTCCACTAATTCTGATGAATCATTAACTAACAACTTCAAGTTGGAGTCCATGGGAGTGGCCATGGCTTTGCACTCCAACATATCAAATCTTTTGAGAATCTCCACAGTATACTTACCTTGATTTAGAAAGATTCCTTTTGGTTCTTGCCATACTTCTAAGCCTAAGAAGTAGTGCATTAATCCGATATCTTTCATCTCGAATTCTGAAGAAAGCTTCTTCTTGCTTTCAATAATTTGTTTCTCATTTCCAGTTAGAAATAGATCATCTACATATAACAACAATATAACTGGTTCATCATCCATCACCTTGAGATAAAGATTGGGGTCAGCTTTACTTTTGGTAAAGCCCATGCTAGTTAAGAAATTGTCAATCCTTCCGTACCAAGCCCTGGGAGCTTGTTTCAACCCATATAATGCCTTTTTCAATTTGCATACATGAGTCCTTCCGTCATTAACCTAAAACCCTTGTGGTTGCTCTATGTATACTTCTTCCTCAATTACACCATTTAGAAAAGTTGTCTTAACATCCATTTGGTGTAATTTCCACTTCATCATGGATGCAAGTGCCATGATAGTTCTAATTGAAGTATACCTAGCAACTGGTGCAAATGTTTCTTCATAGTCAATTCCCTCCTTCTGAGAGAATCCTCTGGCTACAAATCTTTCCTTGTATTTTTCAATGCTACCATCTGTAGCATGTTTTATCTTGAAGATCCATTTGGAAGAAACCACACTTTTATCTTTTGGTTTGGGGACTATATCCCAAACATCATTTTTCATTATTGACTGATATTCTTCTGTCATTGCTTCTACCCATTCTTTCTTCTGAGCTGCCTCTTCATAGCTGGTAGGTAGTTGATCCGCAAGATCACACATTAAAGCCATGTAGTTGGACACTAGCTTTGGTTTCTTTCTTTCTCTAGTGGAGCCTTCAGGAGCTCCATATCTTTCATCCCCTTGAATAATATCTCTAGCCCATGCTGGCCTTCTTTTCTTAGATAAGTCTGAAATAGGAGACTCTTGTGGTTCCAACATATCATGATCCTCTGGAGAATCATCTTCAGGAATGGGCACAGCCTCTGTGATTCTGGGAGAAGTATCTTCTTCATAGATTTCTTCAAGTTGGAACTTCCTGGATTTCTTGAGAGCTGCTTCTTCATCAAATGTTACATCTCTACTTATTTCTATGTGATGAAAACTTGGAATGTAAATTCTGAAGGCTTTGGATGATTCACAATAACCAACAAAAATCCCCTTCTTACCAGAAGGGTCCAACTTGGTTCTCTTTTCTTTTGGAATGTGGATGTACACAAGACACCCAAATATTTTAAGATGACTTACCTCAGGATTCTTACCTGTAAACACTTCTTCTGGAGTTTTGAAATCAAGAGCACTATGAGATAATCTATTTTGCACATATACTGCTGTCTTGGCTGCTTCAGCCCATAGATACATGGGAAGATCTTGGTCATGTATCGTGGTCTTTACAGCTTCCATGATTGTTCTATTTTTCCTTTCATCCACCCCATTTTGTTGGGGATTGTATGGAGTAGTTAGTTCCCTTTTAATTCCAACTTCTTTACAAAAGTCCTCAAATTCCTTTGAGGTAAATTCTCTGCCATTATCTGTTCTGAGAATTTTGATTCTCTTATCTGATAGATTTTCTATTAGAGCCTTGAACTCTTTGAATTTTCCAAAGACTTCATTCTTACCTTTCAGGAAGTATATCCAAGTTTTCCTTGAATGGTCATCAATGAATGAAAGATAGTATTCAAACCCACTTAGAGAAGTGGTGGGCATTGGTCCACATACATCTGAGTGTATTAGCTCTAAAATGTTCTTAGTATTTGTTTCACTCTTTGGAAAGGGGTTCTTGATATTTTTCCCTTTCTTACACCCTTTACATGAGCCATCATGATCAACTTTCAAATCTGGTAATCCTATTACTACCTTGCTTACATAGGGTAAGGATTTATAGTTGATGTGAGCTAATCTTCTATGCCATAGCTCACTGGGGCTAGAGATCTCATGAGCAAGGGCAGCTTCTGGATGGCCCTTGAGCTTATAGAGACCTCCTTCTTCTTCACCAATAACAATTGCATCTTTAATTGTCTTTCCTTTGGACCACATGAGTACTTGTCCATCTATGAAAGCTACTCTAAAACCTTTCTTATCTAGTGCTGAGATAGAGAGAAGGTTCTTCTTTAAACCTGGTACATATACGATGTCTTTCATCTTCAAGGGTGTTCCTGAATCTAGCTTATAGCTATCTTCACCAATTCCTTTGATGGGAAATTGGTAGTCATCTCCTAGAGATACCTTTTGTGTAGAAGACTTTTCTTCAAGATTTGAGAAGGTCTTCCTTTGACCTGTCATGTGCTTAGAAGCACCACTGTCAATGAGCCATGTATCTTCTCCAGGAGATACAGATCCAGAGAGTGCAGAGAATAGAACATATTCTTCTGGATCTTCTTTCTTCACCTTATATCTTTTCCTTTTAGGCCTTACCTCTACCTCTTCTTCTTCTTCATCTTCTTCCTCTTCTTCTTCTTCACTATCATTTTCTGCCATATGTGCATGGTGTCTTTTGTGGACAAACTTCTTCTTTTGTGAAGGACAAAATCTGGAGATGTGTCCTAGCTTATCACAGTTGTAGCATTTGACTGTGGAAAGATCTCTTACTGGAAATGGTCCTTTTCTCTTTTTAGGTCTAGAGAAGTGTTGAGATCCTTTGTGATCAACTTTCTTGAGATGACCTATTCTTCTTCTTTTGGTATGGGTGGCCAAAGCTTGGTCATCCTCTTTGAGAAGAGCTTCTCTGTTGGCTACCCTCGCTTCTTCTTGAACACAATCCTCCCATACTATATCAAACTTCATGCTCTCTTTCCCGGCACACATGGTTTGTATGAAGGATTCCCAAGGTCTAGTGAGACCATTGAGAGCAGTCAACACAAGTTCATCCTCATCAAGAGTATCACCAATTGCATCTAGTTGTTCCTTGATTTGTGAAACCCTTGAGAAGTAGTCTTGAATGGATTCTCCTTTGTGCATCTTGGTACTCTTCAATTGAGTCCTTAGATTCATCTTCCTATTGATGTTCTTTCCTTCATACATTCTTCCTAGGGCATCATACATTTCCTTTGGAGTCTTCTTGGAGGCCACTTGGGGAATCAAGTGGTCTTTAATAGAATCAGCTATGATTCTCTTTGCCCTAATCAAATCCTTCCTGTGCTTTTCTTTGGCTTCATCTCCTTCTGGTTCTGCAACTTCTTCCTTGATATAATGAGTAAGATCATTCTCTTCAAGAATGAGACCAATTCTGTATTTCCATGCCCGGAAGTTCTCTATACCTTCTAGCTTATCTTCAAGCTTAGTGTTTGGAGACATCTTCTCTTGGGGGAGTCCAAGAGACAGAGTAGACTTACCTGGAAATGTTACTTTTCACTTTTCCGGAATTTGGAACAGAATTTTATCGCACTTTTGGTAGAATTAGGGTTTGACTTTCCCGGAGTTCTACCCAACCAAAAAGTTCGATCTAAGG